>JAPMOQ010048382.1:310406-471000 GCA_026543055.1 Argiope trifasciata
AAATAACATACAACATAAAATGTGCTTTTATCGATGGAATGTGCTCTAAAGAACATTTCAAAATGATGTAATTGAAATATATCAAATTAAAGGGAGGGGGAGATTAAAATTTAATTTATTAACAATTTATATTATTGAAAATAAACCAATAAATTAGAAAAAAAGGGATAATTTCATTGAGAGAAAAAACATTTTAGGAAGGGAAAATCAAAACTGCCTTTAAACAAATAAATAATTACTTAGTATTGGAATTTACACCTGCACTATTAAAAGATAAATTATACATAATACATGCATTTTTAGATATAATTTAACTCTTGCAGCAAAAAAAAAAAATCTGGGTTTAAAAAAAATCCCTTAAAAACAAATTTACATACAAATAACTGAATTAGACATGCAAGAAACAGATCAAAGAGAAAATGTTAAAAAGCTTAAATATCTCAAAAATTTATTTAAAAATGGTTTGAAAACAAAACCAAATTAAAATATTAAATTAAAACATCTATAAGACTAATTTGAATCAATAAAATATAGTAACTAAAAACTATTCCAGGATTTTTTTTTTTTTAAGTCAAAATAAAATGAAAAAAAAAAAATGCAGATAAAAATTATACAAAAACATATACATGCAAAGCAACTTTTCAAGTCATGATATTGAATCCAATTATAATTTTAAAAAATGAAAATACTTTAGCCAAACAAAGAATTTATGCCCAAGAAACAAATCAATTTAGAGATGGAATAAATCTGGATGATATTAACATGTAGAATAAGTAACAGAGTCATCAAAACTAAAAGAAGAAGAAATCTTTACACTCAGATGTGAACTTTCTTTTATTACAAATATTAATTAGCCAAAATTCTACAGAAGGAAAAAAAATTCTGTGATATATTTAACAATAAAAATTGATTATCCACCAATGAATGATTTTAATAATATAAAATGACTCTCCAATTAAACTCTGCAATATTTTATTAATTTTTTTAAAGACTCAATCCAAATAAAAATGCCATAATAACATGAAATCATTACAAAACACAAGTAAAATTCCTTCCGATTAAAATAAAATCATTCTAAAATTAATGGAGTCAAAATTTGTATTAAAAATTTCCTTTATGTATGCCTATCGTTTTTTATGAATAAAAATACTATTCTTTTTTAACAAATTGTGTCTTTCTTGTCTTAAAAACGCAACTAGTAACTTCAGAAAATAGTAACAATGTTCTTAAAATTTTTAAAAATTAAAAAGTAAATTTATTTTTAAATCTAATATAAATTACTTGAAAATCTTAAGCTAAGAGCTTATGTCATTTTAGCATCACTGAATAAATTTTGAAACTAATTGCCACACAATTCCTTAATAGAGCAAGCACTTGTTAATAAGCAAAGAAAGAAGCATTGTAATGAGTTAATTATTAAAGGAATATTTTTTTAATCAAAGCCTTGGAAGATTTATAATGTCCAGCTTTAAAGACAAATTGCATTTCTGAAAAGTCTAGTTTCTACAATGATAAAAAATTTTAAACATTCACTGTTTTTCAACACAGTTTCAAAAATTATCAATATACAATACAGAATTTTTAATGCCTGTTTGTCAAATTGTAAATACAACTAAATTTAATATGATATATTAAATTTCCTAGTTTTAATATTATTGCCAGATATATAGAGATTCAACAATCACAATTCTCATAATTCTTATTTTTTTTAAAATTGTAACAGATTATAGATGTTAAAGTGTATGTAATATCATCTGCATTAACGATAAGGGGAGAAATCATAAAAACATTTAACTCAAACAGTTTAAGAGAAATGGACTTAAAGAGATATTTTTTAATTAGTCTAATTTATCATATAGCATTTGAAGTCCAGAATTTGTTAATGAAAGAAAGAAAATAAATTAAAAGTAGCTGTTTTTTTCTGTATTTTTTTTAAATCAATATCTCATGAAAACATGGAAAAACCATTTATAAATTTTATTTTGGATCAAAATTTACTGAAAAAAGAAAATGCATTAACTCTTCATATAATTAAATGAAAATGACAATTGGGACAACAGAAAACATTTATTTCATGAAAGATTTCAGCATATATATAAAAAAGACATTAAAATTTTTTAAAACATACATTCAAGGTTGTGTTGAAAGGAATGGGTGGATGGAATACACATCCATAATATATATCTACACCTAACAAATAATTACGATCAAAATATTAAATACACAATTTATCAGCACAAAGAAAGAGTCGTGCATGTGTTTAATAAAAAATTGATTTAATAATGTTAACTATTGTGCTTTTTTTTTTGTAAAATTAACAAAATTAAGATATAGCATTATAAATTAATCTAATCTAAGCACTATTCATGCCTTTTTCAATTAGTGCCTCTTGACAGATAAAATTCGATAATATAACAATGAAACCTAAATAGATTTATACATGGAAAAGCTGCTTTTAAAGTTAAAATCAATACAATGTTTTCAATATTATAACCATTTCCATTAAACTCAGGAACCTTATACTTAAAACAATAGTGTAAATCACTTTTGCTTCCTATTTTCTGAATTTTGACAACATACCAGACAGAAAATTAAAGCTAGAGTATTTTGAAACATTCGGTGTAAATGTTCATCACAAACTGAAATAAAAATAGATAAGGGAAAATGCATCATATAAAATAAATTACAGGTAACTGTAAAGGTTCATTAATTTAACCATAAACATTCGATTTCTTAAAATGCAATTCAGTTATTCTTAATGCACTGTTATAAGTCAAATAAAAGAAAATTTCAAATACTTAAAGCTAGAAAAAACAATAATCGTTACAAAAAATTTTAACATCCCTTTCCCCCTTCATATCAAAATTTTTCTTTAGCTACTAAGTCTCTTTTATACAGTTACATAAAATAATTAGTTAAAAAAATGTTTATTTATTAATGTAGAATTCTTCAAAAGTATTGTTGTGCAATACTTAAAATATTAATCCCTTAAAATACACATAAATTAAATAATCATTTTGATGAATAAAGGCTACAAGAATTTTGAACCTGTGATTATATTAAATAGATGCATTTCTTCCTTTTCTGAAACATAGTGATTTGCTACACATGCAACCTTTTTCCTCGGCTGACAATACAATAATTACGCAATATTAATATGACTTTGAGATAAAATTTTTAATTCACAATAACTTATATATTTTTAAAATATCAATATCAACATTCATTACATCTAAGTGATTATATTTCTACAATTGCATTAAAATATTTTTCAACAATCACAATTTATATGTATAGCACCACAAAAATTACACACAATGCATTATAAATCTAAAACAGTTTCCTCATGACCATCACTTAATAAGAATTATTCGCTTTTTAACTTTTTATTATTTACTTTTTTAGTAAAAATCAAAAATGAGCTTTTGGAAAATTAATCTTTTATAAGATAGACAATATGATACAATGGGAGGATGGGAGAGAAAAATAGTCATTTACAATTGTTAAAAAATATATAATCTTACTTTTAAGAAAATTGTTTCAGATAGATTTGGCCTTAATCCAAAATACAGAGACCAATGTTTTACAAGTAATGACAAGTAATCAGTCTGTTTCCTTCTAACTGTATGAATTCAGCATTCCAAAAGGATAAATAGAAATGATTAAAAAAAAAAAAAAAAAAAAAACTGGCTTTGATCTCATGCCTTCCTTTTTGCCCAAAAACAGTAAATAAAATAATAGCCAGATTCAGTACTACTAACTTTACTAAAACAAACATAAATTAAAGCAATTTAAATTTTTTTTAAAATCAGGAAGCTATATGAAATCAAATACATTTAAGTTTATAAACGGATGCACAAAAACGGTCATGAAATATTGCACAAGAAATTCATACAGTTTATTTCAAGAAATAAGAATATTTACAAATAAAATAAGATTAAAAGAACACCTTTATCAAAATTTTATAAATTAATTTTTGAACATTTAAAAAGTATGCCAAATAATAAAAAATATCCTCTAAATAGCTAAAGTTTCATATCAGAATAACCTAATATAATATATGCTTCTATTTTCAATGAGTAGATTAAAAAGAACTAAACCTATCTTAAAAATCAGATGCTTAAAATAACTAAGAATAAAGGCACAGTGATAGTTAACATATCCTTTACATATTTGTTTCCTTAAAAAGGGGGGGGGGGCTTCAAATAAGAAACAAATATATAACGATTAATATATAAAGGTAGAATCTTTTTTAATATTACAACGTAAATAAAAAAATATGTAGAAGGATTATTTTATGCATACCATATAATATAAACTTTAAAATAAACTAGTTTTAAATATAACATATCGAATTTTATGTTTACGAAAAGAAAACAAAAATCAAAGATTCACCTCTACAAATAAAATTTTCAAAATATCCCACCCTCACCTCTCACAATTTTTCAGGTAACTTTTAAAGTAAAAGTATATAAAATTACAATACAAGTATTTTAAACAAAATATAGTACATGTGCTTTTGTAAATAGAGAAAACATAAAAAATGAGCTAACAAAATTTAACCTGCAAATCCTTAAGAAATGCACTTCTTCAGGTAATTAAAATAGAAAGTAAAAGCACATACAAAATTCCATTTCAAATTTCACATTCCATTTTTGTACTATAGATAAGTTTAATGGTATTAGTAAATAAAAACAGTTTGTATGATGTTCTCATGAGTGATGGCTGCTTACTACAATGATAGCTGATATTTATACTAAGAGAAACGTTTTGAAATTATTTTAAAGTTAGGAACTCATCCTAACAAACAGATGTATATTCTGTGAATATAAATCACAAAAATTCTTCAGCCACTAGAATTTTCTTAGGATAATAACTTCAATGACATCAAGTTTGAGTTATATCCAAAGAAATAAGGTTACTATAAGCTTTTAAATGTTTTTTCCCCTTATCCTTCATTGAATAGAGAATACTTAAATTAGCAATGGAAAAAACTCAGGAATATTCTTAACCAGTTAATTGTCTTTGATGAGTAAACTTGTCATGAAAAAATTGAACATTTTGAATTATGATGAGTTTATTCATTAGGAGTAATAAGAAGTAACATTGCTAAATTTTTGTGACTCCATTCAGATATGCACTTTCATGATTCGCTCACTTTTGCATGAAGTTAAAACAGTTAACTGGTTAAATCTACTCTTACAATAATAAATCCTATGTATGCGAATACATCACTATAAATAAAATTACAATAATTGTTTTAAAATAATATGCCTGCTCCTTCTACATACGTAAAGTTACAGTAATAGTTATCTTCCATAAGATTAAAGAGCTTCATTTCCTTTCACATCAATGCTTTTCTCCATTCTTGATCAAGAGATTATCATACACAGTTAAATATATCAAAACTACAGCTCTTATCTTATTTTTATTTGTGTTTTCCCAATATTTATTGACATATTTAAAGGTAGGAAAGTTGTACAAATAATGTAAGTAGTGAAGCTCATATTGAACTTACGTTTTCATCTTTTTTCAGTTTAGCAGAGTTCTTCGGAGTCTTTTTAACGTCAAGAAGAGCCTCTGTTTTACCGGTAAATTTTTTCTTAGAGGATGAATTGGGCGATTTAGCCCTTTTACGCTTGGTAGCATTATTTTTACATGATCTTCTGCCTTTGTTTTTGGAATGCCTCTTTCTGCTTGGAAGTTGGCCAGTAAAAGATTTTGCAGGATCAGCAGCCTAATTAAAATGGTTAAATACATAATTTTTACATGTTTTTAAAGAGTACCAAAAATTCTTTTTAAATAAATGAAATTATAAAATAAACTTTGCTCATGTTCAAAAATCTCCATGTTTCTATAATACAACTTATTTATTACTTCAAAAGTGAGTAAATCTTTATCCTAATTTATTTAATTAGAATTTTCTTCAAGAGAAAAAAATGATACAAGTTTATGGCCCAACAAATTTATCTTTAGCAATATTTTTTTTTTTAAGTATCAATATAAATTACAACTCAAACAGAAAAAAAATCAAAATAAGGTTAATTAATATTCACTGTTAAATAGCTTAATAAATTATTATTATTAGAGTTCATTGTGCTATTTTAAAAATGCAAACAGATAAAGTTTCCCTTCACCAACCTGTTTAACAGGTATCATGCATATCATTTTATTATACCATCATTACCCAATATTTTTTTAATTAAAGCATATAATGCTCCAATAGAGCATACACTGATTTTTTGAAAACCATGAATATAGATGAAAAAATTGTTATAAAAATAGCTTTAAATCATAAAATAATATTAATATAATAAAAAAATATTAAATTAAATGTTTTTATTATAGAAAGAATGTTTTTATTATAGAAATATAAATTTAATATTATTAAATAAACACAGAAACTAACAGTTACAACTGGCATTAATAGATCCCTATCATATGATTATCTTCATTTCAAAATCAAATAAAATAATTAAATCAGATATTTTGATTACAATTTTTGTTTCAATGGCCTTACAACAATACAATTTCATATGAATATAACATATGTTAATGCAACAAATATATTTAAAAAATATCAATCATTTTACAATGGTACCAAAAAATTTAAGTTAACCTTTTATCATAACATAACTGGAAAATCCCTCTCCCCAAATTAATAGTAATACAATTCGGTTATTTAATATTATTGTAACAAAAAAAAAACAGCTTTAGTAAAATAAAATTCCCTATAACAATACAAAAGCAATAGCCAAATTCAAATGAAGTGGTTTTGAAATAATCAAAAAGAATTTCCTTGACAACATTCTAACACTGGATGTATCAAATTATTAAAATTTTTATTTAGATATCTTAATGGATCAGATAACATAAAATCCATACACATTTTTTATTCAAGACATAAAAATCTTAACCTGAACCTCAGTAAAGGATTTAATTATTCCATGCAGTAATAAATGCTTAATAAAAGAGAGAACTTTTTTATGACTTTATAACAGTTTATTTAAAAAAAAAACTATGATATGGAAAAACTAACAAAACTGCATGAAGTAATATCTTAAATTTCTTAAAACTAAAATTATATAGCTCAAATTATATAGCATTATAAAATCCTAATTTCATTCCTGTAAATTTCCTATTAAATGGGGGTTCTTTTTATTAATCTTCAATTTTTCACTGCAGGAAAAGTTGCCTAGCAGGAAAACAACATCTACAGAACTTTAGGAGCAACGTTGTAAAATGACTTTGCTTTATTTAGAGAGCTTATCAGCTACAACAATTAATTTAATATGAAGAGCATGTATAAAATATTTGAGAAAAGGAAATATAGCTATAAATTTAACTATAAAAAGAAAGAGCAACAAAATCCAAAATTTTTGCAATTACAAATGACAATTTCTGAATTTTTTTCAATTTTTGCAAACAATGGAATACAGAATATTACAGAATTTCTTGCATTCTTTTAATAGTATTTTTATAACATCTATTAACAAGCCATACGGCAAATCATAGATATTTCAATATGTTATTAAATAAAGGTTATAAAAATTAAAATTAAAGTGAGAACCTCAGACAGAAGATATAAAATAAAATGAAATTTCTTCCAACCAGCACAGCTCTTCCCAGTGGCATTTATAAAAACTTTTTATGATTCAGTGCTAAAATTTAACAAATGCAAAAAATATTCAAAGGTGATGAAAACTTACAAAAATCTATGACTTAGTGGATATTTATATCTTATTGGATGCAGATCTCTTACATTAAAATAAATTATTAATTTCAAATAAATAAAATATTTAATTATTTAACAGGCTTTAAATAGTGTTAATATCAGCTTATACTTTTCCTACCTTGGTTGAAGAAGGAGTCCATGCAGGATCTGAGTCGGTGTCGTCGAAGTCATAATTCTCTAAATCAGAACCATAATCAGGAGGTTCTTCTTTAATTGAAGACCCTACAAGGGAAAAGATTATTGCAATCCAACTTTGATTTATATCTCTAATGTTACTAAATTAATCTTTCTTTATAACTCAACTTACATAATTTTGAAAAACTTGAGATTATGTGCATATTTTAGCTTTTTGAAACACAAAAATTGATTTTCTTAAATTTTTTTTATTCATACAATATAGATAGAATCTAACTGACCCTGCAATTATTAATTTTGCTTGCTAATCAAAATAAATAGATTATCTTTATAACTAACAACCTTCGAAGCATAACAAGTAGATAATTAATGTTTAGATGATAAAGGAGTATTAAAAATTAACATGCAAATAGAAAATACTTATCATGATTTTGTAATCAAACAGTTATGTTCAAATATATCATCATCATTTAACAAAATAGTGGTTAAATATCAGTTTTCATAATTTAAGTATAAATAAATTAAAACTATATTCATTTTATCAATTAAGTTATATTAACAGCCAAAATAGCTTTAAAGTTATAATATTATCTCACCTCTTCCTATTCTCTAAGAAATAATCTTTTGATGATTTATTATTATTATTATTATTCAGTATAAATAACTGAATTTTAAAAATTCATGAATTTAAATGTTCCAATTAAAAAATTCATGAAGAAAGGATTACTCTAGAAAACATCACAAAAAGAGATATAAATCAAAGTTCATTTATGTTCAAAATTATATATTTAAAACAAATAAATTTATCAAAAATTATACTTAACTATATAGATAATATAAATCATATAAAATACAAAATATATAAACTATTGAAAATATTTGAAAAAATTCAGCAATAGCGCATGAAAAACTTTACCACAGAATAACTATCCCATTCATTAATATTTCCTACTTTGAGTTACCAAGCAATTCTGAACATTGTTTTATTGAAATGAATTAGTTTGATTAATATATTAAAAATTGCTGAGTTTATTAGATGAATAAATTAAATTAATAATTTGAAACATAGATACCCATTTTAATTGCAAATAATAAGATTCCTTACAGTTAAGATGAATTTAAGGTAACATATGTTTGAATTTTTTTTATTTTTAAATATAAATCTAGATAAGAAATGTCAGCATAGGGAACACTAGTTTAATAGTAAAAAATTAATGAGAAAAGTATGAAAATAAGAGAGCAATAAAATTTTTACATACCAGACTCTGGTTCTTTCGGCAAGGAATTTTCTCTTTTCCTACTTCTGAGAGTTCTCCATCGTTCAGACGCAGATGCAGCTTCTTCAATTTTTTCTTTTTTTATTGTTTTGCTTATAGCATCAATGGTTTTTATGGATGTGTTTGTATTTGTTTCAGGGGTTAACTTAGCTTTCCTTCCACTCTTTTTAGGCATGCTAACTTGCTCATCAGAATTATACGACTCGGACGATTTTTCTGCTTTCACTTTGCCTGCCGGAAGAGTTTGATAATTATTAGAGTAGTTAAGATGACTTTCTTCAAAATCATTAGATTTTACTTTCCTGTTGGCACTAGTCTTTTCTGTTACCTTAGAAAAACTATTTATTAGAATAGAATGGTTGCTTTTTTCCTCCCCACTACTGACATCTTTATTAAAAGAATGACTAGATAAAGAGTCATCAGACAATGAAATGACATCTCTCTCTTTACTGTCATCATCATCACTTAGACTTGGTATGATATCATTTATGCAGTACCATTCCCTGGTCTGCCGGATCAGAGTTAATTTGATTTTTTGAAAATTAGGATCAGCTCCTTTACTTTTTTTACTTTTAGGTTGTTCCAATGGTTTTTCTTGCTTTGGTGGCATATCATGAGAAGATGACTCAACATCAGGGATGCATTTTCTTCTTGTAAGATATTTCCTATAATTAGTTTGGAAGAAAGTATCTCTTCTATCAGTGTTCCGAGTTCTTCTTCTAGTTTCTACGGTATCCTTTAGTAAAAACAACATTTCTCTTAAAACTTGCCGAGTATTAAACGGTCCCTGAACCTTAGGTAGACTTTCATTTTTTTTACCATTATCGTGAAAAACATCAGAAGAAAAATCGGTCATTGTTCCACTAATAGATGGTTTCACTGAAACTTTAGGTCTGCAATAATCATCACTCTTTGGTGACAGAGCTCTTTCATCAAGGTTTCTTGATGAGTTTTTATAGTAACTAGTACCATTAACTTCATGAATATTCCTTGTAGGTAAAGAAGCTCCATTATTGAAAATAGTGTGATCTTTTTTTGGAAGTGGACCTCTTCGCCACGTATTTCTGCCATTTACATCAGCTTTCCTTCTTCTACCTCTTCGACCTCTCCTCTTAGGGAGATTATTCATATAATTTTCGGGACGACCCTGATCTAAAGAGGAACTATAAGAATAATTAGTGCCTGCTGTTAACAAGCCACCATTCACATGCTCATTTAATGTTGAAGGAGTTTGAACAATGCTGTTTTCTGTATTTCTTAAGGTTGCAGATTTGTTTGAATTGTATTCATTCATTCTTGATGATCTTAACTGCCTGCCAGTAACAGTCCCCGACTCTAAAATATGAAGATCATTCTCCAAGAAGTTACTCATAGAACCAGTTAATTCAGGTTCATGAGCTCCTGAATCAACATGAGAATTAAACAAATCCAGAGCTCCTTTATCATCAACCAAATCTGAAGATGGAAACACATACTGCTTGTCATTACTCATGTGGTTAGACATCATTGATGAGGGTGCTGAATGCAAATTTCGGTGAGAATTCATTGAAGATGAGCAAGGTAAATATTTGGGTGGATGCATTACCTGTCCACCAGAAATACTGGAAGAACAAGAACCATAGAGATTTTCATGGTTTACTTTAGATGGAATATAATTTGGGCTTGATATTGTAGAAGATGGCATTGCTCCATTAAGCCCATAACGCATTCTTCCTTCATGAGGAACTGAATTAATGAGAGAATGAGCCCTGGGTGATAACCTTGAATTATTTCCATTTGGCATCTGCCCAGTATGCATAGTTGGATAAACTGATGAATAAGACGAAGATGAATTCTGCTCATGTGCATACATGTATTCAGCATTATAATCAGATGCCTTAGACAATCCTGACTGTGATGGTCCATGGTGAGTCATGTTTTGAACCTGTGGTGTAGTGTAACATAAAACATTATTAGCAGCACTGGTACTAGGACTATGCTGATTTGTTTGACTATTCCTGGCAGGAACTCCATTCATGTTATTTACATAATTTACACCATTCATTGGTGAACAAGGTGGCACAGAAATGTGATTAACAGCATCCATATTAGTAAAAGGAGATGATGGGTAAGAATGTTGAGCCATAGAAGGACTTTGAGGCATGGGGCTCTGTAAACTATTATAAGCTCCAAAATTGGTTTTTGGACTGTTGTAGTATTCACTTGGTGAAGAAAAATTTGATGAAGAAACAGAATTAACAACAGGAGACAGTGAAGCAGTATCACCCGAATATGCTGACTGTACAGATAGTGGTGCAGAATTATATGTGGCATCATGCTCTGCATAAGGCCCATTGTTGTAAGAAACAGCAGTTGCTTTAGTTATGGGAGTAATAAAGTTTTCACTGTTCCTCTCAAATCTATTTTTACGAGGCATAACAGCTTCATGTGGGAGCACTCCAAATAGACCATGAGGTGTTTGATCCATGTTTGAGGAATGATAAGAAATAGATGGGACTTGTCCAGCATAACCATTATTTTCAGAAGAAGGAAAACTGTTTCCTTCATTACGAGATAATGAGCTCTGCATTTGCGCAAGCCCACACAGACCAGCTTTATTTTCTTTACATGAATTCAAAATATAATCTGCAGTATCCTTAGGTGAGATAAGAGGTTCAAAACTAGGAGTTGGTGCAAGTTTAGTTTTTGTTGTTCTGTTTGGTATAGCTTGATAGGGTGTTAACTGCGCCTGCGAATTTCCTCCAAAGTTATTTAAATGTTCCTCATGTGAAACCGGATGTTGAAGTTGCGGTGAATCACCGCTCAGATAAGAAGAAGTGTACGGGGACCAAGGACTTGAATTCATATTTATTACAGAAGTATCATGGTTGGCCTGAAAATGATGATTCAGGAGCTAAGCAAACCATTTAATAAATAGATAGATTTTGTAATATCTACGTTAAAAAGCTAGTGCCTTTCAAAGAAAGAAAAACATAACACAGATTCCATAAATAAAGAAGCTCTACATCTTCAAACAAATTCTGAATTGGTGCAAAACCAAGCAAAATATTAAAAAAAAAATCAAGCAGCTGCAAAAAAAGCATGCATAATGAAATATAATAACAACCAAAATAGCAATGTTGATGCAATATACAACAGACATCAAATGGTTCATTAAAAGAAACAAAAATATTCATTATTGTATTCGCTAGACTAAAAAATAAAAGAAACACACATGAATATCTTGTATTCTAAAATGTCATTTTGGTAAAAATGTTGATTTTATAGTAATTCGTATGCAAGTGACCGTAGTTACAAAATTAATTAGAGTCTAATCAGTTCCTTTTAACTTCCATAAAGTGAATCTATTAGAAAATATGTAACATAATGGAAATATTTAAAGTTGAAATGTAAAACTTTTCATATTTACATCAAGTAGCAAATCTAGACAGTTACTGATTAATTTTTGCAATAAACACAAAGAATATTTTTAAATAATTTTCCAAAATTTATACTTACACAACAATTTTTATAAGTTGCTATCAATATGATCTGTCATATCATTTTGACAATATAGGAAAATCGAATCTTTTAAAAGCAATATATTTTTTACAGCTATTTATGAAATTTTGATTTTAAATTAGATCATCATTCAAACAGTTTCATATTAATTAAGGGTATTTAAGTTGATCTAAATATAACTGCAAGAACATTCACATCTAATATCCTTATATATTTATCAATAAAGAAGCTTTTATTACAAAATTATATTATATCACAACAATTTAATAAAAAGCTCAGAGCAATATTAAAAATACATAGATATTTCTGAGTAATCATGTTTGTTGATTGAGTAGAAATAAAAATCATTGAAAACATTTTTAAAATTATAAGTTACCCATCCTAAGAAAATTTATTTCATATATATATTAAAATATATTATTACAAAAAAGTCTAAAAATTTATTTAGTTAATTATCAAATTTCCAAACTATAAACATTCATGGGCCGGCATCAAAGAGTATGAAACGATTTAAGAAACATCAACACGAGCATCCTTCATGCTATGGATTATTGCCCGCACATCAAAACATACACATTAAGCCACTACATCAACAAAAAAAAACCCAAATCAAACCATAAATCAATCACATGCAGCTTATAAACTGAAAATTTAATTACAAATCAAGAACAAAACATGAAACATAATATTCGAAGAAGAGTTATAGCATATTTTCTTGACTTAAGCGCAGAGCATACCATATTAAAAACATGGATACCAGATATCAGCTGAGTACTATATACACACACATATATATACAATAAATATTAATATAGTTCATTTTAGGATTATGAATTAAAAAGCAACAAAATAATGAATCATTCTGCTTACTTACTAGATCTAGATCTTAATTTTTTAGAAACAACCGCATCCGAAATCTGCTTCTTACTGTCACTATCATCCGCCATCTTAGCGAGAGCGACTGAGAGAAACCCAATGGCATTATCGAACTTAAACTGTAAACAGGGAAGCTATCACAGCGCACCATCGAATAAGCGGGCTAGTTTCAGTTTCGCTCTATTCCTTATCTATATATTATCTTTCTTTCTTTCTTTTTTTTTCCCCTCTTTTTTTTTCATTCTTTTTTGGAATAAGTTATATTTTGAAAATTAAATTTTAATGTGGAAAATAATTTTAATCTGTGGATATTTAAAAATGAGTTGAAAACACAAACTATCAAGAGATAAAAAAATATTAAAATTAAATTCCTATGCATCATATTTAAAAAATATTCTAGTTATTAAATTAAAAATTAATAAATTTTTTCCGACGAGAAAAACATAAGTGGGAATAAGATAAATTTAATATAAGGGATACATACTTCAGTCAATGTGTAAATTCAGTAATTGTAATTCTTTAAAAATTATTATTCTCTGTAACTTTTCGTTCTTCAATATATAATTTTCTACAAAATACTTTGAATTACTTTCATAAAGATCTATGTTTTACTAATATATACACCTTTTTTTAAATAAAAATAAGTAAGTTTTTAATATACATGCACGTCTTCAATTATTAGAAAATTAAAACAAGACAATATCCAAGTCCAGGAAGAACGAAGTAACAAAATTAGGACTGAAAACTCTTCTCCAGTAACTTATCTTCTTAGAAATAAGATGCAGAAAAATCTATAAAATTTATGTAACATAAATTGTATGATAATTGATTGACCCACACTACAAAAATATAAAGCGATTAATTCTCTTTTATTGTGTTTCAATTTTTTAATATATCTTTTTTTTTGCAATTAATGTAAAAGTAATTAAACAAAAAAATTTAAAAAGATTTTTTAAATAATTGATTTATTTTAGCATGCAATGCTTAACTTTTGGTCTCTTAACTAAGTCTTTCGGATATCTCAAATGCTCCATATTTATTTCAAAACACCAAAAAAGAATTTGCACATTGCAAACTAACGAATAGAGAAGAAAAATACCACTATCACGTGCCATCATCCATTGTATATTTCACGCTAGGACTCCTCAGTCATCCATTCACTCTGTTTAGAAGACGTCATCTTAAGAATCGGTTCATACAGGGTGCCAATGGATGGATTCACAGTTTGACATTTCTACAGAACGAAATATCGATTTGTTTGGACACTATTGTTTATTTCAAATGTATTTAAAATTCGAAATTTTAATTTTAATGAAACTAGTGCCCTAAATAATATCTTTTGTCTCAGTTAAACCATTTAAAAACGCCACCAATTCAATATAAAAGAAATGTATATGGTAAATACTATATACCAAGTAAAACACAAAAATATTTTATGAAATTAGCTTTTTTTGTTTGTTTTTTTATCAAAAATAATTAAACAGTATACAAGCATTAAACAACATAAAGACTTTGAATATTAATTTGAAACGTGTTCTGAATTTGAAATTCCAGTAAGAAAATTCAGTAAAAATTTTTAATTTAATCCTTTAACTTGATTGTATCAGACAAGATTTTTTATGTTTAACAGATTTTAGATTCAATAACGATCCTCAGATCTAATTTGATTGCATATGCGTTGCATTTTGTATTTAATGATTTTTACATCAAGCGATTAACAAAAGAATGCCAGCTTAAAAAGCTTATAAACTAATAAAAGTTATATTGAACATTGTGTTTAGGGAATTAATGTTCAAAAGAAACATTCCCTCCCCCCTTCTTCATTACTTTAACATTGGTAAAAGGGGATAGTGAAATATGTGATATAGCAATAACACAAAATGTTTTAAAATTGGCTCTGAGAGATACATTAGAATGAAATAAACTTTGCATCATTGCAAACCTGATGTTTCTAATTTTGAAAGGTTATAAAAAGGTTTTTCCTGAGATAGTATACCTCTAAGTTACAGTCGGAAAACTTTTTCTCTTCTGTTATTTAAGAAACTAATTAAAATTGTAAAAAATCTTTTCTTAGCAAATACCGAAGTGATTTTCATATGTCAAATGTAATAGTTCATGGTTCAACAAAATTCTGTATTCAAACCATAGCGATTTTGACATCATCTATAATAAAGTTCAATGTGTGTGTGTGTGTGTGTTTGCAATCTGCAGGCCGAACCATTGGGCCTACAGCTACCAAATTTGGCAAATATATACTTTGGGTATTGGGAATGTGCAGCTAGGAGCCATTTTTATCGAATTTTTAATTAGAATTTGAATTAATTAAAAAGTAAGAGAAATTTTGGCGTTTTCCGCTATAATTTCCGAAAATATTATCGCACAAACATGATACTTATACTTACGTCTCTCTCTCTTTATAATTTATCAGCCAAATATATTGCTACGGATTTCCTATCCTTCTTAGTATCCTAATCTATTGGGATTTTTTACTTATATAGTGTAGGAGATGAGCACACATAATGATCAGTCCTTTAGTAGACGATGTTTATTTAAAAACGAAAACAGGACATCACAAAGACGACAAATATTTACAACATCACTATAGAACTATATACAGCCGAGACGAACACACAGGACAGCACACATCAGTACTCTTCTGCAGATAGTAGCCCATAATAACAACAGTAGTCCACAAGCAGAAATTCCGTAGTGACATTGTCCACAGCTGACAAAGCGGCCAGGCAGGATTCAGCAGGAGAGGGAATCTTTTAGGGATTCTGTCTACGCTCACGTAGGTCTCCCCCTAACAGGCTGAAACTACTTCCCTATCTCTTCATGCTTTCGCTTCCGATTCACTACTTCATACGATGGGACTACTTCTCAGTTCAGGACTGCTCCGTTCTTGACGAAAACACAACGGACTACAACACAAGACACAACGACGACATAATAAGCAACACAGCACTCCTTTGTTGCTCGCGTTGACTCCTCCGATTAAGACCTCTCAATTCAAGTCTGTTCGGTCGACCACCGCCACACCTTTTTCTCCAACTTCAGATGGCTCCTTATATAGCAGCGGGAGACGGGACTAAAACTTTATAAACTAATCAGGATCATTCTGGATGTATCTCGGCTCCTAATGGACGGGTCAGGAAAATTCTCGATGTTTCGGGTATTATCCATATTGTCGCCAAAGTCACCAAATGGTCACCAAGTTCTGGAGTCTCTGACGTCTCAACAGGGCACCATTCAATGCAGATGACTATAAATCAGCCTTCAGTGCGGGAAAGCAAAATTGCAGGTTCGTAACAATATTGAAATTTCAAACTTCGATAGTCACGTAACTTGTATTAGTATAGAAACCTTACGATTATTTGTTCATTGCACTATATATTAATTGTTGGAAGATATAGTTACACTATTTTTTAAAATTCATTAGGTTAAAACATTGTTATTGATGAAAAAAGCCATTTTTAAGGGGACTGGAAAAAATAATTTTGTGTAGTGATATTTTCGGAAATTAACGCAACAAATATTCCAAATGCTAGTTTAATTTTTAAATAATTAAAGTTTCAAAAAAAATGTCTAGATATACTTTTTCATCCTCCAAAGTAAAAATGTGCATACCAAGTGCGGTTGCTCTAGATCATATGATCAGGTATGTAGTGACCTAACACATACACACACAAGCATTCATTCATATACGCAGACACATATTCATTTCATTGTCAGCCTTGGATTAATTCCAGGCATTGATTGACCTAAAACTGGTATTTTCTTTATTGTGGTGGATGGAAAGATCTAATATAACACATTATCCTAAAAATAATATTTAATTTTTATAATCAGTCAGTTTTAATGATTGAATTAGAAGACTAGTTCATGAAACAACTTTTGCTTAAAATATTAGTAAAAATATTTTTTTAAATATGGCTCATAGAGCAAAGTATGAAAAAAATCTAAAACTCATTACTTATCAAAGCATTGTTTGACTCAAGCTACATAAAATGCAATTATTTGCTTCATTTAGACCAAGTTAACCGTATTAAACAATATGTATGCCTTTTTAATAATGATTTACAAATTAGCCATTTGTCCCAAATTTGAACGCGTATCCTATATAATTTCAATCATGTTTACCGTAAACAAAAAGCTGATTTATTGAATTAATGGTATAGATATTGCAAACGATCATAGAAATCTTTGTTCGTGCATCTTTGCATTTATTTTTTAGAAAACAAAACATTTAATATATTGTTACGGATTTTTCTCCTTATACTAATCCGTCGGGTTCTTTTACTTGCATAGTGGGGTGTGTGGTGTGAGAAGATGATCACACACAATGATCAGTCCTTTAGTAGACGACACAACACAGACGACGCTTATTTACAGGACGAAGACAGAGCAGCACAAAGACGACAAATATTTATAGCACAACTATGTACAGAAGACAACTATATACAGCCGAGGCGAACGCACAGGATAGCACACGTAGTACTCTACTGCAGACAGTAGCCCACAATAACAACATTAGTCCACAAGCAGGAATTCCGTAGTAACAACGTCCAGAGCTCACAAAGCGGCCAAACAGGATTCAGCAGGAGAGGGAATCTTTAAGGGATTCTGTCTACGCTCACGTAGTTTTCTCCTGAATAGGCTGAAACTATTTCTCTGTCTCTTCTTGCTTTCATTGCTGACTCACTATTTGGCACAACGGGACTACTCCTCAGTTCAGGACTGCTCCGTTCTTGACGACGACACAACGGGCTAAAATACAGGGCACAGGCTTCGACAGAAAAAGCCACATAGTAATTCAGCACTTCTTCATTCAGGACTCCTTAGATCAAGACCTCTCTATTTAGGTCTGCTTGGTCAACCACAGCCGCATTTCATAGATTCGTAGACGTGGATGATATGGTTGACGGAGAACCGAGTCCCTGGGATAGAAGCATGATCTCCGGTAAATGATGAAAATTAGTATCAACCTTGCCTTCAGTAGTTTGAGCCTAACGATATTGTTTTTCCTCGGCTCGAAGCCTCTAAACTCTATCTTAAATTGCTGGAAAGACACATAACACTTAATCTAACATAATACTGTTGTACTTTGTTAAACGGAGGAAAAAAAGAAAAAATATATAAGATAAATTGAATTACATGAAACAATTAATTTAGGTCAAGGATCTTACAGTAATGATAAGTAATGCATCGGGTAAGGGTTATTTTGTTAGTTGGACGTTAAATATAAAACTTTTTTAGTATTTATGCAGGGGTCAATCAACTATCTAGTTTAGTTCTTAGGAGAAGGCGTGGTATCTGTTGAGAGTATCTGAGGCAGTCTCTTTAGTAATACCAGCAGCAATGCAAGTGAGGGGAGCACCGTGAAGCGCAAGCAGCTATTGGTTATCAGGATGGGATTGGAGGTGCAACGTGGGTTGGGGTAATGCTGACAATTTAAAGAAATTAAAACTATAGAATAACAATTAATAAGGTGAATTAAAAGGAAAAATAAAAAGGGAAAATTTAAAGCAAAATGTTACGGGGTCTTTTAATTTTAAAATCAAGAGTATAGTTAGGATTTGAAAGAATGGCTTCGTTATCATGAACGTCAATATTATGGAAGAATTCTTCGGTAATCTTTTTAATGAATAGTTTAAGAGGAAGATAATCAAAAACTTTATATGTGTTTGTATTTGGCATGTACCAGTAACAATTGCAGATTTTCCTCATAAGATTATTTTGTTGAAGTTCAACAATTCTAAGATTAGATTTAACAGTATAACCCCAAGCCGGAGAAGCGTATGTTAATACTGGGCGCAAATAAGAGGTGTAAATATTTTATTTTCTCTAGACATTTTGAAGTTTCAAGAAATTAAGGGCAAAAATTTACGTGTTCGGTCTCAAAACTTACTTTTAGTATAAATGAAATGGGGTTTCCATCAGAGTTTACTGTCTGAAATAACGCCTTAATGCTTGCATTCCTTAGACTAGGGAGTAATTTTGTCTTTAATTTTTCCTGGGCGAAAGCTACGTTTAGAGTTAGATTTAGAGAACATGATTACCCCTGTTTTGCTCAGATTTATTTCAATCTTCCAATTAATAAACCAGTCTTCAAGAGTTTTCAGATCGTCAGGGTTTAGAAATGAAATTTTGATTTTTGTTTTTTGCCAGTATTGCTGAGTCGTCGGCATTGTGTTGAATTGTCTTGGTACGTCATTAAGTCCAGAAGATCCATTTAAGATCGGACCGGTTTTGGGGATGCCAGATTTAATTTACTTAAGATCTGATAATGTGTTGTTTACGCGTACACAAAAGGACCTATTTTTAAGGTATGAGGAATATTACCGAGGAATATTATAAGTAATGAGCTTGTAAATAAGGCCATTATTCCAAACTCTATAAAAAGCCTTCTGAATGTCTAAGAAAACAGCTGCTGATTATCGTCGCAATTACAGACTCCTATGGCTGACCGTATAAATAGCAGAAAGCGGGGTTAAAACCTTCTGGACAAATTAGGAGCATTCTGGATGTATCTCGGCTCCTAATGGACAGGATTGGGAAAATTTTCGATGTTTCTGGTATTATCCATATTGTCGCCAAAATCGCCAAATTCGTTGCCAAGTCCCCAAACGGTCACCAAGCTCTGGAATCTTTGACGTCACAACCGAGCACCATTCAATACAGATGACTGTTAAACAGTCTTCTTTACGATGACATTATTAGTGTGGGTAAGCAAAATTACAGGCTCGTAACAATATATTTAATTTCATCCAATCATGTGCTGATAGTTACATTTATTTTTTCAATTCAATTTGAAACAATAGTTGATATATTTTTTTGTTTGAACTTCTGCAATATAATGACAACACTTTAATAAAAGTTTATTTTTATCCTTGTTCGTTTATTATTTTTGTTTGTTCTAAAATTTTATTGTTTTATCCGAAATATATTATTGAAAAATATGGTTAAAATATATCTTTAAAAATTCATTAAAAATTTATATTTTTTTATGCTAAAATCCTGGTCATATTAGAAACCTAATTTTTAAATTTTTAACTTGATGTAAAACTCATGTTTGGGCGATAATACACTGATGGAAAAAAAATCCCTAGGAAAGAGCTGTGCTAGATAAACGAAATTTGGTAGGCGTGTTTATACATCTGAAAGATGAAGTCGATTCAAATTTTGAGCGACGCGCGTAAGTGTGGCGCTAGTAGCGACATTATGAACATGCAAATGAGGTTTGCTTTAAATAAGCGCTGTAAGGTTCGTGATCGTTATTTACAGTTGAGATTTGACGTAGTGGGTTAATGTAAGTCAAGTATGCCTCTGAGAAGACGAAGAAGCCATTATTAACAGCTCACTGAGTTTGAACGAGGTTGTGTTGTAGGGCTACGAGAAGGTGGGTTTTCTATCCGCTATATTGCTGAAAGACTTGGCAGGAATGTATCCACTGTGCATGAGTATTGGCGGCAGTGGTCAAGGGAAGATACTGCCTCAAGAAGACCAGGTTCCGGGCGGCCACGTAGTACTACTGAGAGGGAAGACCGTCGTATTCGGCGTATGGCTGTGGCTAATCGTACTGCGTCTGCAGCTGAAATTTGAGCTGCAGTTGGCACCACAGTGACACAACGAACTGTTACAAATCGGTTACTTCAAGGACAGCTCCGAGCCAGACGCCCTGTACAGTGCATTCCACTGACTCCAAACCACTGCAGTTTACGACGTGAGTCGTGTCAAGCTAGAGCTCATTGGAGGACGGAGTGGAGATCTGTTGTGTTTTCTGATGAAAGCCGGTTCTGCCTTGGTAGCAGTGATAGATGTTTGTTGGTTAGAAGGAGACCAGGTGAACGCCTGCTAGTGACCTGTCTGCGGCCTAGACACACAGCTCCTACTCCTGGAGTTATGGTTTGGGGAGCAATTTCGTATGACAGCAGGAGCACTCTCGTGGTTATCCCACGCACAGTGACTGCAAATTTGTATGTCAATCTAGTGATACAACCTGTTGTGCTGCCATTCATGAACAGCATTCAAGGGGGTGTTTTCCAACAGGATAACGCTCGCCCTCATACCGCTGTTGTAACCCAACATGCTCTACAGAGTGTCGACATGTTGCCTTGGCCTGCTAGATCACCAGATCTTTCTCCAATCGAGCACGTATGGGACATCAGTGGATGACAACTCCAGCGTCATCCACAACCAGCATTAACCGTCCCTGCATTGACCGCCCGATTGCAACAGGCATGGAACTCCATCCCACAAACTGATATCCGACACCTGTACGACACAATGCATGCACATTTGCATGCTTGCATTCAAAATTCTGGCGGTTACACCGGTTACTAATGTACCGACATTTCACATTTGAATTGGCTCTTCTCGCCAATGGCTCTTCCTGTGATCTTGAAACTTTAATCAATTAAATATGTTACCTAGACAAATGTATTCCTAAAATTTCATTACTGTACAATAATTTTTTCTTGGTGTTGGAATTTTTTTTCCATCAGTGTATTTTCGGAAGTTATGGCAGGAAAACGCCAAAATTTCGCTTAATTTTTAATTAATTCAAATTATAATTAAAAATTCGAAAATGAATTCGAAACTCGACATGTGACTATAAATTGACCTTATTTGACAGACTTAAAAAATATTCAAGCTCTTGGTATAAATATATTTCTATACATAAGGCTATAATACATAAAGGCTTGAAAATATAATTTAAGTGCTTTCCTATATTTAATAAAAGTGAGATGTTTCAATCATGAGTTCTAAATTGAAAATTATAATGGAAAGAAAATTGAAAGGGGAAAAAAATGAATTTTTCTCTCATTTCTTGAAAATTTCAAACTGATGGAATCCATTTTTAGAGAGATATGAAGCAATATTATTTTATTTTGGAGATAGTAGTTTTCATTACATATTTTATACTAGTCGCCTTTGGCGGTGTAATGTGTTCTAAAATTTTCAATTAAATCCTTATGTGTCTTGCTCTCTTTATAACTTCTCTGCCAAATATATTTAAGCTTCGATAACTACGTAATTCATATTATAATAGAATCCTCAGAATTATTTGTTCATTGCACTATATGTCTCCTTGATTCGCAATCAATTGTCATAGAAAATATCACATTTTATGTTTTTTCTACAACATTACGCTTTTTTATAAACATGCGTTCAATATCACACTTTCCTCAATTTTATTTGCAATAAGAGTCAATTTAATTATTCAGTTTGAATTTTTGTCAAAGTGACGGCAATCACTGTTACACTCTTAACGTGTTGTTGCAGGTTAAATTCTACTTTCATTTTGTAAAAAATTAATCGTTGAAAAACATAGTTGCAGTATTTTTTTAAAAATTCATTAACAATAGAAATTTAATTTATGGGTTAAAACCTTGTTATCAATAAAACAGAGTCATTTTCAAAAGGATTTGAAAAACAGTTTTATGCTGTAATATTTTTGGAAGTTGTAGGAAATTTCCAAATATTAGAGTAATTTTTAATTAACTGAAGTTTCAAAAAAAAATCCGTATAGGTATACTTTTTCATCCTTCAAAATAAATATGTATATACCAAGTGCTGTATCTCTAGATCATATGGTCTGGTATGTAAAGCACTAACACACGCACACACACATATTCATTCATATACACAAACTCTTATTCATTTGATTATCAACCTTGGAGCAATTCCGGGAATGGATTGGCCTGAAATTGATACATTTTTTTAAGGCGATGTAAGAAAAGATCTAAAAGAGCGCTTTTCAATAATAATATTTCTTTTTTGTTTAAGTAAATAAGTCAGTTTTAATTATTGATGTAACAATTTTTGCTTAAATTATTTGTAAAAATATTTTGTTAAATATGACTCGTAGAGTAAAATAGGAAAAAATAAAAAATATAAAAGTTATTCATCAATGCATTTTTTGACTCAAGTTACATAAAATGTAATCATTTAGACCAAGTTAACAGTACTAAACACTATGTATGCCTATTACTAATGATTTACAATTTAGTCATTGAGACCAAATTTGAATGCCTAACCTGTATGAATTCACTCATGTTTACCGTAAATAGAGAAGATTTATAGAATTAATGATATAGATATTGCAAACTATCATAGAAATATTTGCTTTGCATTTATTTTTTTGGAAAATATCTCATTTAATATTTATTTTATTTTATCCAGTCACTGGCTGAAAGTTGCGTTTTTTTTAGTTTTAATTTACAATAATTGTTGATTTTTTTGAAATTTGATTTTTAGTTAATATAATGGGAAGGCTTTGATAAAACTTAATTTTTTCGCTTTGAAGTGCTCATGTCGATTAAACTTTATTGTTTTGTCCGAAATATATTGTTGAAAGATATGGTTAAAACATTTGTTTAAAAATTAGTTAAAACTAGAAGCCTAAGTTGTGTGCTTAAATATTTAACTAAGCACTAGATTTTAAATATGTAATTAAACATTATTTATTACTTTTTTTGAATTTTTAGGTTCTTGAAATGATTCTGGTGTGAATGCAAACTAAAATCTAAATCAAGCGAAAATTATTTTCTCAAAAATGTAAGCGTACTCACACACAAATACACACAACAATCTTCAAATGTAAACACTCATGTAAGCAAATAACGTGTATTTACTTACATTGTTGACGTCATGTGAGAGCGATACTATACCTTGTTTCATGAATATTATTTATCATTATTTTCATCTGTTTTTGCTATGCCGAAACATTGAATTTGAACGTAGACAGTGTAAAGGTGGGCTCACACGAGACCTACTATTGAGCGCAAATCGTTGCCTTTCTGCTGTTGTCCCTGTATTGTCCTCGTATGAACAGTTTGAGACACCGTCGTTTAGACAATGACCAACGGTTGTTCCGACGGAATAACCATTTACCATTGTCCCGTTGTGGTCACGTGATTTCCCGGAAGTAAGCGTGATCTTCCATCGAACGTAATAGTTAGCCTCGTGGGAACCCACATTAAGATATAGCGACAAAGGCTGTGTGGTGCAACGAAGAATCAAAATTAAACTCACACGCAACTTAAAACAATTTGTTATTGAGCTTTGAAGTTTTGTGAAAATTCGACTCTGCTTTGTTGATGAAAGGGCGTTAGATAGATTTGAAATTAGCATTAGTTTTACCTCTGTTAATCCGGGATCGTTATTTTTAAATGGAAATATTAAATGCTTGTATCTTGTCACTCTGGATTGAATTATTTTAAGAACACACCTGTTACATTTGGCGATAGGCAGGATCGAACTCGCTATCTTATGGTTCGTAGTCAGATAACATGACCGCAAGACTAAAAGTGATCACTCACTATTGAGAATGTTACCTAGCTTATAAAACTTCCACTACAATATCAATATTTGCAGTTTCGGTAACTAAGAAAACGATATATATATATATATTCATTATTTTTCCTATCTCATGAATAACCAAATATAATCATAATCAAATCTTAAAATAATCAAAATTTTAAGGTAAACCCCAATTCGAATTCTTGTTATTGCCCTCTTATTCAACGTTCATTGTAATAATATTCCAACTTTTTTGTGTTCTGTTGAAGCAATAGATATTTTTAACAGTTCATGAAAAAAGAATCCGGCCATTCATGTGCCAAGAGTTAAAATGTCTTATCTATTACTTTCTCATGCATTAATGTAATGTATAGATTAATTTGAGAAATATATTTCCTATATACTGATTGTGTTAGATCTCTTTTAATAAATGTAATTGTTATAATAGTCATTAGAATCACATATAATTTTAATGACTAAAAATTACTGAATATCAGGCATAAGTTTTTCAAAAAAAATTAACTTATTTAGGTATTTAACACATTACTGCTTTTTCATGTACTTTTTATCATCAATATAACTTATTGTGAAAATTTATATTTCAAAATTAAATTTAGCACGTTGTGCATTTTTTTAGGTAAATAAATGATTCAGAGAGTTGCTTTAACTTCTTTAAAATTTCCCCAGAAATATTAAATTGCTTATTTTCAATGTTAAAAAATGTAACCAATTTGTCAATCTGTTGTTTGCTGTAAACCATAGGCTCCTAACATTTCAATTATAGTAACAAATTAAATTCATTTTTGACTAAAAGGAATATAATCTCATCAAAATCTTTTAATTTTTTTAAAGTTCTGAAAGAAGTTTTTTTTAATAGTTAAATGCCAGGGCTGGAATTAATAATTTCATTATCTGCTTAACGTAGAGCACAATCTCAATTTGTTTATACATCAAAATTTTATTCAAATAGTAATTTACTTTTTGTGCTGCTTTTCTTGTTTTTCGAAACTTATTTCTTAATTGTTTGTAAAAATTTGTCTACTTAATATTAATTTGTGAACTTGCTTAGCAACTAAATTAAAGATGTTTAACATCAAGATATTAAAATTAAGATGGAGTTCAAACCTAGGGTTAGCCCGTCTTCCCTGGTATCCAGGGTTTGAATGCTGGTTTGGGCATGATTGTTCTTTACCCTATGTTTTATCTGTGAGGTGTGTGAAAGAGTTCCCACTCTTGTAAAAGGGATTGTGCAAGCGAGTGTGTGTTATCTCCATATGAGCTGGAAATCAGACTTCTACCTTCTGGTGCTCAGAGGCCTTTACCCTCACAAGCTACAGCATAAACTGAGCTTAAAATCGCTGATTTCATTAACTGGTTTGTATACGTCAAGTTCTATAAATGACAAAAATAAAAATTCATGTGACTAATTTTATGAATGAACGATTTGGTCACCGAAGTCTGCTTATCATATTCTGAAAATTATTGTAGGTTAATCATAATTTGTGTTTATTGTCAATTGTATTCTTTATTGCTTACTGCCATAAAATATTTATATATTTGTGGATTATGGATTATAACACAGATTGAAGAGGATGTTTGGATATTTGCATTGGGAGGCATCTGCAAATATATTAATGTGGATAATAATAAAGTTTATTTCGTTGTTTTCTTATCTGCATGGACATTAATATCATAACGATTTGTTATATTATAGAAATAAAAGAATTTGCACTCCATTATGCTTTACTTATTCTATTGACTTATTAATTATTAATATAAAAAAGACACTTTCTTCTATATGAAGACATTATAAGTTATCTCAATGAGGATATTCTATACTGCTATCGGGAAGCTACACTATTGTTGGGCATTTTGTGTTAATAAAGACTAGTGTAAACTTAATATCAATGAAGACTTCCGGTATTCTTCATTATTTGCGTTAAATTTTAAAATTATCCAAACTATTTGCGATATTATGATAGTACTTGGGTATTAATAAAAAAACTTTTTGTTGTATTGCATAAAAAGCGTAGCTGGTGAAACAGATAAGACATAGGGTTGTATAAATTGTAAATGCTTCTTTCTCTCATCTTAAAACAAATATATCACGACAAGTACTAACATATAAATATATAATTTTGATTATAGTGTGTATAATAATTTAATAGAGAACAAAACATCGTTGAAATCTGTATTTGATAGGAATCATTCGCATTACAGAAAACACTGGCATAATTAAGATGAAATTCAATTACCAAAAATTTCGATTAGTCATTTTTACAAAATAATATTCACCTTTATTTTATAAGAAGAAAATTTAATTACAACCTGTTCTATGCGCATTTATGATTTTATTGATCAACAGCAAAGTTTTAGAATTTGCAGCATGCTCGCAATTGAATCTTATTCACTTGAATATTTTCTCAACGTTTCTAAAAAGTAGCATTTAAAAAGGAAATAAAAAATCTCTTCATAGTTGAAATCTTCTATGAAAGTCATTTTAAGAATAATCAGGAGACAATTAAATTTTTCAAATTTCTCCTGCGTTCATAAAAGATTAATTACTTGAATTTTCTATAAACAATAATTTAAACATTATATAATATTAATATTTTCTATAAATTATAATTTAATATAATTAATAATTTATTTATATAATTTAAAACAAAAAGAAATCTTTCAGCAGGAATAATTAGAATATGAATAAATTCTATAAAACAAACACTTCATTAATAAATTGTTTCATTTCCCCTCGGAATCCTACACAAGAGATCCAAAAGAATGATGCTCAGGTCCACAGAGATTATGTCACACAATCCACCATCACTATCGATTATTCGGATTCACCAATTTTTAAAATTTTGCTGTTGAAACATTCAGCTTTATCTGATTCGCCCGAGTTTAATCAAATCCATCATACTATTTCTGCAAAAGTGAAAAATTATTTCGGTTTCTATTATTTTATACATTAAATGATGTGGATAAGAATAGACTTAAAAAGAATTTTTATATCAGTTTCATGTTTTGCAACTTTAAGCTGTACGTAAATTTTTTCGAGATAGAATTTCCACTGAAATGTTTAAAGATTTTAATCAATTCACTTTCTAGACGTCTAGACGCCATATTATGACTATGAGATCCTTTCCCTCAGACAAGTTCAATGGTAAGTGCAGATACGAAGCTTTTTTTTTTTTTAATCAACGGTTCACATGAATGGAACGAAACACTTAGCAGTTTCTAGCTGCTACTCTTGCATTCCACCTTGAATTGATGTGTATATTGTTGGCAACGGAAGCCTATTTAGATTTTGGGGGGAAAAAACTGAAACAAAAAAAAAGACGAGAGGAGATCGGTTTTGAAAAGTTTATGCTCCAGCTAATTGCATTTTGCAGCTATATTTAATTAAAAATGGATGGTAAGATGAAAAAATTAAAGTATTTTACTGCCTTTATTTTTTTAAATAAAATTATACCCAATTTATGTTTTTAAAGGCATTATCACAATGGTTAATTGTTCTAATTTTATTCTTAAATTAATCAAATTTGTCAAAATTCTTAATACACCTTTCTTTGAACAAAATCTTTGCACATAATGGTTATAATGAATTCTGTTATTTTCAAATTAGGTAGTAATATCACTAAGCAAATTTTTTTTTTTCTAGACTTTTCACGGAATTTTAGAATAAACGCAATTTTTTGATTGAATATCATGTTTGCGCAAAACAATTTTTTTGTGTATTTTTTCTAATCAGAGAATATTAACATTTATTTTTCATTTGCTATGGTATTTATTTGCTGTAAATATTTAGTACATATGTTTTAATTCAATCTCAAAGTTAAACTTTGGTGAACAAAAATATTACTCTATAAATTACTTTATAGTGCTATTTCAAATTGATTTTTTAATGAGAAATTCTGCCCTATTTTTATGAATAATTTCTGCTTGATTTTATGTGCATTTATTTCAGATTTGAATTGCAAATTCATCAAGTTGATGTGGTTAATTTATTTTATTATTTTGTGTGATTGATTTGTGCAGGATATATATATGTATATATATTAACATTCATGAACGAATTTTGTGTAACTGAATAAATTCGTTTTTAAAACATGGGATTTGCTTATATCTTCAAATTGTATTCATTTTTCTCTGATGTTTTTGCCTAGTATGATTTTATATTTTAAATGTCGAAATTGCATATTTAAAAATTAAAACAAAGGTATCCTATCTTTATTTCATTCAAAGGGCTTATTTTATTCGTAATCTTAACATATTCTTTATTTTTTTAACTGTTAAAAAGCAAGTCGTTCTTATTTACTGTATTTTCTTAAACATTTAATAATCATAATAAACTGTATTAAAAGTAAGAATTGAATTAAAGTAAAGTAAAGTAATCATTTCAAGTTTTTGCTCTATAGTCTCAAAATTGAATTTTGGAAATTCTTTGAATAAGTACTAGGATTTTCTTGAATTAATTGGAAATGTTTTAAGTAATGTTTGAAACAGACTTAATGAATTCAATTTTGAAGGTTTTATGGACATTGAAAAAAATTATTTTTCTTTTAGTCAAATTATTAAATTATTATATTTAAAAAATTAAGTTCATTATGTTTCCCTGATCAAATTAATCAATTCGATTCAACAATAGAAGTTTATTTTAAAATGATATTTTATTTTAAATTTATTTCATTATTTTATATTTAAATTTATTTTAATCAATTTTTTTTTATTTTAAAATGATATTTGCAAAATCAGTATGGTGCTATGGCATGATCACTATCAGTGAAACCAAAACTATAATGGCATAAAAAAAGATACCTGATTTTGAATTTTCTCTTCCTTTATGACAATAAAAATCAAATCAGGTTATGAAAAATTAAGGGCTGCTGGGATATTGAGGTAGAAATAGAGTTGAAAAGTTTATTGTCAACAATGTTATTAAAATATAAATTTTATAAGTATTTTAATAACTCATGATTTCTTAATAGAGCCCTCATAAAATCTGCAAAAGAATCCAATACTGTCTTTTTTTTTTCCTTTCTGCAAGGTCAATAATAAAAATCCTTGAATACATCAGGAAAACATTTAGTTAATAAACAACCCAGAGTGATAAGTTGAGAAGCTCTATATGAAATTAGAGATAAATGGTCAAACAATGCCCTCCCCCCCACATATTTAATATATATAAAATGGAATTGAAATGTTTGATGCAAGAATTATAGTTTTAATTTTTATTGTTACGTTAATATTTTTAAAAATTTCTGAAGATTTATCAAATTACATCAGATTCAGGACAAATTTCTTAATTTTTTTTAAAAAAAATTATCTTTAATAATATATGGACCTACTCAAGCTCTTTCAAACATTATCAATATTATTGTGAGCAAATTCATATGAAAATGATCCAAATTGACATGAAGTATTAAATACATATTTTCCTACATTAAATTTTAAATTCCAGGCTTTAAGATGTGCTAGGTGATAGTTATAAGTGTTTGAAAAATTGTTTGAACATTGCAGAAAGATGAAAACAAACAAATACTTTAAAAAATATAGATTTACTAGCTATTACCCGTGACTTTATTCGTTTGGAAATTTTGATGTGTATATTTGAGAACTAACGGTCTGATCAGCAATCGGTCATGACTGTCTAAAATTGTTTGCGAGCAAAACGACAAAGCCGCCCATCAGTGCCTGGTTGCCTAGGATGACCTACAGTCTCTGGTTTAATGCCTATATACTTTCTTGCCTCATATTATTAACTTGCACTAATACAAAAGGATTTCCCAGCCTCTGTTTTTTGGTCTGTTAATTATTATGCCATTGCGAGTGCCATATCTTCTGATCAAGTGTCCTTGTATTTATTCCGTAGCTGGAGGGGGTTTGATAATCTGCAAGTGTTCACTAAAATTGTACACAGATCTAGCTACTTTCACAGCCAGAGCTTTATTATTTCTCTTCGAAAGATCATATTTGCATTTTCTGGGTTTTTCAAAAAATTATCAAGTAATGACAAATCACAAAATCTTAAACTTTTCTAAAAACAATACATTTAAAAGTATTAGTATGTACAAGAAGTATATAAATAACATAAATACAATTTAATAACAAAAATTCACTACTAATCTAAAAACAATTAATTACATTGTATACCCGAAGTAAAACAGCAAATAAAGTTCGTGTTCCTTTAAAATGAAATCAAGTTTATTTTGTTTATCTATTCTGATAGTTACCACAGTATGATGCATATAATTTTTTAAGCTTTTAATTTAAATAAAAACACAGTTGTTAACAATCACTTGTAAAATTTCTGTTGGCATAATGCAAATACTTGACTTATACCAGTTGGGATAACACAATGCACATTATAAATTTTTAATTTCCATTATTATGTTTTATTTTAATTTAAAAGTACTCCAGAATCAACCTGAGAGATACATTAATTAACATTTGATTTTAAATACATCAAACATTAAGAAGATAAACAGAATGGTTTGAGCTAATGGCTCGAAATCATGCTAAGCTTAACCTGATTACTGTTGGGGGGGGGGGGGGGAACTGGAGCCTTACTTATCTTTGGAGGGATTTGGCCTCAGCTTTTTAGTTTAATAGTTAAGTTAGTTTTTAATTAATAAAAAATTAACCACAATTAACCGGAATGAAAAGTAGTTTATGTTCTATTCCTGACTAATCTATGTTTGTGCTAAATTTCATCCAATTCCATTCTGCCATTCTGGCATGATTGAGTAACAAACAAACAAACATCCATCCATCTATTCAAACTTTCACATTTATAATATTAGTATAGATTAACATAAAATTTGCTGAGATGCACTGGCTTACATTTATATTCTTGTATTTTGAATTATCCAATACTGCTGTTTTTTTCTCCAGATCTACATTTAAATAACATCTAATATTTTTAGATTAGTACTTATATTATTTTTATTTATTTACTAAATGCTAACAGTTAAAAGTGAGTATTAACAAAATGATATGTTAGCCATTATCAACAACATGAATATTGTTTAATTTATGTTGAAATATATACATATATATTTTTATGTATTCTTTGTTACAAAATCATTTTATAATTGCATATATTCATATCTAGAAAATGTAAATTTTAAGCTCTTGATAAATTAATCGAAATAAATATCTTATTGTTTATTATAGTTATCATTAAATAAAATTAATAACTATTTTTTAAGTAAGTAAATGGAATATTTTTAACACTATTTTGATAAACGAAAACTTTATTTTATTCTTTGAATCATATATCAATTAGTATTTTTTTTTATGGAAACAGTTTTTCTTACTAGTCTTTTATACTAATCTTATTTAAATTAAGCTACTCAATTTATAAAATACATAACAGATTTTGATGTTACTTAATATTTGATGTAACAAAGGTTTTGTCTTTATCTCCTAAAATGCTGTAATTTATCTGATTCCTCTTTTATTAAAGTTCCATGTAATAGAACTATGATTACAAATGTAAAAAATTAGCATTTATAATTAGCATATTTATAGCTGTAATATAGCATATAATGCAATAAATTATAGCTCTAATTTTGCATAAATTTTAAGTTTAACTTGGTAATTAAAAAAAAAAAAGAATATTGCAAATATAATCTATTTAAATTGGTTCCTTTAAAAATATTTGGGAATTGGTTGGAGAACAAAAATGTTGTGATGAGTTGATAATTTCTGGAATATAATTGGTATTATTTGAAGAATTGAGTTAGAATTTTAGGAAATTTTGATTAAAAAATGTTTTTCTTTTATATTTTTAGAAGTCCAAAGCTGGTGGGAAGTTCCTGCAATTGCCCATTTCTGCTATGTATTTCGTGCTGCCTTCAATCTTTTTTACATTGAAATTGGGGTAAGGAAAATGTCTAGCATTATTATATCAAACTTAGTAAATGATTAATTTTTTTAAAAAAATTTTATTTTTATTTCTTTGATTGCAATAGGAATTGGAGGCAGCTATATTAAACATACAAGATCCGGAGATGTGTATGTCTTTAGAACAAATTATTACACGACTTTTGCAGGGCTGTTATGAAGGAAATGAAGTTACGTAAGTGAAGGATGTTTATACTTGGTCAATATGTTATTGTGTGAACAAAGAAAATGTAATTTTAAAAGTTTCACAATATTCTATCAGATTTTTTTCTGATCTTGATAATTCCAGTTTAGCTTAGAAAAACCCTTATGAAATCACCGAAATTCTAAGAAGTGTGTAATTTTTATATAATTTTCAATAGACTTTCTTTCTTTTTGTTTAATGTTAGAAAAATATAGTTATACATTAAGTCTCTATTCATTAATATAGGCTCAATATATTTCTGTTTATTTTAGCATTTTTGGAATCAACTTTTATTCATCTGAAGATTAGTTTTCTTTTAAGTAATAATTTTAGAAAATTTTTAGTGTTGCAATAGTTTTTTTGAATAAATTTATTCATTTTATTTGCGGGCATAATTCTGTGTTTTCTGATGTTGATATTTGTTACATTTTTTTTACCTGTGTTATATTAATATAATTTTAAGAAAACTTTAACAAAATTTCTTGATTAGGAATAATTTTGGTTTCAGTTTATAAATTAGAAATAGATTAATTCAAATTTGAAAGAACAGTTCTTACTAAACTAGGGACAAATGTGAAACGCCTTCAAAATTACTTAAACTAATTTGGCTGAAACAGATATGTACAGAAATTTAGTAAAAGCATCAATGAATTTGCAATTAGGCATGCAGGTATTATATTGATTAAAGTGAAACTGAATAAGTCCTTCCATCTTACATTAGATGTGTTCTTATTAAAATGAGTAAACCAAAAGTATGATGGCATAAACATTTAATATTTACAACATATTAGTTTTTAATGATTGAAGATTAACAGAAGTAACGATGATGAGTATATAAAATTTCTATTACATAAGTAAATTATCAAAATGAAGTTTACTGTCTCACAATTTCTAAGTTCAATAATAAAATGCTTTATGTTGCACGTGTTTATTTTTGTGTCTTTTTGCACCACAGTGTATCGTATCTTTAACATGTATATGTGATCATAAGATTTTTTTGATTGATTACAAATATTTCCAACATTATTTACAAATGATAGTCATATTAACTCAATTCAAGATTTAAACAGGATCAGTAATAACAATTTTTATTTTTAATTATATTAATTATTTTTATTTTATAGTACTAATGAATTTATGACTGATAAACTTTAATAAATTTATCAGTAATATAAATTTTTAAAAGTATTTTTATTACTGTTTTGTAAATCAGAATTATAGTTATTACTTAAGAGTGCTTAACGTTTAAAATAGTCTTACTGTTTTCTTTGTTGACATATTATTAACACAATTATTCTCTTGTAAAGCACTAAATTCAATGGTTCCTTCTTAGGTAAAATTAGCAATTGTAATTTTAATTGCTTGAAAATTCATTTTTAGTTGAAATACTGAATTCCAATCCTATCTTGTAAAAAGTTGAAAAAAGAAAAAAAGCTCTTTTTACACAGTTTAAATTCTTTAAATCTAAAGATCTGTGAGAAATATATAAAAAAAAAGAAACATTTTTGCTTGCAATTTTAACTCAATACAGGAGTATATCAGATACAGGGGTACATCAGATCAATAATTGTTAGACTTAGGAAGGAAGATTATTGCGGATTTATAATATCTAATTCCTAAAGATTCATTTTTCACCTTCTCTTTTTTAATATGAGATTTATTTTTTTATTATTATTTATGAAATAAACAAAACATCCAAGTAGTATTTAAAGTTGAGTTTTTTTTTTCTTTTTAGTTAAAAAAAAGTTTATTTATTGAGGAAAAGAAGATAATTCTTTTTGAATTCTTATGAAATTAACTAAATATAAAGAATTTGGTATTATTCTCTGTAAAATTGAAATAAACTATTTTGAAAATCACACGCAAAAAAATGTTTTTTGATGAATATCAACTTGAATACAATAAACCATCATTTAATTTGTTGAAGCTTTTTTTTATTGCTGGAATAAATTTCTTCATTCATTATTGAGAATTTAAGAGAATTTTTTCATTAGTCCTTTTGTGAAATTCTTATTTTAATTGATGGGTTTTGAATCTTTTTGTAGTGATAGTCTTTTTTTAGATGTGTCTATTTATAATTATAATCATACCTCTTTAGAATGCTGGTACAAAGCAAACTGTTTTTTTACTAATGTAATCAAAAATGTGAGAGAACAGGGCAATCGGAAGTAGGGAGCTACAAAGAGGCTTGTGATTAGCATTTGCTCAGATGGCTTTTTTTTTTTTTTTGATTTTGAGTGGACACACTACAGATTTACATGTGTTTTGGAATTTTTTTGAGTATATGATAAAGTGATATTAAAAGTTAGATACTATTAAAACAAGTAATGCCATTAAGAAGTTAGTGATTTCTCAGCTGATGGTTATTGCTTTTTCCCATTAAAAAAAGATGTTGAAGAATTTATGAAAAAAAGTAGATATACATAAATGAGAATATTTACAAAGTGTTTTTTGAGATAGCTATTTCCATAAAAGAAAAGTCCAAAATTTGCTTAATAACAACAAGAAAATTAATATTTGCTTGACAACAACAATATCAAAGCTAGCGGTGGATGATTTTTTCTCTTATCTCAGTTTTATAGATTTAAAAGAATTATTAATAAGGATGTTAGCTAAAATATTAATATTAAAATTCTTATAAAATTAAATTTTATGTTATATATATATATAAAAGATAAATTAATAGGCACATTAAATTAATACATGCACATGTACTTAGACTCTAAGTGCATAAATGCTTTTACGTTTTGTAATATATTATATTTGCTCTAAAAATGTGGTATTTTGTAAATCCTTATAACATTATGGAGAAAACGAATTAAAAATTAACATGCAGAAAATTTTCAACAAATTTCAATTTAAAAAATGCCAGCATGTGTGCTTTATAGAAACTATTAAATAATGAGTAAATACTTAAAAAATTAGTAGAAGGAAGAGTGGAGGAAGATATGAAAAAAACAATTTCTTTTAGTAGCATATTTGTTTTATATCTACTAAAATTTAAAAAAAGTTTAAAATTTTTCTAAAATTTTATATAATGATTTATTTATTAGTTTTTATTTGAAGAGGAAATGTCCTCTAAGTATAGATAATGTTGTGTAGAGGTGGATGTACACTTGTTCATTCAAACTTGCTTATTTGTGTTTTTAAAGCATAAAAATTATATTTGGAATGTTGATAAAACTTCATTTATAGTTTTATTTTCTTATGCGATGTCCATTTTGAAGTGAAGTTATTAAAAAATTCAGTGCTTTAGGTTGTGTAGTAATAATAATAATAATATTTTTTATCAATATTTTAACTGTAGTGTATTGAATCTGATGAATCTAATGCTGAATTAAACTATTTGAAGTATGAAATGGTTATAATAATAATTATTTTTTATACACAATCAATTTTTTAAATATTTGCAATTTATTAACTTCCCTGATTTCAGATAGAAAGAATTTTATCTAAGACCAGTAATATGAAGTACATCAGAATTCGTGAACTTGGAATAACTTAATTGATAAATATTTCCATTTTCTTTATAATTGCGTTATTATTTTGAAAATTAAGTTATTCCAGGATTAAAAAATAAATGTTTTTTAAATATATATACATGAAAGTTTCTTTGGGGAATATTTAAGATATATATTGAGACCTATCTTGTTTTAATAGCTCATTTTTTAAAAAAAACCTTGACTAGGGTAATATGTGGTAAAATTACCATGGAATTAGTAATTTTTAATTTTGGCTTACTATGCTTCTTAAATTTTGTTAATATTTACAGTTGTTTTGAAAGATATTTTGCATTATTTTGTCTGAGAAAGGCTGCAATTTTTTACTTGCTTTTTTAGCACAGTAAAACAATGTAATAAGTTTTTTTTAGTCTCGCCATTATAGTCATTTTATCTTGCAGTATGGAGTAAATGATTATATTAACTATCAGTGTAAAGGATTAAACGATCATAGATGGGGGGGGGGGAAATGACTGCGCAAACCTTGTTCAATCATAAAAATCAACTGGGAAAATAGACAATGCACCCTTTGCTACACAATAGTCATCTTGAATGATTAGCTGTTTCACTGTAAATACTGGTTATATTTGTTTACAGATAAATAATTTAAATACAGATTTGTATCTATGATTTTGAAAAATCTGATATTAAAGTCATATTACATACTTGAATCTAATGTGGATAATCCATAACATCACAGCAATATTAAATGTAAATGTGCAGTTCTCTCTCTTCTAACTTTTGCTTTATTAGAACTTTGCTTTTTTTGTCATCTTATAAATTACCCAGATATTTAAATTTTAATTAAATCTCTACTGCATAACTTTATTTTCATGATTCCCTCAACATAGTAGTTTTGAGAATACAATTGTGATAGACATTAAAATAATCTTAATCAAATAAACTTATACCTATTCTAGTATATGCATGAGCTTTTCTCTAGAAGTCCTATGACATCGTTACCCTATCATAATGGTAATTTGTGAATACAGCCCATCTTCTAATTGCACATTACCTTTTGCTGTGTTCTAACATACATAGTATTACTTTTCCTTATTTATTCTTTATGAAAATAATGTATTTAAATTATGAATACAATCTTTCTTTTTTAGCTTTCAACTATAGAAAAAAATTTGTAACATATTTCAATGAAACCATGAAAGCAGCTGCAAATTTAATGCATTTATGTAACTTATTATAATTATAGATTAATTACAAAAAATGACTCTTAGATGCACATTCCCATCTTCTATGTGTTAAATTTGAAAGTTGCAAGACAAATGGTCAGGCTTATAGAGCACTAACATACATGATGTATACACAAATGCCTTTGTTATTAGTAGATATCTTAATTCAATCCAGATATTTTAACATTAGAATTTAATTTTCAATATATATATATATATATATATATATATATATATATTTCATTGTATCAAACATTGGTTTTATTCATGGAATCTGTAGTGTTGGATTATCTATTCACTTGCAGTTTCGTTTACATCTTAATTTTCCACCAAAGTATATTTCTTTCCAAGAAGAGATTTAACAAAATGTTTGATTGAAAAAGACTTTTCTGGTTACAAAATTTATTCCATCAATAATTTCATTTACATTTTACCCAAATATTTTATGAGTGCTCGACAACCAGCAAATAGTTTGTGTGAAGGAGGAGTTGCTTTAGTATTGCTATTTTTTTAATAATTTCCTTGACTTCCGTTTGAGTCCAGTTATAGATATCTTTATTATTTTAGTTTTGGAGAAAACAACATGCCTTAATTTTTTTTTGCTTTGAATACTTTTCTTTAAGATGCGCTGTAACTTATCTGCAATCAGAAACATGCCTGTTGTTACTTGCAAGTGATTTCTTTTTTGCTTTCAAATTTTCTTGTGTTATTTGCTCAAGTATGTAAATGCTTACTCTTTAGTGTAATTTAATACTGGGAGTGAAAATGTTAAAATAATGATGATATATAGTATATGATGAGGATGCTCAAAGGTGATATAACAACTGTTGAAACAATAGACATTCATAATCTTATTTTGAAATTGAGGTTGTCTCTGTTGAAATTGAAGGTGATGTGATGCATGATACTAGTACAACAATTCGGTTGATTATCTACATCAGCTTCATTGACTGGACAAATTCCCAATTCAATAATCAAAAAAATTTCTCCGTCTGCTAGAGTTCTGATTCTTTCAAATGAAATATTACAGTTATTGAAACAACAGGCAGATTTAGAAACATTTTGTAATCTAATCCCCTGAAACCACTTTAAAATTTCCTTCTACTTTTGATACATTCTGCTGCTGTGATAATACACACTCGCATACATATTTTTTTTGAATCGGTAATTGTAGAGAAAAAAAAAAAAAAAATAACATTGTGTTATACTTAAAGCAATTTTTTTGAAATTTTATTTAAATTTTTAATCTGAAATGTTATTTACTAAAAGTCCTAGTGTGGTGTTCACCATTATTTAGGCATATATTCCAAAGCTAAGTTTTGCATTATGTTCATTGTTCATTTCACTTAAACTTCTATAAAAAAAGTTAAGAATGAATGGAACATCCCTAAGCATGTAATCATGCTACTTAGGGTTAGGAGTAAAAAGGATAATGTTTGAAATTAAATATAGCTTAGGATAAAGAATAAGTAGAATCATCAAATTTTTGAAAACTTAAAAAGTGAAAAGGGTAGAGGGAAGTAAACTTTTAAACTTATAACATTTCCATAGGTAGAGTCAAAAATAAATTCAGAATTATGTCAGTTCATATTGTAAGAATGCTGGGAAATGAAAAAAAAAATGCAATTAAAAGGTATTATAATGCAAAAAAAAAGCCTAACAAAAATTAGCATGCTAATAGAATAAGTTTGGCAGTCACTGTCAGTTTTAGTAGATTATCATTGTAGATTATTTGTTTTACCTCATCTGTTCATTCTATCCGACATTACCGTATTTTTTCTGCACTATTTGGTATTTAATATCTTTAGATTTGAAAAATCAAAAGGTATTAAACATCTTTTCTAAATATTTCTTAAAAATTTCCAAGTTTATGTTATTATCAGCATACTTTCTCTTTTGAACATGCATTTAAATATGTTGAATATTGCTAAAACTATGGAGTCGATTCATCTTGCATGGTAAAAATTATTTTCAAAAGCTAGTCAATTGTTTTTTATTGATTGTTTTGAATTTTTTTTTTGCAAATTTTTTTCTTTCTTAATTTTTTAGAATTAATATTAAATCACTATAGGTATTCTATGTTTTTAGAACAAATTGAGGTGCATTTGTGAGATTTGTCATGAATTTTTATTAATATTGACAGTTTAAGAAAAAAAAATTATAACTATTTTTTTTTCTTTTTTACCTTTGTTTTAGATCAAATAACTGGGAAGAGAAGTTGCATGAATTATTCAGTGACAATTGTGAGGATGATGAAAATCCTTTGGAAAATAATGCTTTTGCTTTTCTGTCTCCTCGTTCAAAAGTTGAAGTTCTCCTAAAATTATGTGAATTTCGCTTGGATGCTGATGGTGCCCTGGAAGCAATTAAAGTATAACATTTATTTTATATTTATTATTGCTTATTTGTGTTGCCTTTTTTACTAATGCTAATATATTCATATTGAATGTTTTAGTTATCTTAAATTATCCAGTTATATCTAGTCATGATTTTAGCTATTATTATAGTAATGTAGCGAACTATGAATTCATTTTGGAAAATAAAACTATTATAAAATTTTAAGGTTTGATATTTTAGAAAAATAGCTGTTATAGACCTTGAAAAATATCTAGGATTATTAAAAAATTAGATTAGGGATATTTAAAGTAACTATTGATAATTCTCTATTCCTTCAAATTTTTGATATTCTCTTGTGAAACAGATATTTTGAGCATCTGTTTTAATAGAAAAACATTTGTGCTGTATTGCACAATGTCTGTTGCAATAGCTGGTGCAGATTTATATCTATCAGTTTGAAATATAAATCTTTTTATTTTTGCTGAAATTGACAGATTATTTCTTTAATCATGCTATTTTCAACTTTTAAATGGCTTTTGAAAAGGGGTTATGATTCTGAATGTTCATTATCTTAGATGATGATAAAACATTGTCAATTTCTTATTTTTTGTATGGTTATATAATAACGCTATTTATTGAAATGAATCATGTCTTATATATCTGTAGAAGATGGAAACATCCACTTTTATTACAAGATTAAATGACTGTGACAAACTATTCTTTCAATTCCCCTCCCCCCTTTTTAATATTGGAGGGGGAATGTAGTTAATGGAAATTACTTTGGATCAACTTTGTTTCCTTGCTTAGTGATTGTTATACTCTTTTACTATTGTTTTGAAAGGGTTTTTCACATTTAAAATTAAAATCTTTTTGAACAAAATATCCTTCTGTATTGCTTGAACTTAATTTTATATTTCATTAAAAACGTAACAGTAACTGTATACTTTTCTACTTAGATTGCCATGTTTGTTCTTATTTAATTAGTTTGGTGATGTGAAGTCATAGCAAGTATTTCAATCAAGCTTTATTTTATCATATTACTTATTTAAAAGTTAATTGATTAAAGAATATTTTAATTAGGGATTTTATTCTTTATGTATGATGGTTAAAAATTTTTGCTTGTTGATTTTTAAATAATTGCATTTGCCATTAAAAAATGTGTATCATAAAAAGTATAAATTTTTACATTTCTATTTTTGTAAATTTTGTAATTTATTTTTAATTAATTAGGATATTCCATCAGAAGACATGCAAGCCAGCTGTGTTGGAAAAGATAGCCAGAATAATTCATATTGGTATTTCTATGATGAACGTTTATACAAAGAAGATCCATCTGCTTCAGCTAAAAAATCAAGGTAAATGCTTAAGACTATAATAATTGAAAGTATTTGTATGATAAAATTTTTTGATATTGATTTGACTTTTTGTGATTAAAATAATTTTCTTTTTAACTAATTTCATTATTAAATTTTAATAAATTATAAAATCAAGTTAGAGGATTTATTTTAGAAATAGACTTTATGTACTAAAAAAAAGTAGTGGTTTTATATACATAAATGTTTATAAATTTTACATCATTATTATTAATAAATATGAATAAAAAGAAATACTTTATGCATTTAATATTTATCATACTTTTGTGGTATTAATTTTCAGTACTTGCAAAATATCTTCTTATTAATTCAGTCATTTATCAGTTTTGTATATCAGTAATTTGGCTTATTTTATATTTCTATTATTTTGAAATTAGTGTCTAGCTGTTAGTAAATTCTCTAAACAGATATTTATTCTTATTGAAATAAATTTTAATTTACAAATAAAAATAAAAGCTCTTGTTTTCTTAGGAATGATAAATAGGGTATTTTAAATAGAAATTGTATCTTATTCAGCAGTATGATTTAATGAACAAATTCCATGTTTGTTCAAGTATCTGGCACAAAATATGTTGTTAAGGAGCATTTTATGAGGTTAAATATTTTAATAAAAAAATCATCCTCATTATCAGATTATTTTAGTCATATCTGTATTTTAGTATCTTATTTTAAATTTTGTGCCTTCAGAATGAGAAGTTCATTATTACAAAATATATTTATTAAACCATTTTGTCTGTGTTATTTTAAAGCTATGCACTGTCATTAAAGATATTTTATCAGAATACATTTTCAAATATTTATTTATCTTTAAAATGAAATAATCTTAAATCTGATATGCTATTTAAATTTAAAAACTCCACTCATACTAGTTTTGAAAACATGTATTTTATAACAATAACTATTGATAGATTAGTTCCTTGCAAACAACTTTTTAAAAATAATAAACCTTATTTTATTTCTCTTCATTCTGAGGATTGTCATTCGTATTCATTTTTTTTTCTGTATAAATCTGCATCCTGTTTCTTTGTGATATTTTTCTTGATTTTTCCATTATAAGTCTCTCAAATAATTTTATTTAATTGTATTTTTGTGGGGACTTATTGTAAATACATATATTTATTGGTTTATTTATTAGTTTTACTCAAAATCAGAGACTAAAATACTTTTGCCTTTTGGTTAAAGTACATTTGTTTTTATTCTATCGAAGAAATTAAAAAGAAAGTACCATGTTAGGTTTTTGTCTGCTGTCGCATTAATGGAAAAAAATGCATCATACTCCCCCCCCCCACTTAAAAAAAGAAAATCAATTATAAATGCTGTATTGATAATAAAAATATTGTATTTTCATTCAAAAATATTAAATAGATTTAACCACCACTCTCATATTAATTCCATTTTATGAAACAGGAAAATCTAATTAAAATTTTTACTTCTAATTTGCTTTCATGAACTTTAGAAAATCCCAGCAGCAGTCTGGAAAAGGAAAAAGCATGAAAAACAATTCTGCGAAAAAGTAAGTTTTGTAGTTTTTTAAAATCTTATTACTTTTAAAAAATTGTAATTTGTTTTTTTGTAAATTTGATTATTTTTTTTTAAATGTATAGTTGATAGTCTGTTCATATAGTTAATTTTGTAACTCTTTTTTTTAATTCTAATTTTAGGTCAACAAGAGAAAGAAAATCAAAATCAGATGACAGTAATAAATCATGGTCCATTGTTTGTCATAATTTAAGTGACTGGGAAACACTTATGAAAATTTTTTCTAAAAGTAAACATAAACAAGAGAAAGAATTGGCCCAAGAAATGAAGAAAAAATATTTACCTCTTCTTACTGAAGTTGTTGCAGAAAAGGTAAATAATTTTTTTTTGCTGTATTTTAAAGAACCATCAGCAATTAAATTAAAATTAACTGTTAACCTGTTAATGCCCAAATTATTTTAAAATCGAAATTTTTGAAAAATATATTTAAATTACATTTCATTTATCATAAATAGTATAATTATGAAGTTGTATCCATTTTCCTTCGTTAGCAGCGGAGATAATAGGTGATCTATTAATAGATTGCTGGGCGCTTATGGTAGTGAAAGACCAAGTAACTTTCCTGTGGTTTTATATTTTAAAAATTACAAATTTAGGGGGGGGGGATGAAACTTTTGTGAATTTAAAAACAACTAATGAGATTTAAAAGAGAAAATATTATTTTGCTCATCTAAACTTACTTAGTTACAATTTTATATAGCCAATTTGTAAAAGTTAAGTGTGATATAATGGAAAACCTTTTAGACAAAGGGTTACATTACATTTTGTTCAAAACGTGAGAGGTCTACCCTTAAATTTTTGAAACTGGCATCTTTAGTTTTGTCTTTTTCCTATAACATGGTCTTTTCTATCTTAACGCACAGAGTCTATTATGTTTGATCTTTTTGACATCATCAGAGGTCTTCCAATGCCTTTCTTAGAATTTGTTTCCTGTTTGAGGTATGCAACGGTGATATATCTTCGGCTGTCTTTCTCTCACAATTTGTTAAACTGAACAGAATATACATATTTATGATAGCCATGGCGATAACTCTAGTAAAGATTGGCCAGTACCATTTTTTGCCACAGATCTGAATTGTGTTTTTCTATGAGCCAGCCATACTAGTTTCCACCCATATTATTGTTATACTGGTGAATAGTATTAGGTTGTAAATTTGGGATTTTCTTTCAAACCTTTTTGTTGCCTTGAAAATTGGCTTGGAAATAACTCTATTAAAGGCTCTATGTAATCAAAGTTTGTCGCTGTTGTTACACGCTTATTATCTTTCCATTTAACTATAGTCATTTTTTTTCTTTTCATCAAAACAGTGGTTATAAGAACCACGATTTTTTTTCTTTTTCTTTCTGATATCATATCAGGTATTAAAGGGCAAGAAGCTGTTCTAATGTTTCTAATTGTGCCAGTGGCTTTGAATCCTTGTGATTTAATTCAACCAGCAGATCTTAAGAATTAAAAAAAATTTTCAAAAAAGAGGATTTGGCTGTTAGGAACAGTTACTGGTTGCAGCATTAGACTCTATTTCCTTAGTAAACATATATTCTAATGCTTCTTCGTCAGTGTGAAACACTTTATGCTTAGACATTCCGGAAGAAATGAAACATGGAAAAAATGATATTTATTCAAATGATATTTATTAAAATATATATCTCTCATGTTTTTAATAATAAAAACAGATATTTTTCTAATATAAATAATCCAGAATAATTAAAGAGGTATTAAAAATGTAAAACACATAAAAAAGTATAAATTATTTTAAATTTTTTTCTGTTCGATTCAAAATTGACAGCTGCACTTTGAAACTTCAAAATGGCGAACATCAGACGCTAGCTGCTGAACTGGGAAAGAATGCTTCAAATTTTGTTTGAGGGTGTGGCCACATGTATAAGGAAACCAGCCAGTGACAATGTGAAGTGATTAAAAGATATTGTTTTCACAGGGAGTTCTGATTGAGAGGTGATCTATAAATAGATCATTGGGCAGTAACGGGTTAAACTGGAAGCAATTTTTAAAAAATTATTAAAGCCAGAAGCTTAAATTTATGAAGCATAAAATTTTTTTATTGTAATGACAAGAGCCCAAGAACAGTATTAAAATCTAATTTATTGCTTGTTCCTACTTTTAAAATGTATTTATTAATTTATATTTACTATATTTCTTGTCTCCTGCTTTATATGACTTTTTGAATTATGATGGAATTTTTGCTTTAACTTTTTAAAAATGTAATAATTTCTTGAATAGCAATTTGCTGATATCTAAATATTTGGATTATTTTAAGGGATATAAAGTTGTAAAAGACATTAACATTTGCATGAAAATTAAACATTTGCATGTTAATTAATATCTTTTATTCATTTGTTTAGGATCGATTATTAAGAAAAAGATTTTTAGAATTAGCACCAAAACGAGTTTCACAAAGAATATCTAAAGTGCAAGCCCAAAAGAAATTGGAAGTAAGTGTTATTTGCATTTTATATTTCTTTGATGTTATAATAGCATTTGATTAAATAAGATCATATGCATTTTTAAAGAATTATTTTAAGTTTACTGTAAAAATTTGTTTTAAACAAATGGAAAACATTTTTACAAATATGTTAATACCAAATTCAGAACCTACTTCCAGTAATACAAGGTTTTTTTTGTCAAGAATGTCTGACTTTTTTAGAAGACCAGCTTGATAAAACTTTGATGAAATAAAGTTTGGATATGTTAGTGGTTTAACTAGGATGATTAATATCTAAGATATTATATAGATTTCTAATAATCAGCATTTGCAGCAGCTGTAAATAGCATCTGTTTCATAATATTAGGCCTTTTACTGTGTTACCACGGCATCAATAAAGTAAAAAAATGTAGGGAATGTAAAAATAGTCTATAAAGAATGGAAAATGCAGGGAATTAAAAAATTTTCTTGAAAACCAGGAAAGTACAGGGAACTTTATATTTCTTAATGCTACTTATTTAAAAAATGCATTCTCTTTAAGCAAAGCAAGAGTAAAAATTTGTTGCCTTGCCTTTAAAAAAACACTTTCATGATTATTAAATTGAGGAAACTTATCTCTTTTCTGCATACCTTCTTTTCTACATAGGTGGTTTAAGATGATAGACTGAGGAGGAAATGAATCTCTTAAATTTTTGCCAATAAACATTTGAATACTTGTGATGCCATTGAAACAGAATAAATATATTTTTTGGCCAAGTGCTTCATTTTTGAAAAAAATGCTGTAAAAAAAATGCATACATGCATAAAAATTTAATGTGGTTTTAAAAGCTGCATTATCTTTGAATTCACATTTGTTGAAAAGCATTATAGTATAATTTGAAAATTGAATGGTTTATTTGTTGCAATTTTTTTCTTCTAATTTACATACTTCTACTGCATCTTCAGTGCATGCAAAAATCTAATTTAATATTTTTATGAAAAAAACTTGAACAAAATGAATGTAATAAAGAAATTCTAATTCTGAGATTAGATTATTTTTATTGTAATGTTTTGAAGTTCAGGGAATTTTCTGACTTTTAGAAAGTCACAAAAATAATTCTTGTACTGCTACATGGCACTGCAGCTATGGAAAGTGGATTTAGTTCCAATTAGGATATACTTGTTAAAAATTTGAAATTGAATTCTTTAATCAATTTATATGATGACAAATTTTTATATCTTAAGAAATCTTACTTTTTATTAGTATGCAAAATTAGCGTATGTGAAGTATTTTGAAAGTTTAAAAAAAGTAGGAAATTTTTATGAGAAAAACTATGTAAAAAAACCCACATTGAAGCTTTACAAATAAAATTATTGCAAAAGAAAAGAGGTGGGCAGGGAATATGAAAAGTGCTATAGTTGTAAAAATTGATACTTTAATATTTAAGTCAACAACAACAAAAAACTTTCTAATTTTTTGGTTTAACCTTTTTAGGGGGTAGAGAGAGACACTCAAAAGAGGCCACCTATTTAAAAATTTTATATCAAAAAACAAGCAAACTATCTTTAATTTCCAAAAATTGCCGGAAAAATGGCATTTAGTCCCCTTTTAGAAAAATAAATGGTAGCATAAGCAATTTTTGTTTCTTTTATGGCATTAATTTATATCAAAAACACCCTGTATTTTTGCTTCAAATTTAGGAATTTTTTTGACCTCTTAAGAAATAAAATTTTATTGAAACCATCCATCCATTTTTCCACAATATCTAAAAAGTTTTAAATCATAATTTTGCTTAATCTTCAAGTTGATTTAAGAACAAACGAAATTGGCTGATTCGCAAGTTTCCTCATTTTAGGACATCACCCTTCTGGGACGTGTGCTTCTTTGTTCACTTTTCTTCTTCTCCGCTTCTCTCTTTATATGAATGATGTCATTTAATATTTTGCAGAGAAAGATGTGTGTGTTGATTCTGCATTAGGGGAAGGAGAATTTTAGGTTTTTTTTATTGTGTTCAGGAAAAGTAACCCATGTTTGTAGTCATATTGAAGATTTCCCCATTTTTCTGGATTGTTACTTATGTCTCACCATCATGTTCTGCTTTATTTTGTGCTATTTTTTTCTGTAAATATTTAATTTTATACAGCCAAAATTTTTTTATTTCAACCTTTTTCATGACATTATTGCATTTAGCATGAAAAACAATGCAGCAAAAGATTAAAAAACAACAACAAAAAAATCATATGCCCATTAAAAACAACAAAAATATATATATATATGCCCATCAAGTATCTCCTTTGGAAATATTCATTGTGCAATATGAAATGTGCACCAAATATGATCAAGGGGTGGTGGAACTAATGCTCCTATTATGTGTTATATGAAAAGACACTTCCAAATGATTTCATGCCAAATTATAAGTTATTTTTAATTTTGTTTTTTATTTGCTATTTTCACTTTATTAATTAATAAAAATAACAGTTATATAAATTTAATTATAAATATTTAGTTTTAGCATTTTAATTTGATAATTTTTATTCTTAGTTGAATTAAAATATAATTTATTAAATTATAATAGCTCTTATTTTTAAAATTATTTATAAGATTTAGTTTAGAATTCTTTTAATCTAAATCTTATATATATATATTGTATATTTAATAATTTAAATGTTTAAAAGTATATAGAACATGAATAAAAGTGTCTCCAAATGTACACTGTTATTAGAAGGAATTTATTAAATTATTTTGAAAGATTTTCTTATACCAAGATTGTTCTTGAGGGATTGTGCCCTTGTTTGAGGATAACCATCTGCTGCAAAAAGAGGCAAGCCAAATGACTGCTAATTCCATGTGCTTACAACCAATAATTAACTTTTTTTTTTTTTTTACTATTATATTTCAAAGATTTTAGTTATTTACACCTAAAAGGGTTAAGTAATAATTTAATAACTTGCATCATGATAGGTGGAATTTTATTTCGTGCTTTATTTCATCCTAGTCCTTAATTTTGCATGACTAAATTAAATAACTTGAGGAAAGTTATCAGTATTTTTTTAGGTATTAATATATGAGTTTTGTCTTTCTAAAATATCGGTGATAAATTAATTTTTTCTCTATATAAATATAAACCAATATATAAATATACAATTTTTGTGATAATGGTGAATTGTTTTGCACTTCCCCTTGTTTTTTCCATAGATAAAAACTATATTGCACTGTTATTCAACTATAACTAGTATATGAGTACTGTTCACATATTTCCACTTGCACATGAATTTTTTTTCTTTGTACGAGTGCAATCCTGTCTTATCAGATTTGATTTTAAAAGTGAAGTAAATGCACTAATGTTTTTAATTTATGGTACTTAAGACTGACATCTAGGATATCAATATACTTTATGCTCTCTTTCGCATGATATTTTGTTGTGCGTATATATATATATATAATTTTCTGTTTTTCATTCAGTTTTTGTTTGTGCATTAAAAAAAAGTTTGTTCTGATTTGAATATAAAGCCTTTAAGATCTTGTTGTTGATCTGCTAACTTAAACAAGCATGGGGTCATTAATAAGCAATGATGATAATAGAGCCATGAAACAAAGGTTCCACTCTACTTATTCAATAATTAAATTACCATTATTACCACATATCTCAAAGTGTAAAATAGGCTTATAATGGTAAATGGTTAGAAGATTTATCTTGATATTAATGAAGTCTGTTATTTTTTTATCTGTAAATTTATCAGTAAATCAGTAAAGTCGCCCTTAAATTACTTCATAGTGTATTGTTATTCATATTTGTCTCGGATATGGTTTGCTAATGATTTTCCGAATAACGGAAGCAGTTCATGACTGGTTATAATTGTAAATGGTATATAATTATAACCTTTTATAATTATAAAAATGATACTTAATGAAACTTTTTTGTGTATTGAAAGTTTTCTGAATTCCATGATAATAATTTTGTTCCGGAGTAAAAAGTTTTGACAAAATCATTTTTTTTTTTTAAATGCAGGAGCAAATGGAAGCAGAAGCTAATGAAAAGCGTCGAATAGAAATGGAGCAGGAACGAATTAAAAAAGAGGCTGAGAAGAAAAAGCAAGAAATTGAGGATCGTAGGAAGAGAGCTGAAGCAAGAGAAAAGAAAATTCAAGGTAAGCATGTACAAATTTAAATTTGTTTTGACCAAATGTGATTGTTATTATATATTTTCAGTTTTTTTTTTCATGAAATAACTGAAAAAATATTTATTAAAGAGCATATTAAATTACTGTACAATTTCAATTTTCAGTATGTTTGAAGAATGAATCTACCTTACAATATAAATGAAGGATAAGAATGTTTATTCAGACTATTGGTCCATTCAAACATTATTTATACTAATAATAATGAGTTAAATTGAATTAATTACTATAATCATTCCTGTACCGTATCTCCTATATGATTAATAATACAACTAATCATACTAATATTGATTATTTGTAATACATTTTATTTAAAAAATTGTGTCTACAATTTCGGTAGAATTAGCTATTAAATTACTTATTTCTCAAAAAACTTTAATTGTAACATTGCATAGGCATTTTATTAGGAGAATAACTTTTGCCGGTTGAACTCTTTGACATTGAATAATTATTTAAATCTTGGAATTTTGATTTTTTTATTGTTTTTAATTTGGAGAAATTTGTAACAAAAAATGAATCGGTTTTAAAATATATTGTGGTCAATCAGTTTATTTTCTTTTGAGCAATTTTTTAAAGAAAAGAACAAAAATTGGTTGACTTTTTATCTAACTTATTTCTTGTTATCTATTAAGATATAATTTGTTCTTGTCATCTAACCCTGATTTCAAAAAGATGGATTTAGTCTGATGCCAAAAAGTTCATGTTTTTTTGTCATTATCTATTTTTTATGATTATGCATATTACAAATCATATTATTGCTTCTGCTTCTCATTTTATTGGATTTAACTACAAATTGAAATTAATATCTATTTTTGTTTCATCTTTATAAAAATTATAAAGTTACCAAAAGTAATAATGGCAAGGAAATTGGTTTCAACTAAATCATTCAAAGGCTAGATGAACCATTACTCAATCAAAGATACAATTCCCACAGTCCTCCTTGAATTTTTTTTTTTGGTTCTACTCAGGGTTCCAGTAAACGTACAAAAAGTTTTTTCCTGATTTGCCTGCTAAAATAAACAAACAAAAAATCTTATTTAAAAAATGTTTTCCTACAATTTCAGATAACATTGTAATTGTCAATTTTCAGGGAGAAAGGCTTTAAAAATTAAGTTTGAAATTAACATTTTGTCTGAAAAATTAAATCGTCACACATTTTCAAATTACTGTCAAGCTCAGAAACAATACAATATGCTTAAAATACTAATTCATTTTCCCAAAACTAGTCATAAAAGATGTTTTTCTTTCTTTAATTTTGTTTTCATCGTTTTTGGGTATATAGAAAACTGTAGGTGCTTAATAGAAAAAGAATTCAATTCTATTTTATTGGAATCTAAAATATTTTTGGATAGCGTGGTAAAATTCAAGGAATTCGATATATCCAAAAATTGAACTGAGAAAATTTCATCAAAATATTGAAAGGGTCATATGATTTATAGAAATTATGAAAAGTAATTATGATGATAGCATCTCATGGTTTTTAATAATTGGTTTTATTTACTTATAAAAATTATATTAAACTGAAAGTCTTATTTTTTATAATATGTTTTGGTTAGAGCGGACATGGCGTGCTCAACAACGTGACATGATGCGTGGTGCAGATTATGATGATTTTAGTTCAGATGAAGATGATAAGAGAACTAATACAAGGTCAAGAAATGTTTCAGTACAAAAACAAATTTATGGTGATGAAGATGATGAGAGTTCTGATGATGAAGAAGCTTCTGATAATGATGATGCTAGTCAATCTGAATCTGAAAATGAGATGTCTGCAAAAGGACATTCCAATAATGATGAAAGTGAAATCAGTGATAGTGATAAGGAATCTAATAACACTGCACCAATAAGAAAAACATATACTAATAATGGAAGTTCAGTTTCCCAAAATGGTGTTCAACAGAACAATATTGGGGGATCTAGTGTTATACAAGACTCATATGGTGTATCTAAATGGAATGTTGGTGGTGATTCCAAAGGGCAAAAAATTCACATTGTACGATATTATGATGAGCCACCCAATAATAAGTAAGTATCTGAGTAATTTTGATGTTTTAATATTTTATATGAATTTTTAAATTTATTATTTTACTTTTTGAAACATTTAATGCTTTTCTAGGATAAGTAACAAAGCAATAGTTGTGCATGCTGATTACATTTTGGGAAATATTTGTTTTAGTTATCAATAAAATATTTTTCAATAAAAAATCGAATTAAAAAACTAACAAAACATTGTAGAATATATCCTTTTAAAATATTCTCAATTTCCTTCCAAATTAAAAATAAATATCAGTAAAAATACAAAATAATTTGTATTTTATTATTTTGTAATTGAATATATTTAAAATTTCAGACTTACTATTAATAAATATATTTATGGAAAAAAATATAAAGCTGCTTACTAAATATACATTTAGTGTTTAGAAAACAGCATATCAGTTTAAATTTATTATATTTGGTGATTGTCTGATTTGTTAGTTGAAAGTTTTGTTATGATTAAAGAAAGCAATGTTATGAGTTTGAACTTTTGAATTTCATGGAATTGTGATGTATTTTCATTTAAACAAAGCTTGTGAATTGTTTTCCTTTTTCCGATTTCTCTTGAATTTTCTTTACATTAAAAAAAGTGTTGAACTCTGAGGGAAGTCAAATAAAAAGTTTTAAAAAAATTAGTCAAAGCTAAAAAGTATTTTTAATTTATTCATAAATTTATGTAATTTACCACCCCAATAATGTATATATTTATATAGTATGAAATATGAATTTTAATAAATAAATGGCAGATTTTCTATAATTGACAACTTTCTGCAATGATTAAGGCTCAGTTTTTAACAGTTAATGAAACTTATTCTTTGTCTAATCTTTGACCAGAGCGAAATATACTGAGCACAGCAAAAGAGAAAGCAGGAAAAAGATTATGAATGCATTCAAAGCTTGCATGGCTTAAAAAGGGAACTTTAATTTTTATATGCAAGATGTAAAATACTATTGTCTGCCTGCTCCGTACCCTGTTTGTACCATTGTGGTACAACATGAAATCACTGAAGGTGAATTAAGGGGCTAATAAATGAAGCCAACCTAGATATGGAATCACATATAGAAGATATTTAAGCCAAATTCACATCTGAGAACTTCCTCATCTTGAGACCATCTAATTTGATCTTGAAAACAAAACCATTTTTAATTAAATTCAGCTGTAGCTTATTGACATTACTGCAACCATCATCCAAATCTATTTGAATTGAAGTAATCACTAATTTAGAGTTTTCTAAAAGCTGATTTTCTTTTCAGAAAGAATCCATAGTTTGAAAAAATTTAAAAGATGAAATTTAAAATATTAATTGACCAGAAATTACAGTAGGAAGATTAATGAAATTATCAAAGTTATAAACAAATCAGGGGTATGTAGTAAAGTTTTCAGAAAAGGGAAAAAATCAATGACCTACTAATAAAAAATAAATTAAAATAATCTAACTGTGTCAGGATGACTTCATATCTAGCAAATTATTTGTCCTATTATTTTGAAGTTTTCATATTATTCAATCAAGTGATAATTTTAAACTTAAAATTCAATAGCTGGCATTTTATTGATTGTAGAATAACAAGTCTTCTAGATTGAAACTGGCATTCAATATATATATATATATATATATATATATATATATATATATATATATATATATAATATACAGTGGGTAAAATAGGTTTCCATACGGTCACTAAATTTAAGAATAAATGAGCATAATTTGTAAAGTATTGCATTTTTTCTTTAAATACTGTCTATATGTGTTAAGTATAAGTCTATAGAAAGAGATTTTTATAAATTTTCATTTTTACAAAATGAGAAAAGCATATTATTTGCAATATCTAAGGTAAATTGAAAATTGCAGTCAAAAAAAGTTTCTGTACACGTTATGCAAATTCTTTCTGAAGTGATTAAAACAGGCCCGCAGTAAATCTTTGACTTCAGAAAGTTAATCACTGATAAGAAAACGTTTCGACAGTTGTTGAATTCAAGTTTGTTCTTGATCGTCTCATAATGGAAGTTCCCAGAGCTATTCGGGATTTAGTGATTAAATCGCGAAATGAGAGATTATCCATGAAAAGGATTAGTGAAAGGACTAAAAAATCAAAGTCTGCTATGCAATATATCATTGAAAGTTATCGTAAATTTCATTCACTTGAGGATAGAGATCGATCTGGGAGGCCGTCAAAATGAAATCGCGTGCATAGAAGAAACATCATATGCCAAGTTCAAGAAAATCTTCGAATTAGTGCACTGAAGTTGATAACTGATTTAATGGTTAGTTACAACATTAAAGTTTCAACTCAAACCGTGAGAAATGTCATTTAAAAAAGTGGTTATCATGGACATGCAGCCCGGTAGAAACCCTTTATAAGTTTGTGAAACAGGAAAAAGCGCCTATAGTTTGCAAAGAAGCATGTAAGCAAGTCATTATCTTTTAGGGAATCCATTCTTTTTAGCTATGAATCAATATTTAATATTCATGGGTCAGATGGCCGACTTATGGTGTGGAGAAAACCAAACGAACAAATGCTAGCTAAGAATTTATGCAGAACTCTGAAGCACGCTTTTGGCGGTGTTATTGTGTGGGGGTGTACGAGTGCTTCTGGAGTAGAAAATTTGCATTTCATCGAGAAAAATATAGATCGATATGGATATCTGGATATTCTTAAACAAAATGTGTTATCCAGTGCAGAGAAACTATCTCTTGGAACTGGATTTACTTTTCAGCAGGACAGCGATCCTAAACTGACCTCTAAGATTTGCCAAGAGTGGTGCTTTTACCATGTTAAACAACAACTTCATAGCCTTCCCCAGTCACCCAATATAAACCCCATTGAACATTTGTGGAAAAAAATTGGCCGGCAACTTAAAAAATATGACATAAAAGACAAAGTTGAGCTCAAACGTGCCATTAGTAGTATTTGATGTAATATTTCTCCAGAAACAACAAAAAAACTTGTTGGGGTAATGCCGCAACGTCTAAAAGAGGTGATAAAGGCCAAAGGAGGGCCCACTGATCATTAGATGTATTTTGCATTTTTGTAAACTTTTTTCGTGTGCTAGGGCAACGTATGGATACTTTTTTATTCCATGTTTACAGTATTTTTTGAGATTTTAAGATTTATTATTTAATTTTGTCAGTATTATCATCCTTTTAATATGAATAAATATTAAATAATATTAGTTTAAACTCATTTTTAAGTTTTCATTTTTATCATTATGAGTTTTGTGTGGCAAATTAAACTTTGATTTCGTATCTGCGTATGGAGACTTTTTTTACCCTCTGTATATATGTATATAATTAAATTTTTTGGAAAGAAAATAATGAAATAAAACCTTGAAAAATAGTCCATAAGTTTGAAAAAAAAAAAGGAATCTAATTTGAGATTTATGACAGTGCTGTCTTACATTTAATTTTATACTGATTTCTTTAATTCTGTTATTAAGTGTTTGAAGAATTTAAAATACTCTTGTATCTTACAAAAAGTATTTTTTTAAACATAAGATTGGTTGGAAGTGACATTGGCACGGCAAATTATGCAGTATGATATTTTTATATTTATTTTAATATATAAGAGAAAAAAAATTTCATATGAAAAAATGCTAAAGTCATAGTCACATTTTCTGTAACTCACTCTTTTAATTTTTTTAGGCGATTGAAACCAAACGAAAGCAGTTATAATAATGGACCAGTTAATTCAGTGTCTGCAAATGGTAATTTTAGGAATTTTTTGTTATTGCACTTTAGGAATAATTTTCTTAAAGACAAAGGTTTATTCATTTAAAATTTGTATTTTATGATTATGGTTTTATTACAGATATCTTTGTGAATGTCTTATTATTTTAAGTCAGAGGCTACTATGCTTTAAAAGAGGAGAGTTATAAATTAGTAAAAAATTTGTGTTTATATAGTCAAATCTATCCTCCTCCAGTCTTGCAGCTAACTTTTATTTAATGCCATATTTCAATCATTCTCAGCTAATCATAATTAAATAAAGATGACATTAATGGTTTAATGTCATCTTTATTTAATCATGATTATTAAATATTTACTGTTATGATTATTTATAGTTATTCACAATCATTCTCAACAGCTCTTATTTAATGTCATAAGTTTCTTAAGACACTTAGCCAATTATTCAGATTGTAAAGCTTGGGTTGGAAGTCACAAGCTACAGTTTAATGATATTAAAAAACTATTTATTTAAGTGCCATAAAAAAGCAACTGGAGGGTTGAGAGCATTTCTTTATTTAAATGCATTTAGGATACATTTTTTTTTATTATGAAAACATCAGTGTAGTATGAATAAATAAAAACAAATTAACTGTACTTTTTAAGTGTAGTAGAGTGTAAGTGAATGAAATGATTAATGATTATTAGTCTCTGGAAAAAAATTTATTGCTCATAACTGTGGATGGATTAAGGTTTTTCTATTTCAGCAAAACTGGAAAAAAAAATTAATTTCATAATTAAATTGAATAAGAATAAAAATATATTTTAGGTATAACTCAAAATATTTATATAAATATACTTTGTCATTTTTTAAATGTTTCAAATCAAATACCATATTTATATAAATATACTTTGTCATTTTTTAAATGTTTCAAATCAAATACCCCCCTTTTCCCCTCTAATCTCAAAAGGTGTTGCAATTCTTAAAAAATAAAATAAAGGTTTACTTTTTAATATTAAAATTTTTTAAAGGATTCCATCTTTCAAAATTGAGTGGTCACATCTACTTGGAATAGAGAATACTATTGTTGAGAGGATTTAGTTTAATTGTATAAGGTTGTTAAAAAAGAATATGTTTCATTTTATGATTTATTTCTTTGTAGATGCAAGACCTAATTATTATAATGAAAGTCATGCTTATCACCCACTACTTCATCGAAATTTAAATTCTTGTTCAGTAAGTCCATTATGATTTGAGATAGTCATTTAAACATTATTTAAAAGTTTTTATTTGTTTTTAATTATTTAATATAAATTTTTGCAGAAGATAACATCATCTGCGCAGGTAATAAGAATTGACTTCATCAAGCCGCCGAAACCTCAAATTTCACGTAAGTAAAAAATTTCATAATAGGATATATTTTATTGAAAGATAATTTTCGTGTGTCAAGTATAATTCACATGCTGTTTATTTGAAATTCTGTTAATCTATTTTAGGTTGATCTAGAAGTGAAAGGATTGATCTTGAAGTGAATATATTTTTCAACTGCACAATTTTTGTTTACAATATCTAATTTTAAAGAAAATCTGAAAATCCTGTATGAATTTTGCACTAATGAAGTAAAATCTTTGAAGAAGATAAGTAAAAGTTAAATATTCAATTTGCTTGAAAAGTAATTTGTTGATTGATTACAAGCAATAATTTTTTCTCTGTGAATATTAATTATGTGGCAAAAATACTATACTTTTAAGCAAACTTTTGTATAATTTTTTGTGGTACTATTTTTCATAGTTTGATTTCTCAGGAAAGTAGTTGCTTAGAAATCATATAGCAGTGCTCATGTTGAATTTTGAATATGTTGCTATTTACAGGTGCATTAGTTTTGGTTATTCTGGTATTTCTTATGTGTATAAAAATTTTATTTTCTATTTATTTGTGAAAAAAAAATTTATTAATCAGTATTGTATTTTAAACTCTATTGCCATTTTAAATTTGTACCTCTAAGATTAGTGAAAATGATTTTTAAAATTATAATTTATAATTTTTTCAGTTAAAATATTATTTCGCAGTCTTTTAGATGGTTTTGGAATAACAAGCATCTTATGAAAACTGAAATTTTAGATAAATTAGAATGAATTTCCTTTTGTTTGTCCATGATGCATTTTTCCTGCTATTTTAATTCTGATATATTATCATTTTGATTTATTTTAATTTATTTTGTTGTTCTAATTAAAATATTTTAAAAGCTTAATTTAATTTATCTGGCTAACAATATCTTTCTTGAAACTTTGATTAGCGAATTTTTGTCTTCCCTCTCCTACTAAATACCTTGTCTGAATTCTTTTTAAGAATGAAATATATTCCTTTATAAAAAATACAAAAAATTTATATTGTAAAATCAATTTACAATTTTATATAGTCTTCCTTTGTAGTTGAACAGTTTTTCATGTATTATGTATTGCTTGCTACCTTAAAAAGATGCCATAAAAATTATTGTATGAGTGGTATTTTATTTGGTCTATTTCAAAATTGCATAATGCATTTTGTTCCTATTCTCTTTAAAATGCATTTATTATTACTGTAATGTCAGTTGTATGTTAATTTATATATTTATAATTTTGTTTCCCTTTTTTGATTAATATAATTTAGTTTCCCTTTTTTGATTAATATAACTTAGTTATACTATTAATAATAAAATTCCTCTTTCAACATTTAAGTTATTTTACTTAATAAATGATTTTACTGAAAGCCCTTGTATCAAATAAATATTTTTTTAAAAAAAATCTGTTATTTCATTGAATTCTATGAGCTTTTCGTTGTTTCTTTTATGTATATATGTTAACTTTTTTGTTATTGTTTATGTTAGTATCCTTTTCTTGTTATCTGTTTTTCTTATGTAATTGCCTGCATCATTTTATAATAAAAATTATTTGAATAAGCAACTGTAATCTTTTGTGCTTACATGAAATGTTTTTTCTTGGAGCTACATTGTTTTATATGGCTGTATAAAATTTATTTAAGAATCTGTGAAAGATATATCCAAGAATTCCTTTAAACAATTATTCAAAAACTCTTCTTAGGAATAAATTTCTTTTAATCATTTTATTCCCTGGGTACCATAGTAAGAATTTGGAATTTGTGTTAGATATAAATTATTTCTCTAAAATATTTTTAATTTAAATTCAGATTAATTCATATATTATTCATTCTCTGAAAACTATGCAAGCATTTATTTTACTAGGCATATTTATTATCAACTCTTTAGAACTGTTCTTGCATTTTCCTTTTAATTTATTATTACCCTCAAAGTTATTTAAACATTTTAGTGATCTACTACGTTATAGATTTAAAAAAAATGCTTAATATTATAGATGTAATTTTAAATCTTGTTATGCTAATCTTTCATAAGTATTCAAGTCCTTTCTTTAAAGACTTATTATACTAAGTCCTTTCCTTTTAATGAAGTTGATTTTTTTTATTAATTTTTTAGTTAAATAAAGGGGGTGGAAATGTGTTTTTTTAGAATAAACATTTTTTTTTTTTGTGTGAATGTCTTGTTAGTTGATTGATGGTTATTGTTATATGAATAGTATTAAGAAATTTTTAAAAATATTTACTATTTAACAAGTGGTTGCATTTATTATAGTTACATATTTTTAACATTTTTAAAAATTGCTTAATATGTTCTGTATTATCACAACATAAATTTAATCCAACGTCCCACAATTCCGTTTTGTGCATACACTTTCTTTTAAAAAAAATTATAAGTCTGCTTGAAGCAAAAATGAAAGAGTTGGGTTGATTGGCTTAACACATAATTCATATCATTTAACTTTTAAAAAATCTTTAAAAAATTAAATTGCAATAACTAATCTGTGATGCAAAATGCTTGGTTCTGAATATTAAGAGGTGGCACCCCCTTGGTATGATCTTAAACATTAATTGGTTCTGCTGTAAAACTACTCATTTGATGTTCTTTTATTCAATAATTTTTCAACATTTTCTCATTTAGAGTTGGTCACTCATAACAGCAAGAACTGAAAATTCGTTTAATAATTCTGATGAAATTGAATAAAAAAATCGCTTTAACAGCTTAAAAAAATTATTTACTTAAAAAATTTTAAATAACTTTCACTTATTCTGAGAAACACACACAAAAAAAATCGGAACATTTAAATTTCTTAATAATGTAACTAAATTCTAGTTTAAGTTGCTTAATTATGTCAAATATTAGTGGAATACAGAATATATATGTATTTTAATATTCATAAGTTACCATGAAATTCTTTCTGTTATTTGTCTAACAGAGTATTTTTTTTAAAAATGTGTGACATCACCGCTTAAAATAACGCCTTTTTTTAAAATACTGCACCAAACTTAAAACATCATCAAAAAATTAGTTAATAAATCAACATATTTTTTGAAATGTTTTATTTATGCTTATGGGGGTTTGCAGCTCTCTGATAGTGATCACGAATATCAGGTTTTTAAAATAATAATTATCAGTTTCTTCGCTTGTATTATTTGAATTCTTTGAAATGAATAATAATTATAGATTTTCCATAAATTTGAATTTAACAACCCTCCAAAAATTTATCGCGATCAAAATTTATTTGCTTATCACTTATTGCTCGACCGCGACACCACTGTAATTTCTCTGGAGTAGATATCTCAAATTCGGAAGCAAATCATTTAAGTGTTGACTTTCTGTCGGTTTGTATTTTCATAAGCGCAGTGATTCAAAAGCGAAACGCTTTAAATATATGTGGGTTTGTAACTACAATTGTAATTCTGTGTCCAATTTCGGTATCAATCAACTGGAAACAAAGAATTCGATTTTCCTGTACCTATTGCTGTTAATGTCGGAGATTAAGGTTAAAAAGTTGATTATTGACTACGTTAAAAAGTCGATTTTTTGCGAAGTTATGAATTTTTATGATGTGAGCACATGATAGTGTTTTCACTTGAGGGTTATGGGATCTCAAAATGTGAAGGTAACAAATTGCTGGAGCCTCAAAATGTGTAGGCAACAGATTTGATTTGAAAGAACCAACAACAGCTTGAAATAATCATGAGCCTATCAGATTACTCATGAGTCGACATATAAAAAAACGATGGGATTTTTTCGTCTCAAATTCGGTTGAGCTCCAAAACTTTGCTTGCCAGCTAGAAAAATTGAAAATGAAAGTTTTAAAAAAATTATCATTATATATATAAATATATATGAAGACAGAGAGGAAAAGGGACCAATAATGAAGTTTCGTGATTTTTTCATACTGGATTAAGTTGGTTAATGACTTAAATTAATGAAGATAAATAATAACTTAAAAAATAATAATGTTCTCACATGATAACTTGAAATTTGCGATAGTAGATTTTAATTTCTTTTATATTATCTGTTTTTATTTAATATTCTTAATATTAAAACAGATTCTTTCAGAAAACCTCTAGAATTTTGTTTCTAAATCTTTTTCTCTCTCACACACTCTTTCTTTTCTTTCTTTTTTTTTTTTTGAGGAAGTTAAAAATACTGATTTTTATATTTGGATTTTCATACTCTTAAATGCTATTTTATACCTTTAGATGCTATTTTCACAAATTCTTTTGTAGAATTTTCTTACGAGGAGAAAAAAAAGTTAAAATTTAATCCATATTTTTTTGTTCAGATTTAGCACAATAATTTTTGTGATTTCTGATAAAGTAAAATGTAGAGAATAAGTATTTTTTTTTTTTTTTTGGTTTTGAAAATAGTTTATAGTTGTTTTAGTGCTTCAGATTGTAAAATAAGTAAATAAATAAAAATTTCCTGTTATTTATCAATCGAATACCAGTATTTAAAGAATAAATGGAAATGCAACTTATTTCTTAGATCAAGAAGTAAGTAATATATTTCTTAATCTGCAAATTTTAGGCAAACTTTTTGATAAACGTCTAAATTAGTAGAATTTTGTTTTATATCTCTGTTTAGCCTTCCCCCAAATAACTTTTTTTTTCTAATTAAAAAAAGAAACCTTTTGCCACTTATTTGGTATATTTTGGTTTTATAGATGTTGCTTCAATCTTTTAAATATAAATATTAAAAAAAAATATCACAAATGTAATCGCTTACCTTAATCTCAAAAAAAAAAAAAAAAAAAAAAGCTCTTTGAGGCTTATATGTGAAATATTTACTAAAAATATCAAATTCACGCCAAAGATTGATAATTTATAACTATTTTTCATCACAGCCCTTTCAACGCATTCGTAGTCTTTCCAAGGTCGGAAGGGGCCTTTATTAGAGCGTTTGCGAGGAAGATCTCGAGAAGCCACTTTCGGTGAATTCTCATTCTTATGATTTAAAGATTCTACTTATTTTTCCAAAAAGGTCGAATTTTGAGAATGTCTTAGAATGAGGCATGGCAAAATACGACGTGTCAAAACAGGCATCCAAAATGCATATTTTCCTTATAAATTCAGTCTAAGTGCTACGCGCTACAAATCAATATTTTGTAACTATTGTTAGCCCATGATATGCAGTGAGTGTGCAGTTTCAGCCCAAGGTCACAATTTTATGCGGGGGTGGGGGGCGGGAGGTCGCTTCTCACGATTTCTAATACAACCATTTAATTGGTTATAAACTATTATTGAATTAAAAAAAACTTTCTTAAACATATTATTAGCCTATTCTAGAAAATGGAAATAATTGAAAGTCCAAGAAACGATTATTAAATACTTTTTATTTAAAAAAAAAATCTAATTATAAAATTAATTGAAACTAATTGTGATTCTATTCTTTTGAAAAATAATTCGAGGTCTTTCCCGCTTATAATTGTAAGGGTGGTCTGAGTGATGGAATAAAGCCCTGTAAATCACTTGTAATAAAGATGGACTCTCCCCTTAAAAAATAATAATTTCCAGTAATAATATGAACAAAATTTGAGATGTTGTAAGAAAACAAATGCAATATGTTCGTAATACGATATTCGTTTTTAAAAAATATCTGCTATTCTTTTGAAGAAAACCGAGGAATATATTGGTGAATGCTTATTTTAGTGAGAATTTATGAGTTTTCTAAGTCAATTAGAAATAATTAATTATTTAAAAGAAAAAAAAAGATTTGTTAAAAAAATCTGTACATATTCCACATACAGAAAACAATCGATTTTTTAAAAATGTAAATTTCAGCAGTATCTATTCAAAATGAAATAAAATATGAAATGTGTTTTTTTCTAAAAAGAAAATGTAAAGACAATTTTTTGTGACTTTTACGATATTATTAATTGAATAAATCAGCTTTATTTAAGACAAACATGGTTTAATATATATTTTTTCAATTCAAGGTCCAATGGCTAATTTGATAAACTTTAATAATAGAAATGGATTATAAAAAGGGTGTAAATGAAGTAAATAACTACATAGTATGTAACATGAATCTGTAAATGCTTTAAAAATGAAGAATGTTTAGCTTTTAAATAGAAAACGATAAACTCCATTCAACTCAGTCTGTAAAACTGATTGATTTAAGAACATTTGAAGATCACTATTCAATAAAAATGGGTGATTTTAAAGCCCTTCATAGACCATTCCAAAGATGATACCCCAATCAATGCCCAGGATTTCTCAAGATTGACTGGTCTAAGAATAAAAATACTGAATGTACCAAACATTTCTATTCAAAACTTCACAAGTCGATTAAATTTAATAGCAAAAGATACAAACTTTCATTTATTTATTTGAAAGTTCAAGAAGTGTCAAGAATATTTTTAGAAAATGATTCCTTAGAACTAAAAGATGTGTAAAATTTAGACTTAATAATTTTTTAATTATGCTTATTAGACCAAAATAAAATATTATTATTTGCATCATTTAAATCCTTTTGAAAGTAAAACTATAATCTGAATTTTATGATGAATCTATAATTTTTGCTGAATAGTTCTTGAAATATTACATAAATTATTATAATTATTCAGTAGTATACATAATGATTCCTTTTTACTTATATTTTTTTAAAAAATGCTGGGTTTTGGTGAAAAAATGTTTTTACATCAATTTGCAGTTTAATCATTTCCACTTTAATTTAGAGTTGAAATTTTGCGATAGCTGACATATAATTAGAGAGACATATAGTACAGGCTTAAGGCTTTTATAACTGCATGAGTGAATTACATGACTATCAAAATTTGAACCTTAAATATATTTTGATGACGTAGCTATTAAAAAACAAGTTATATAAAGTATTTAACTCATAATTTTAAACAGCAGTGAGATTGGTGAACCAGCTGGGCGCTGAAGGCGACTAAAAATTATAACAAATTGGATTCGTGATTTTGACGAATCTCCACATTTTAGTCACCTCTGGGCCCATAAAATGCATTTTTGGAAAAGGCCCTTCTGTCTGTGACAGGCAACTTAAAAACGCTTTGAGCTAAACGGTTGAAATTTAGTATACGATCTTTAAACCGAATTTGGAAATTTCTATCAAATTTTGAGTAAAATCTGTCTGATTGTTCGAATATAAGTTAAACAGGATAACATATATTCCAGCGAAGAGAACTAGATAGATAAGATTTGATAAGATTTCATTTAACACTTAGATACCTATCAAAATTTGGGACAAAACCAGCAATGGGTGTCTGTCTGTGGGTCTATACTTTTAAGAAATATATAAACGTTATCATTTGAAACACAATGACTTAAATATATCAAGTATGGGATTTTTTAAAAAAAAACTACAAATGTAGTTTTGTGTCAAATTTTTGTTTAAATTTCGTGTCTAAAGCACAAATTCGAACCCCTTTTCTAATTAATCGCATGCCAGGGATTAATCGAAAAAATAGCACACATCAATAATGATCCGTTTCATTTAATTAAAATTTTAAATTCTCGTCAGAAATTAATATTTGAAAATATTGTACGCCCATGACATTCAAGGTGTCTGACATGACATGTTTATTAAAGAGTATGGAAGAAAGTTTTGTAAATACCACTTCCGTTTTAAACCGATTATTTATTTTCTCGTATATGCAAAATAGAGAAAATATAGTTAAAGTTAAAAAAATAAAACTGAACTTGAGATTTTAGCGAATCTCTACACTTTAGACCTCTCTAAATTCGAAAAATAAATTTTTGAAAATGTCTCTCCATCTGTCTGTCTGGGCTAAAGATAACTAAAATAATTTTGAGGTAAATGGTTGGATTTTGGTAAGTGGCCTTTACATCAAATTTGAGGAAATTTTGTATTAACAACCGGATGTCTGTCTGTCTGGTTGTAACGAATGTAAATCAACACAGTAACTACAAAACGAAGAGGGCTAGATACATAAAATTTGGACACAGATTTAGTATCTATATTGTATACAACTATCAAATGTTGAGTCAAACTGAAAAAGTAGTTGAATGTGTGTCGGTATGTACCCTCAGAAATATATAAGCGGAATAACTCTAAAACGCAATATCAAATTTTATAGAAGATTTTGTGTCAAAATTTTGCGGAAACATCGCAAATTAAATTTTCATTTACCGTTAACCGCATGCCAGAAAGTAATTGAAAAATTGAATACAAATGATTAATTGATAAAAAAGAGTGATCTTTTGTAACTATTGCATGTCAATGTATTTCAAGGCTTTTCTAGCATAACACTTTCTTTAGAAAGTAGGCGATAAAACTTTGAGGCTTATTTAATTCTTATATGTAATGCGAATAACATTTATGATTATTGAATAATTCAAGCGAACGCAAATACACAGTAATGATGTATTACGGTGCGAATTGAATGACAAAACACAAGTTATTGTTAACATTGTTGTACTTTATTTAATAACATCATTCACACACACCATCTTTATGATACACCTTTCAACACATTCATGACCAGAATCAGTATGGTAGTTTACATTAAGAGATGCATTCTGCTCCGATGAGTATCTTAAAAAAAATTCATTACTTATATTTTTTTTATTGGCTGCAAAATTTGCTTCGGTTACAGTAGTTTGAATTGCATTTCAGTTCAGTCATTATTGTGAGTATAAAAATGATTTGCCATTGTTTAACTAATGCCCAAAATTGTTATTTTCGTTTATATAATTATTCTGCACGAACGTCCGAAAATAACATAAGATAAATAGATTATTTTAGTTGAAAAATGGTCTAATTTCAGTAGTCATAAAAAAATTAAACAATCTAGCAGATTTCACTAATATTGAATGATAATTTCATCACTCGCGTGCAGTCAAATTGTGAAACTTAATATTCATATCAAAAGCAAAACGTCATATATTTGGGTGCATAAAATTTCACTATTTACTTCATAATCAGATAAGAGATTCCCTTAGTAATTTTTTGAGCATTTGTCATCGTTTTATAAAACGGTTAAATTTATGACAACACTATTTAAGAATTCACTAGTTTACAATCTTGAGTTATCATCGCGGTTTCAGGTTATGCTATTTTTTGTGAACTACTCATTATTCACAAAAATAGCATAACCTGATAAATAGTATAAACTCATTAACTAAAGCAATCAGTTGTTAGTTATCTCTAATTGGTAAATTATTGTTAAAAAGGATGTGCTATCTCTCAAATAGTAATGAATAATATTAGACAGTGAATAAATATCTCAGAATCAGTTTAGTTTATTTATATTAACCCGTCCCGTTTTTTAAAGCAACTCTAGGGCTATTCTGACATGGACATCATAATCTTTAACACCGGTCAAATGACCAGGACGACACCTGAGCTGGCACTCCCCTCGCCAAATTTCCACCCCATACCAGCGGGAGGACACTTGGTCCCAGTAGATTTAATATGCATCAGACTCCTTTACACAATGACTCTTCAGTGAAATCGGGTTTCGAACCTAAAGCCCTCCGACTCCACAACCGATACTTTACTATCAGGCCAATGTGGTCCTATTGCCGTAGGAAATTTACAATAAAAATTTCAAAAATTATGAATTAATTTAAATTTTCTTCTTTAAGTGAAGAAAAGAACAAAAGTCTTCTTTGAATGAAGTTTTTTTTTGTTTTATATTTAAATTTATCAGTTGTTTTTCAATCAATTTTAGCATAACATTATATTGCATATTTTGCAGGAAATTTCCAAATTATTTCAAATATTCAATAGATAACGACGCAACAAGGGAATTTTTATATAGTGTTGTCAAATCACAAATAATTTGTATTAAAATATAAGCTACTTTTTCTCTTTTTCAGAATCAAAAACCTTTATCTTCTTTCTTTCATAGTACCTTTTCTGTGGTTCAGGAGCTCGTATGAAATAACAAATCTTTGCTACTTGGAATCTTTATTGCTAAAGAATTAATAAGTCATATTTTGATGAGAATAAAATAAATAATTTTACTGTATCTGTTATTTCAAAAATAATTTCAAAATTGGAACTCTTTTTTTCGTGCAAAATTCTTTGACGTCTAGCAATCAAAGTATTTTGCACTAGTATTTATTAAATTTATTAACTTTTGTAAAGAATAACTTTAATAACATTTTTAAAAACTCTATTTATTTTTTAAAACGAAAACAAGGTAGCTCAATATAAATGGAGTTATTATATATGCTCAAAGTCCTACATTCAAAAGATAGGTAAAGTAAGTTTTATTTTAAAAAGGCTGTTTGAAATGAGAGGACTATAAGGACATCTTGGTAATCTGTGCTTTTAAAATTAGAAAACACTGATATTAGATATTAATTGGCAAATATATTGAATGTTTTTACAGCTTAAATGAAGCTGAAAATTGTTAAAATTGCTGTTTTAAATTATTATGGATATTAAAGCAGTGCACAGGTTTTTTCTGTAATTATCATTATTTTAAATTTTTCAAAAGCATATTTTTTAGAATTTTAAAATCTTTTTTTTTATATTTTTGATCACAAAATTTATATGCTTATCTCTATGTGGCAGTTGGTAGACGATTTTAACTTATGTAAACTACATAAAGCCCATATTAATGAATTATTCTTCAAAAGATATGTAGGTATTCTTCAGAAACCTTCACTATTAATTCAAAATTATTTTCCTGATCTTTACGTAATTCTTTCTTATAACTTGAGTATGAATTATTGGGAATTATAACTATCTGAATAGATATTCTTAACTGAAATCGATTAATAATTGCAGTTCTCTATTTTGTTGATTTAATTTGATTTTTGTAAATTGAATCGTAGTTTTATTTGTTATTTTATTATTCCTAAACATTCACACGCCTAATTTCTACTTAAACATATAATTGGACGTTTAGTAAAGATTGGCAGAAAATATAGTTCAATATATTTCTTTTTTGGTTATTCTAAATAACTTCAAATTTATTGCCCATGAGTAAAATTAGCAATACAAATATAAATTGTTAAGATGGAAGATTGCGGAAACTAAGATTTTATTGTAAATTTTTATTTGTTAATTTAAATATAAATTTTTATTTGTTAATTTAAATATAAATTTTTATTTGTAAAAACAGAATGTAAAGAATTTTTTTGAAAAAAATTCATTCCAAATCTGATTGAACATTAAGACTTTTAATGTTAGGTTCTGCTCATTTCAAATTTTATAAAGAAGACAAGAGAATATTTATAGAATTATTTTAAGCATCATTAAAACAAAATTTAAACAAAAATTATTTTAATTATTTTAACTTTCTCTTATTTGTTTCAAACAGTTTTGTAAGCAAACTATTATTTTTAGGACTTTACTTTGTAAATTAGACAAATTATATAGATACAGTCTTTGGAATAAACAAATGAAATAGATTATTCTAAAATAATTTGTACTAATCAGAAACAGTTTTAGCATGTTCAAACACAACTTGAAACTGGTTTTTGCTAAGACATGCTCATTGATAGACAATGATTTTATCATTCATATTTTCAGTAACTATACTATCACATAAGCAGATTCTACTTATACGATTCAATCCAATGAAGAAAATCCCATTTTTTTTCGCAAATCTCCGTCATTTATTTTGAAATATATTGTGCTTATTTAAAACAAACAATTATGTCTTAATTTTTTAACCTTATATCTTAATAGAATCATAATAAGCATACGGAATAAATTTTCATTCAACAGAATGATATTTATGGAAAATAAAACCATGTAGAAGAGTTCAGTCTATTAAAAAACTACTCTATATCTTAAATTAGGCAGAATAAAAAAAAATATTTTTCTTAACTTCCATCTGACAATCCGTATTTGAATTTAATTTCGAAAAGAAAACTGTACTAAAAAATGAAGACCCTAAACGTTTCTGCTAATCTCTGCTAACTGCGTTCCTTTTTTTATTTTTTCAAAGTTAATCCTAAACCTACTTTACCCCCGTGATAAAATGTGTGAGATCATTCTTTTGTTTTTAGAGTATATCATAAAAATTCGAAACTTTATTATTTATTCCTAACCAGAAGTGTCTACACAACAATTCAACTAATATTTTACACACGATTGCCCTATTGGATATAATAAATATTTTACTTTTCCTGAAACGCTTTTCGGTTCGTTTATTACGGTTCAGTCGCACTGAACCATGAATTCTGGTGAACAGTCGCGAGTCCTTATCCAAAGTAGGTAGCATATAAGTTTTGATGAAGTAGTATCACTACTAATTTATTTAATACACCATGCGAGATGAAAAACCTCATGCAGGCGAATGTCCGTATGAGCGTATGTACAAATGATTTTATTACATTGTTTCCGGAATTGTTGCTTCAAAACGCCCGTAGCAACAAACCCTCTCTGTTAGTTAAAGGCTCATGTGAAATGCTAAGTCTAATCTTTTATAATAATAATATAGCCATTATAATGTCTCGAAATAAAGAAGAGTGCAGCGTCATCTTTGGAGATAATTAGGGTCACTAAATGTTGTTTTAAAATATAAAAAAAGAAAGTGTTTTGTTGTTAAGGGTAGGCACGCCACTTTAAACCCGAATCCAGGAACCCTTCTTTAAGGTAAGCTATCTGTAGTGTAGGTTTGTAAGAATGCTATTACTCTTACTCCCATGCATTTAGGACAAATTCGACCCACGTTATTCGATTTATTTCCTCACGTACATGATGGGCCAAGACAAAGCCATTTAGAAGATACTAGTTAGAAAAAATTATTACTCTTTTTCATTGACATTCATTCATCAACTTTATATTATCTAAGGCGAGTTTGATTTTAGCTTAAATTTCTCTTTGAGTTTCATAATTTTAAATTACATTTCAAGTGCTTTTCGTTAATTAAGAATCCTTGAAATGGTTGTCTGTATTTACTTAGGAATGAAAATGCTTAGTTTGGTCAAGATAACTTTGGAAAGATTATCACAAGTCGAAAAAGATACATCAGAAGTTGTTTTAATGAGTGTAAAATGAAGAGAACTGGTGTGTTTTAAATCTTTATAAATGATTTTCAAGCGGAAGTTTTCTGATTTCGTAAAAACTTCGTTGTAACAAGCGTTTAAAATTATTCTACAGTTCAAAACTGCTTTTATAATTTTCCAATTCGTGATTAAACTATATTTCCATTGATCTGAGAGTCTTGAATGTATTAACACATGAATAGAAATATTCATCTATTCAAGATATATGGAAGATGTCCCAAGGAACATATTTGTTTACTTAACTTCAGCGTTAAGTGTATAAAGGGCACAAGAGTACATAACAAAAGTATAAAAAAGGAAAATATCTTGTAATTTATACTACTTTTCATGAGCCATAAATAACAAGAAATCACAGTTAAAATGCACAAACTTAACCGATAATACTGAAACAATTTCTGACAACAAAGGAAATATTTGCTGCCCTTTTAAGTTTTAAATATGTCTTTCTCACAGATAGTATTTCTGGCAGCCGAGGCACTCAGATTAATGGATTAATAGCTTGTGATATCGAACAATGGAAGTGTTCATCTAGGTGTATAAATTTTGCATTAAGGCAACATATATTTTTGAACACGAAGGAGGTTTTGGCTCAAGGTTCACAAAGCACAACATATTAATTAAAGCAACATTCTATAATCTAACTGCTTAACATTAAAAAACTTTGGGAATAACTTAACGACACGTAATAATCTATACTAGCAATACTAATGGATTATCACTCATTTGGAACGTAACGAACACTCGTGGTAACAAAGAACTGCGATTAAGGATTCAAAAAACAACTTGGAACAGCGAACAATAACCGGAAATGTACAGACGAAATATTTTGTCAATTATAAATCAGTCAGTCTTTTTCTTTTTAAAGTGGAAAATATTCATTGAACACCATCTACGCCTTTATTTTAGCCATTCTTCCATGCCTGCTAAAGCCTTTTTAAGTAGAATTTGCTCAAGGAAAGAGATGGAACACGGCATTTGGAATTTCCCGCCATCAATTTGTTTTATAAATTGAACAGTTTGAATTACAAGAAGTATGATAAAAATAGATATCTTTCAGCAGCCTGATGAATGGCGTCAGAATAAAGGCTTGACTTAAAGTATAAGTGATTTTTCAATAGTTTATGTCAATATATAAGTCCTCGTATACGTAAGAATACGATATGTACGCATTATAGTGAGAATTTCTTTCATGATCTCCAGATTATCGCATAGACGAATATATTCGCAAAATAAATATCTTTGTTTTTAGATCATCACTATTTTTTTCATTATTGAAATTTTAGATTGAAAAATAACTATTTAACAAGGCAAATAAGTTCGTCAGATTAGTCCATTAAGCATCTGTATACTATTATTTGATTGTTATATCTTGGAAGCGCAGAAGATGACTAGGTTTAGCTCAGAGTTAAACTGTCTCGATTCGATGTAAGTATAGATGCGTTTTCGATTTCCTTTTTATTGGAGGGAAAAGTCCGCATGGTTCAGTACTTTTGAAAACGAAAAACAGGCAAATCGAGATTCAAAACCATTGACAAGAAATTGAGCAAAAATGCTATTTCTCTTAAATCAATTTGAAAGGCCGATGCGTTAATCTGAAGATTTTTAAACTTAATTTTATGGATTTTTTTCATGCTCGTACACATCCTCTCTCTTACGTATACAACTCGCACAGACGCGAAGCCTGAAATTTCTCACACTCTACCCACAATCGCACACCACCGAAGCTGCTCAAGCACCACCCCATGCCACGATACGAGCGCATCTTCAAATTTTAGTTGTTTCTTTTCTGTCTATGTCGTGAACCTTCATGGAACAACGTCAAGAGGAAACAAAGGAAACTGTTGTATTCTCAAACTTTGTCGTTGTTGTGTTCGTAGGTCACCATCAGAGCTTATCCTTGGAAGGGTTCTTGAGGTCGTAGCTCATGCGTCGGCCATTGAGTAGGGGTCTGGAGTCCTCTGCAGCCGCCGCTGCTGCAGCTCTCCTGTGCGAAGTAGTGACCATCTTGGCCTCTCTCTCGAAGATGTCTGCCGTCGCGTCCTGGTCCGATTTGCAACGCGACATGGCTATGGCCGCGGCCGTGCTGCCCACGTTCATGGATACGGCCATGTCATCGCTGGTCATCTGATGGCGAGAGGGCGTCGGGGACATGCTCTCCGAACCACAGGAGGAACTCTCGCTGAGCTCGGCCGTCGGGCGGCGGCTGATCCTGGGCGAGTGGTTCGGACGGCGACCCAGGATCTGGGCTTGGATGTGCTCACAGATACGCTTAAATCGACGAATGGGCCCTGTAGGAAGAAATACTGTCAGTCAGAATGAATATCAAAAATATTCCCACCTTTGCATAGAAAAAAAATAAAAAAATTATACTCACTCACACACACACACACACACACACACACACACACACACACACACACACACACACACACACATCACTGTTACTATCACGTCTCAAAACTAATTACCTGGGTTTTGCATAATTTAAATTTTTGAATATTGTTTCGATGTAAATGGTCTAAAGCGAATGTTCTTGATTTTTTTCAATTTTTTGTTATCGTTTATTGTCATGAAGAAATAAGTATAAATTTTGATTCTTCATTCAGGCAAAATAAACAAACAAAAAATTTAGGCCTGTATTTAAAAGTTGGGGAAGTAAGAATTTGGACATTTTCTAGTACAAAAGTCCTTTCTTGGATATGCAAGGCTGAAAAACCGGCGTCAATAAAATTCATTATAAACTAGCAAAACAGAAAGTAAAAGTATTAGTGAATTTAGATTTCCCAAAGAATTTTAATTTCTTTCAAGAATGGAAATAAATGTGCATGATGTCTCTTTCTTAATAGTAAAAACAAATTAAAATAGACGAGTTAAAGAAATTTCTGTTTTGTTTGTGAAAAAATGTGTTTTCTGTGAAAATCAGAATACTCAATTAAAATGTGGCTTATAGTCAGAAGGACATAGCAGAAACCTCAAATAGGTGGAGATTCACCAAAACATTTCTGTGAGCAGACGTGAATGGCCGATATGCAATCGAGTTAAAAATCACTCCATACCTCTGGTTGAAAGGTGATACATGCAGGAATATATGGTTTACTTCGTGAAGCTTATTATTTACTTCTTGATTCCAGTAATTTGACTAATTATTCAGCATCCATTTATGTTAAAAGTTAGGGAGGTACTAAATACAAGTACGGTATATTGATATTTAGTTCTCAGAATTATAGCAAGTGAAAGCAAAACTACTTGAAATGTTGCAAGTGCATGAAAGCCTTCTTAATTGATCTAAATATGCAATATAAACCTGATCCTTGTTGATTGAGTAATTGTGGAATGAACATTACCAAAGAGAAGAAAAGGAATTTCTTGATTATATTTTTTCAAAGATCAAAAAGGGTTTTAAAAATCCATTGATGAGCTTTTTTAAAAAAAAAATAAAAAAAAAGAACACACAATATCAAAATACGCATTTAGATTCAAAGAAAAAGTTATTACTGCCTAGATTATAGAATAAGAATTTTGTTTAAGAGAAAAAATATCTTAAATGCAAAATTTCAGAGATGATGAATAGTAATGATCATTAAAAATAGTTTTGCTTTTTTAATTTAAGTGAAAAACATTTTGATATTAAAACGATTAAATTCAAAATCCATCACCAGAATTGCTTGTCCTAAGTAGTGCAATTTTTTTCTTTACCGTATATGAAGTTAATTTTTATACATTAAATACGCATGTACTACCTTCAGGAATTCAGGAATAAGCTTTTATATTTATTACATGGTTTCTTGCCATTCCATTCCGTTAGCAGCTAAGAAAGGGCAAGCAAATGATATACGGCTGTTATGTAATTCACGATCAGTTTTTTTAACCAAAATTTTTAAAATTTTCTACTGCTTTGTTACAAATTTTCATTATTATTCTAGTTGATAATGTTTTTTTTGCCTCAAATTCACAATTCAAAATCAAATTTATGGGAAATAAAAATGTTTAGAAACAAAATTAGTAACCTGTATAAGCTAAGAATAATCTGATTATCAAACTTGACTTTTTCTTATGTATTTATTATTATCCTGAACATGTAATTAAAGGAGACTACTCGTTTCTTACCGGATATGAGTGTGAAAGAGATACAGTAGACGGCGGGCTTGTCAGTGCTGCTCCTTCGATCCACAGCACTGAGGGGTCCGTCGTGCGTTCCCGCACTGACCAGCGCTATGTCCACATGGAAACGGACGTTCCTCTGGAACATGGTAGGACCCCCGGCCCGCTTGTATTCCACTCGGAAAGACATAGGAGAAATGACGCTGTGGCACAGGTCCGCTATCTGAAATGGATTCATTAAAAAAAGGATTTCAGTCCATATATTCTAACACTTGTACATAAAAATCCTTTATTTCGATACGAAAATAACGATTCAAATGCTCCTCAAACAAGATTATTTTCTTCTTTTTGCATTCCAGTGATGAATTAAATATTACTTTGATCTTTGGTATTAAAAATAAACATTAATAAGAACAATGTTGCAAACGAATTCATTTACATGATATGTGGGCGGAGCTAACCGTGAAACCCACGTGGTATCGTAAGAATGTATATGCATGTAGAATTTTTTATGTTCAGTTGTGTGTGTGCGCGCGTGTAATATGGTTTGGTTTTCAAGGCGGTAGCTTCTAGAATGGCTTACCGAATATATCTTGTCTCGGAATATAATTTGAAATTATATTTTTACTCGGTTTAATTACTCACATGTCTTTATGTAAAATATGTACGTTGTTAAATCTTGTTAAGTTTTCTGTTAAAAATGAACAGTTTAAAAAGACAACCAGCTCGTTATTCCTTGGAATCTCGTACATTTTAACTAGGTGATATACCATTCATTTATTATTTTTTAACAGAGCAGTTAATTATTTCAGTTTTGAGGAGAGGGATCGTGAGTAGTTCCATTCATGCTGAACCTAGAACAATCAATTCAACCCTTTAGTTGTAGAATATTAATTGGTCTTTTTGAAGAGAAATCGAGCAAAAAATGCAGAAACATGCATGTAAAAATGGAAAAGTAGGGCTCATCCCTATGCCAATTCAGCATTCACTGTCCCTATGATTATCTTTAATGAGAAAAGCATTTTTTGTTTTTAATTTCAATACTTAATACTCCCTATTTGATCATTCTATAATTTCATAATTCTTTCTGGTTCTGAGTTGTTACCCTTTATCAATTAAAGTATTATCACAACAAGCCTTTTAATTTAAATTTGATAATTTTATGACATGAGATAGGAAAATAAAAGATATAATGATTTACATCATTAATACTTTAACAGCGAAAGAGATTTGCAGGATTAATAATATCCAGGTAACATATTTATCATGTGTAGCTCGGATTTAAAGAAGATTTGATTATTCAGAAAAAAAGTGAGCAAATAACATATATTAAAAAAATGTTTGCAATTTATGTCTCCTCTGTTATTTATCTTTAAAAATGTCTCTGTCTCTTTATATATAACACACTTTTGTATGTGGTAGAATAGAAAAAAAAATTCCAGGAAATTTTGCGGTTTCCGGTTGGTAGATTTGTTCTTGGAAACCATTTTTAGTATATAAGGCTCCTCTTTCCTGGTAATACATATCCGTAAGTTTTGTAATATTCTACCAGTGTATCCTTCTTTTATAAAGATGCCACCTAAAATGATTTTTTTGTTCTCTTACAAATTTTTGAAAACGTTTAGGTACTTTTTTTGACCATGTTTCTGGATGATTCCCTATCTTTTGATTGGAAGTTGCAATCTGATGCTCGCTTAAAACATCCAATGCGTTTTGAGTTTAACTCTGTTTAAAAGTTGTAAAACTGTCTCTCTCTGAGAGTTTCGACCAGATTATCATCTTTATCGCTTAAGTACTTCTGTGCAAATCTGAGATGTGATTTTAAATATTTTAAATCGAATGCTATGAGACATAGTTAATTTTTTTTTCAATTTTGAATGAATAAAACAGAACAAATTTTTGACAATAAATGGTTGAGAAAGAACACATGCTCTGTTCAAATATTTTTTCCAACATACTCAAGTATGGAGCGGGGGGGGGGGGAGCAGCTCAGGTGTCGTTTTCGTCATCTGACCACGGTACAAAATGACGTGATCCATCGCAAAATAGCCCTTGTGTTTCTTTGAACGGAATGTTAATATAACCAAACTAAATCAACATACTCAAGAACTGTGATCTTGCCATTATTTACATGATTTATTAATTATTATCAATAGTTTAAAAAAATAGTTTTGAAATAAAAGAATGCTTTCTTTTTGTCATTATGATGCGGATTTTTGTCTTTCACAAATGTAAAACTTTTCTTTTCAAGAAAATTCTCAAGGGAAATATTTAATGTTTGCCATGATTATTATCTCTCTATATGAGGAACTATCGTAAAAAATATAAATTAAACATCTTAAATAAAACTGTGAATTTTGAAGTTATATTTAAATCCCATTTCCGATGTCATGGTGCAAGGTTCTCATTGAGTCAACGGTGCAAAATAGCTTTGCATCCCTTGACCTTCATGAATATTTGCAGTTTTCTTTTAAATAATGGCACGCAATTGTCAGAAAACTATCAGTCCTTGTTAAAAATAAGCATAGTTTTTCATAGATTGTACTTTTTAAGAAATTGTATTACGTTTTGAAATCCTAGAAGTTAGCAAGCATTTATCAGCATCTTTTAAAACAAATAGTAGTAAAATGCAAGATAATATTGAAAACATCTGTATTTTATGCTTTCATTTTATTTAAGTAAATATTGGTTTTGCTAACTATGAATTTAAGTGAATATTCGCTTTGCCGATAAATTTAGTTTCGAGTTATCACAATAACTTGAGTGTTGCGATGTTTACTGCAATGCAACAGTTGCATCAAAACACACGCGTAGGTTGTCAAACTGACTCACTGATAAGAAGGCATGGATGAGATCAGCTTTCACCGAACTCAGAGGTCGATCTTTGACTAATATCACGTGCGTTTCATCCCTTTCGTTGGTCATGAGGCTCCCGAACCACGAACGTTTGGTTAATCTGTCACAAAGAGAGAAGGAGGAGAAAAAAGATTTAGACGATTGCTTTGGGGAAAATAACACAAATGGAGGGAAAAGAGTTTTTGTATGGTTTCGATACTTACTCAGGCGATGAATCTGGCGTTAGACTCACTTCGTCCGAGGCTGAAGGCGCTGCAATAGAAAGCAAAACAGCTGAGAATGATAACAATGTCTGCACTTTTATCAGATATGTAATGATTAGCAGTTGAGAGGTTTCAATAGGCAATTTCTGAGAACTTGCAACTTTTTTTGCAGAATTGGTGGGAAAAAATCAGAATATTTTTCAAAATGTATCACGAATGTCGTGAATACCATAATAAAACACCATTTATTCTATAATTATTTTCTTCCCTCCTTTTTTATATTTCAAAGAAAAATGTTAGATAAAAATAATGTGATACAATTGTTTATTGCGAAATTTCTATAGTTAGCAAAATAAAAATTTTGAAATTTTTTAATGGTTTTACCATGCTTTCCCCCTTTTGCACTAAAATATAAAATGTATTATTTTAAACGTGAATAGGAAAAAGGTAACCTTTTGTAAAATATATAATATGAAACAAATGAATAAATAAAATCTTAAAATAAAATGGCTATATTTAAAAAATTATTATGAGTTAGAAAAGTAGGCTTCAAAAAGGAAAATTTTAAAAACAAGCATATCACATATTACAAAGGTTTTTATTTTGTTTTCACGATAAATTTAACAAAATATACTATTTTTTTGCAAATACTGTTTAAATCGTTGAAAGTACTATTCTTGGACAGAAAGAACTAAAATAGCCTATATAATTTGAATTGAAATTTGAATCTTAAAAATAAATACTGTACTAGGAGATTAAATGTAATTTGCAGGTTTTTTTTACTGAGAATAAAACAATATTTGCAAATAAATTGAATCACCGCATGAAGCAATTTTTGCAGATGCTGTAACAACGTATAAAACGTTACGAAGAAGTAATATTGAATTTGATAATACATTTAAATCCCGGTTAATCAAATTCGGTTTAACTGAAACGTGGCTTATCGTTATGCTTGAAATTCACATCCAAACTCAAAGTGTTGTAGTGAAATACTGACCTGATTTTATCAAAGAGAAACACATGACAACGATTTTGTTTATCTAGTGATAAAGTTAATTTTGATATGTTTTCCAATAACACACTATAATATTTGATACCGATACTTTTTTAATGTGAAAATTAAAATTGCATATTTTATTAGCAGTAGCTGCAATACTTTTTCTTTTAAAACAGCACAGGAACTAAAGCACATGTTTTATTATAATTCTCGGTCGCAATAAAATTTGTTGAACAACGCAGTGAATCAACGCTGGCTAATACCCTTCAAATGAAAAAGTGGGATCACATGGTTTTTCGAAAACGTTGGGACAGATTAAAAAAATACCAAATTTTTTAACGAATAAATTATAAACTATTAATTATTACTCAGAATGAGTTAATATACCTGTTGTAATCTTAAAAATGAAGTTTTATCTTTAATAAAAAACAGTTAGCTTTAAGTATAATCTAGAGAGCTTTGAATACATTTTTACATTTAAAACATTTTGGAATTATATTTTGTAATAAAATATAAAATACAAATTAATGTTTGCCTTAACCAAATAAATCGTAATTCGATCTTTAATTCTATTAACTGGTGGGGGTTACCTATATCTGCAAATTTGATCCTCCTTTATTTACTTAAAAGGATAAAAGACAAATATATTCAACACTATGACTGAAATACATTAACAATATTAATCATAAACATGGATTTCTTCTACTTTATGAAACTCTAATTTTGAAACCAGGAATATTTCAAATACATTAAAAAAAACCAAGATAAAAAAAAACCTAGCAAAACTGAAATGAGAGTGGTGACAGAAGTGCAATGATATGCGTTTACTCACTCTGCATTTTTCTCCTGTGGAATCTCGGACTTCCGAGGAAGCTGCTTTTAATTGTATTGAGCCTAGATTTCCAGTAAGGTTGATTCATCCCAGGAGACCCGGGTGGGGTATTCAGGGGGCTCTCCTCAGGAGTGCCCCGAGGGGTAGGTTTGGGAGAACTGAGTGGGGACACCGCAGGACTTGTGACGTGAAGGCTGCTAGACATGCTGCTCCGACGGCTTCGGCTGATAAAATAAATTTCAAGATTTAAACAATTTGTTCTGGTAATCAGCAAGATTATTTTAATTGACGAAAGGAATTGAAATAATAAGGGAAAAGGTTTTGGTTTCAGAAATTCATTTTAAATAAGAGTTTTCATTTATGCACAGATATGTTCTTGTTTTTGTTATTACTTATGGCACTTTACAAGTTGGCTGACAGAAAGCTGTTTAAGCCGTCTTTTGTTTTTTCAGTACCTCTAGCTAGGTCTGAGAGTACGACTTGACTGCTTCATGCTTCACATTCGTTTGCACAATCCCTTTTTACAGGGGGACACATTCATACAACTCACAGATATAACTCAGATGGACAACTATGTCCCAACCGAAGCCTGGGACACCTAGATCACAGGGAAGACACGTTGCCCCTATACCAGGACCCCGGCACAGATTTGTTCTTTAATCTTGGAAAGACTAAAATTTCTTAGTGGCGCTTAAATTTAGTTAAAAAATATAAATAACGAGGATGAATTTCGTTTTAATGTCTGAGATGTTATTATATTTTAGATAGGAGATTTCTTATTACAGTGTATTTTTAAAATCATCTAACAAATATTTCAAATATGTTAAGCAGGTTATTAACCCAAGCACTTATCTAGTATGGTTCATACAGTATATTGAATGTTTGATAATCTGAAGTTTACTATGGTGAATTACAGTTCCCCTCCTTTGAAATAGGAATTTTGCAGGGTAACATAACTATCCTAAGCCTAAATAGTATTTAAATGGCTATTTAATCAAATTAAATATGATATTTAAAAAGAGTGTATGAGAAGAAAATTATCTGACTGCTTGAAAGTTGAATTTCATGTTTTTATTTACATTTTTTTTTGCTGAATTTTTTTTCGAAACTCATAATTTTAAAACATCGTTTTGTATTTTTAAACATTTAAATAAGTTTGAAAATTTTTAAAGTTCATTCTCAACTTTTTGTGATAATCCTTATCATCGCTCATTGCGAGTCATATCTGGTAAAAATGACAATTCTCCTGTCATTCACAGTTGCTTATAATTTTTTTATTATTATTTCTTCCAAGTTTTTATGTTTCTGTGTTAAGAAAAATACTTTCAATAATAATCATACTAATATATTTTCATTTTTATCTGAAAAAAAACTCTTCATTTGAAAAATGAAATAGTAGACACAAAAAGAATTTAAGAAAGTGGAATTTCGAGATTACAATTCAGCAAAAATAAAGATACTTAAATAAACAGTTTTTTTCTTTTACATCTTTTGTAAAAAGCCTTTTTGGTAAAAAATATTTTTTTTTATGAAAACTTTTATATAACTATTCTTCCATTGATGCGAATCTGCCTCAAAGTTTGATACTTAAAGAGGGACCAATTATCTAAGCAGGAATATAATTTTTGAAGCATCTTGGTGAAAGGAAATCTGTTTAAAACATCTGCCGTTTGGATTTACCTAATTCTTTGAATTTTTAAAAGACTAACAGCTGTTGTGAAAAGCTGTTAATCTTTAAGAACTCAACTCTACTTTCTGTTGATATTTTTCCATAATTACTTTCCATTAACCTTTTATGCCAGCAACAACAAGTTTTTCTTTTTAAAAATCTCATGAGCATCTGGACATTGAAGAATTCTTCGAAGTTAAAGAAAAATTATGCTGTCTTCTGACGAATTCGGTAAAATGTGCTAGCTACAAACATTTTGTGTCAAACGTTATAGCATTTTGGTAGTCCTTTCTCCAGCACATATTTTCACGAATGGTAAAATTCAAAATTAAAAAAAAATTCTTTCGAAAAATGTATTCAATATCAGAAGAAAAATTCTCATAAGTTAGAGAAAGACCCAATGGTATTCTATAAAATTAGAAAAGATGTGCTGCTACAGACTTTTTGTACCTGGCGTCATAACATTTCTGATAGTTATTTCTCTAGACAAAATTTTCACAAATCGTAAAATTTAAAATAAAAAAATTATTTCAAAAAACTTCATCTGAATTACAACATTGAAAATTTGCAGAATCTGAATAAGTATTAATCGGTATTCTATCAAAATAGGAGAAATGTGCTTGTTACAGACTTTCTGTATCAGACAAACATACAAACTTTCTGTATAAATAATCCTAGATAATCTTATAACTATAGAAAATGTATAGAAGTATAGTTAAAAAATATAATAGCAGAAATATTTCTTTTATCTTTTTTCATCTTACCCATAAGGATACCTCCTCGGCGTTAGTGGAGAACCGTCGCTCAGCATGTCAAAGCTATACCTGCAATGCATTAAAATATTCCATTATTCTTTTTTAATTCATTAAGAATATATCACTATATTTTGTTAATATTATGTGTTAATGACTTCACAAGACAATAAATTATTTATTTATTTAGCAGAAAATGTATTAAAGGAGTGTCTTACCTAGGCCCCGATCTCCCATTTATGTGACAAGTATCCACCCTTTTCCTGGGAGGGTCAGGGGGAACTGAGCAAGGAAGAGAAGACGAGAAAGCTGTAAAATGAGACTTTTTACAATTTCATTCATTTTTTTTCAATAATACAGTACTTCGTGTTTGAAAGCAATTTCAAGTTGCTATGAGAAACATAAGGAACGGTCTTTATCAATGCAATACTTTATTTTTGGAAACAATCTCAAATTACTATGAGAAATATTAGGAATGAATTTTCAGTAATGCAATCATTTTTGTTGAAAACAATTTCAAGTTAGTCAAAGAACTATTGGAAAAAATATTTTATAATTTTAGAAAGATGATCGCATCTATATAAACATAAGTTTTCCGTTACAGTTTTTGGTTGTGATTATTCTGATTATTGGATTCTCATTCTTTTTATCAGGAAATTACCTCTTATCTAGAATCTCTTTTAAAATAATGTTATCTAAGCATTGAAATAAAATAGTTTTTTTCATTAGCAGTTATGCACTTGATTACCTTTATGTGTCATGTTCCACATTTTAGAAGATTTCCAGCCCTAAACTTCATGAGGATGTCGAATCAATAACTAAGACAGTTAATGCTTATAAAGTATAATGATAAAATGCAAAACACTATTAACAAATTTCTGACTTTAATTTCAAACGAAATGCTTTCGACATCTCAAATTAAGTACGTACCTTTTAGAAGGAAATAAAAAGCAGTAACTACTGTTTATGTCCTATGGAACTTGTGGGCTTAGTTTTATTAAATACATCTCGGAAAATATAATTGTATTGTTTCAAAGACGTAAACATACAGATTTTCAGTCTCATTTAAGAGATCAGAAGACTGTTATTAATCAATCTGGTGCTCAAAAAAGGGTAAAATGAGGGATAGGCAAAAAGCTTCCAAAAATGTGATAAGAAATCAGAATGTGTAATGTATTTGTGTAATGTGTGACCGATAAGGAGACTGAATAAGGCATAGACACAAGGTGTCTTACCGTAAATTATAGAATGAATGGGATTTTTGTATGAGATGGCTTTGTATTGGAAAAAGCCTAATTCATATATGAAAGGACTTGTAGTTACTGATTACTAAAAATCTATTTAGAGATTTCCAAGGTAAAAATTGATATTTTGAGCAAAATTATGAAATCATTTGTTCAATTGTTTATTTAGCAAACTTTTTTTTTCATTATTTTTTCTCAAGAAGGAAACAAATTATTAAAAAAAATAATATTTAAATTATTAATGAAGTTTCTTATTCGTATATTAATAATTTTTAAATTACTAATATTTCAGTTTTCCATAACATCTAAAACTAAAATAAAATGAAATGTTTTTTATAAAAGACAAAAAGGCGAATTCATTTCCAAAAAAACAAAAACAAAAAAACAATACAACAACGGAAAGATATTTGAATAAATACTTCCCAAAAGCAGTTTCATCTGTAATGACTAGTAAAAATCTAGTAAAAAGGGAAAATTGTCATAGACTTCAAAACAGGTCCTTATAATATTGTTGATTCGGATTCAAGGCAGTTATTAGTGAAAAGAAATCAGCTATCATCTTTTTACTTTGATTACCAAATCCTAGATACTCCTTTTGTTTGTTTGCAAAATCATAAAATTTTAAAATAATGAAATAGGAGAAATTCTAGATCTATTTACAAGTTGTTTAATTTGAAGATAAACCATCAAACGAAGCGTATTCAGATATTAAATGAATAGCAATCCTCTAAATAGTTTTAAGTTCAGAATTGTTTTCACAAAAAGGCTATTACAGTGCAAAAAAAGTTTTAACGTGTGATTACTGATGAAAAGAGAAAAATGTTTTCCCTTTAATTTAGTATAGGAAAGAAAATAAGATTATTTTTAAAAAAAGGAAACATATTAAGGATTAGAAAAGGATATAAAATATGGTGTTTCTTAATATAATTAAACAATATTTTTAAATATTAGATGGTAATAAGGCATAAAAATGAAAATATTTGCATGACAATAATGTTTTGCAAATGCAATGTATACATTACCGCTTTCAGATCTATTCCTAATTATCACTTCTGTTTCATCTTCGTATGCAGGTTTCCGTCTTTTACGATCTAGTAACAGAAAATAAACTACTTTTTCCGTATTATGCCTGAAAAGAAAAAGTAATTGAATTAATATACATAACTAAACGTTACTGGTATTCATCCAAATAAAAAAAAGTAACTTCAATGAATTTTAGGTTCCTGAAATCCCCAACAAGGCTAATATAAAAAAAATGTAAAAAGGTTCTCTTATATTTCATTTTGATTTCGAGAATTTAATAGTCTAAAAATCTTTGCAAATTTTTAATCAAAAGAATCATTTTTTTGAAAGACAGATTATCAAAATTAGTTTAAATTGTAACATGAAAAGAAATTCAAAAATTCATTAACTCTTTTTCTTTGATTAAATAGTAAGCAAATGCCGAAAAAAACTTTTCAAGATCAAAATAATTCCGATGTCTTGATTCTGTTACTTTTAATCATATCTTAGTGATTATTATCAATCGTAATTTGATTTGTATAGCATTTTAAAAAATTCACGATTCTTTCTCTGTTGAAGACATTCGAACATTTTGGACATGGACTTCATAACCTTGAGCAATGTATTATAGAAAATAAAAAGAAAATATACCTGCAGTGTCTTTTGCATAATTTGAAATGCTATGTATAACTGCTATTTTTAGAGGAATGATGCAGTAAAGTTAGAAAATGTGAAGAAAATAATTAATTGCTTAAAATTCTTAAGTAATCAAAGTTATATGATGAATAATTTGTTCATATATAATTATATAAGAATTAGGTCTTCCTAGAAAATGATTGATACACATGCTATAGTGCTTACGTGCCGGCGTTAAGTTGGCTATGTAGTAAAATGTATGTAATGTTATACCTTACAAATTTAATCCTTGATATGATACTAATGTGTTTAATAGTAGTTAATGTTTTGATTATGGCTTAATTTAAACGGAAGCGATCTCTGTTTTGTTGAATAAAACATTATATTTATATTGAAAATACTTCTGGGATTATTTCATGAGAAATAAATTAATTTTGTGATATATATTTATTGCTTGAATATTGATTTATGTATGACTGCTTTGAATATATATATATATATATATATATATATATATATATATATATATATGCGTAACTTTTTAACTTGTTCAGTAACATAATTACTCAGTTTATTTTAAAATATTTATGGTACTGATGCATATGTTGTTACAGATTTAAAAAATAGATGCTAAATCAAAAAATAGATGCTTAATCAGAAAAAAAATGTTTATTTTAGATATTGCAAAATTTCAAATTATAATTCAATTTATTTAACTCAATGTAGAATAGTGTAATTTCAATAATTAAATATTTTCGCTTTTTTCCATCATTCCTAGATTTTGTTACTCTTAAGGATGAAGTTACACTTATAGTATGTAAAGAAATCTGGATTTTTTTCGTGCTATACTGAAAATTTATATTCTGTGAGTTCCCTGAAAAGATTGGATAACCTTTTTATTTATCTTTACATAATAAGTTGTATTCCTTTTATATTTCTCTCGATTTTTTTAAACATTTTATTTTTTAAAAATTGGATATGCATTCAAACACACACATTTTGAAGTATCAAATACACTTCATCTAAGCGGACATAACTTTAGATCTGCCGAATTTAATCGAAAATAATAATCATCATTTAATCACAGTTAAATATTAAGAAATCGGTCCGCAAAAGGATTTTAAATGAACAATTAACCTAATTAAAATAATTAAAAACTATTTACGTGTTTTTATAAAAGAATTTTTCATAACCTGAATATGAATAAAGTGCTTGTTTTGTATATTTAAGAAACTAAGCAAGGCAAAGTAAGAAACAAACTGAATGATGTTCCCTTCTTTTTTATTTAATGCAATAAAAGTATCACTTTAAAAATGAAATGGAAGCCAGTTAAATCCTTCAATAAAAATAATATTTGCTTTTATTTGAGCTGAATTTTTATAATTCTACTTTAACGTTTCCTCCTCTCAAAAATGAAAGAAAATCTGTCCACTTGTACTATTCAGAAAAAAACTTCATTTCATTTTATGCAGTTCTTAAAAAAACCCTTTGTATAAAGCAGTCCCATTATTTTCTTCTTAAATATGATTTTAAAGATAAAAATGTAAGGCTCCGAACTTACGTTGTATTTAATAATTCTTGAATTAGCTTTTCTTTATCTTTAAAGCAACCTAAGGACGTCATACTTGCTAGGACATCTGGGTCCAAATCTTCAACAGTTGGTATGATATGGGTCTGTAAGAAGAAGAAAAAAAAATCAGAAGAATTTCGTTTGTTTGTTTAATTTCTTTTTCCCCATCAATCAAGATAATTGCTCAATATGTAGAATGAAACAAAACCTTATGAAGAAACCTTGACGAAAACTAGGAATCACAAAAAATATTCTAATTATGCGAAATATGCCACAGAATAAGGCCATGACAACATTATATATTATAAAACACAATAGCCAATAATTTTTATTTTCAACATGTAAAATTTTTCATAAGCAACCGAAAGAAATTGGCCACCAAAATTTTATATTTATGTTTATTGGCAATAAATACTTATTTTTACTTTATTCTATGAATTAGAATAGTAGTTCTATAATATTCTCCCTTTTTATTATAAAAAATAGGATAAACATATTTGAAATAAAAAGAACTGAACTATTTGGGATCATATAATAAAAAAATATTTTTACTACCTTGTCCTTTATAAGCACAACTATAATGCTATATATGAAATAAAAACATGAAATTAAGTGTCCTAATTTTATAGCTTCTTACAGGCTCTTTTGAATGCAAAAGAAAATACAACAAAGATTAGTATAATCACTAATGAAAAGTACTGCATGAATAATACAAGAAGAGCTGAATGGGTAGTATAAATTCGAATATTAGTTTGAAAATATTTACCAACATATTCCAAAATTAAAAAAAAGCATATAAAGTATAAAGATAATTTATATAACATTAGAAGAATATTGAAAACACAAAAATATTTCATTAATCTATTTTCCATGCATTTGATGACTCTTACGACTCAATGTCAAAATTAAATTTGAAATAAAAATTGTATTTCATTATTTAATACTAAATTTTACATCATCGTAATTTTTTGATATTTTAATTGGAGCTATTTTTTAGAAATGGGAAAAGGTTACACAGTAATTTAGTTTTGAAATAATTCATAAAAAGACTTCATAACATATATTTGTTTTGCAGACATCATAAAGAAGAAAAAGATGCATAGCAAGAGAAATTTTCTTTTGCAAAAGAAACTATTGTTTGAAAAGAAAAAAATGTTTAGAAATTCATCCCAATTTATTTTAAAAACAAACAATGATGTAAGAAAATAAACTTCTGCATTTTTTGAAAACAAGGTATGACTTATAAATAAAATCCAAACAATCACTTTGGTAAATTGCCAATGGAAAATTTTCTTTCCCATAAGTAAATATTCACAATTATAATTAAAAAATTAAAAAAATGTTTATTATATTTTTATAAATTTTTGTTGATTTAAAGCAAAATTTTAGAGATCCATTACTCGATATTGCATAGATATCGAGCAATTATTCGTTTGCTCGATATCAGTGTGAAAACATATTACTAGAACACAAAAAAACAAATGAAAAATAAATATTTTTTTAAAATTTTCTAGAATATTTATGTCAAGTAATAACGTAAGTTGTTAGAGTATGAAATATAACTATTTCTTTAAATTAAAATAATAAAATTTTTTCAGAAGAAAACAGTTTTAAAATTGCTTTAAATAGATAAAAATTAAAAATATAACTTATACCTGAACAGCTTCTTTCATTGGAAGTTCTAATTCTAATTCTGATTTACTTCCTCTGAAATGTACAGTAAATAATTATGCATCGTATAAAATGTTTACATCTTTAAATAAAAATAAATAAAACTAGCAATTCATAGATACTTACGCTATTACCCAAGGATGTCTTGTCACTTCTGCGAGCTGCATTTGAAAAAGATATTGATATATTAAGGACTATTTGACATGAAATAAGTAGCTTAAGTTTTAATTATTTTCATTTACCAGTGATTAATAATTTGGGAAGAAAATATTTTGATTGAAATGTAACATTTCAATTATTAATGATTTCGACACTTTAGTATATTTATATGTATTTCAAAAATATAGTAATGAAGCATAGAGTTACTAATCTAGGGTAAAATATCCAAATTTTTAAATTAAAAAAGATTAGGGAAATTGTAATAAACAAGCAAAACAAAACTTTTATTTACAGCATTTATTTTTTATAAAGAAAAAGCAGATGATAATTCATGAAACTATGCCAATTATTTGAATTCAGATTCCTTTGAAATTATCACTAACAAAACTTTTCCATATCAATTTATATTAAACTTATAAGTAAAGAAAAATGCTTTATTTCAAAAAATACCTTTACTTAATTTTGCATGTTTCATGTTTATATGGTAGAGATGTTACAATAAATTTTTCATTTACTTCAGTATATGGGGAAGCGAGTTTTCAATTTTTTGTAATTATTGGTTCTCTATAACAATATAGATTTTTTTAACAATACCGATTATCAACTAATAAAGTTGTTTTTGCCGAAGTTTTATTCCACATTAATGATATTATCTAGAAATTAATTTGTGAAATATTAATTTTTTATTACAGAGTATTTGTATTTAGGAATTTTAAAATATTTTAACGAACAAAAAGTGGAACATGAAAAATAAATAAAAAATTTAAATACCATTTTATTAGTGTTCTAAAAAGTAAGAAATAAAAAGCAGATAACATTATTAAGAAAGTAAATCTTGAATAAATGAAATTCGCCGTTCAATGAATTTAAAAAGAAATTTTTGGATACTCATAGAAAGATAAGCTGTTTTATAAATGTATTTAAAATAAAATTTTGCTTAGACTCTTTTTACTGGAATCGTGCATAATAATGGTTTTTCAAACTTTGATGAAACGTTAATTAAAGAAAGAAATTAAGAATATTATTAAAAAAAATAAAAGATATTCTGAAAATGAGAATATTAACATGAATTGGAATAATTATTACATAGAAGAATATACATATTATGCCTGAAACAAAAGATTTATTCTTAGAAATTTAGAGTATTATAGAAGATAATTTCTTCACGATGAACTTTTATACAGTTATTTAAAATATAGATATAAGCTTAAAGAAAGAAACCGAACTGATACGCATTTTATAGTAATCGATTTGTTTGATTTCCATATAAAATTCAAGTTTTATATCCTCTTTTTAGCCCGATAAAAAATAAAAAAATAGAAATGAGAAAATAATAAATATATATAAAAAACATTGGATGAATCACTTTTGTCACTCCATTAAAAAAGCAAAGATAAACTTTTAATAAAAAGTTAAAGCAAAAATTACATAAGTGTGAGGCGTAGAAAGCCATAAGAGAAGGTTATAAAGTCACAAAAAATATCAAGAAACAAAAGTTCCTGAACCTTTATTAAATAAAAAAATAAAATGCCTTTTAATATAATTAAGATTTAAATTTGCTTAAAGCTTGATATCTCTACCTCATACTTTCACGATTTTTTTGGCCACCAGAATTTTGATAAAAGGAATCGTATTTCCCTATTTTGATATACTGATAAATAAATTTTTTAAAAAATATTTCTGTAACTTTTATTCTTCAACAAGGCTAAGATATAGTCCAAAATTGTCATGTTATGTTAGTAACATTCAGAATATCAATAAACTCTGTAAAAATTTTATGCAATATCTTTATACTATTAAGGATGTTCTTTTATTAAATGTATTCAATAGTTAAGTAAGATTTCAACAATGAAAGAGCTTCTGAAAATTTCAAAACAAATTGAAAAATGATTTTACTATTTGGAACTGAAACATTTAATATTTTTTTGTTTTGTAAATTAAAGGGAATGTGCACGTGACTCACCGTCATCCTTTTCTCTGGACAGACTTCGATCATTCCTCTTAGGAGATCCTGGCACTCTGGAGGAACAAAATGGGGAATGTGGAACACTCCTCGCTTCACTTTCTCCAACAACTGCCTCAAGTTGTCGTCATCGAAAGGAAGAGCACCCTGAAAAATGGAATTAAAATAGTTAGTCTTATTTGTAGCAAAAATGATGAAGAGAGGTATCTACAATTTAACTAATAAATTTGCTGCAATTCCTGTAATTGAAGGGTTTGCTGCAAAAGGATATAGTTCCAATTAGGGGAGTTTGGTGTTTCATGTATTATCATATTGTAAAGTAAATTGTTGTTGTACTATCATGTTGTAAAGTAAACTGTTGTTGTTGTACTATCATACTGTGAAGTAAATTGTTGTTCTTATACTATCATGTTGTTAAGTAAATTATTGGTTTATTGGCGCAAGAGCCATTCTTGGCCATACAGCTCTGTAAAGTAAAAACTTGTTCGTTTGATGTCATAAAGATGTAGCTCTAATCGTTAGTTCTCACATTTACTCAAGCGATGGAGCTGTTTGTTTTATTAGTTTATTGCAATATAGAGGTAGCTCCTGGTATTACCACCTGTTTCCTGCAGACTTTAATAATTAGAGCTACTTGTATTTTTACAGTAAACCCTTCAATTAGGTTGTTATGTGAGAGTAAATTGATATTACTTTAAATCTATGTTGTTTATTTCATTTGGTACATTCTTTTCTTTTACTTATTTTGCTGTACCAGTTCATTTTAGAGTTTCTTATTCCATGTTCTATTTTCAAAATCTTTGGATTCTGTTTGCTTGATCTATCATTAAAGTGTGTAAACAACCTTTAAAAATGCTCTGTAAACACATATTAATGTTAATTGTTCATGTCGCTTCCCTACTTTTAAATCATAAGGGTAAAAGAAAAGAAATTCTTTTTGGATGCTTCAGTTAATAGATTTAATCCAAACATCCATTAACGAATTGAGACATTTTAAATTCTGAAGTCAGTGTGACGTTATAGTTTGAGAACGTGGATCTAGCTTAGACGTTATCTATTTAAAGAGGTCAAATTCCTTGAGTAGTAGAGCAGATCTTAAAATTATATTTTGTCAAAAGAAGTGAATTATTAAAAATATTTTATCTTACTTTATGTAATGCATATTGTTCAGAAATAAAAATTAGCTATAAATAAAATTTCTTTTAAAAATGTAGTAGAGTTTCTTTTGCCATTACATTTATTTTCGATAATTCGAAATATTAATAAATTAATTAAAAAGAAATCCCAGAGCAGTAAATTGGTCTATTAAGGATAGAAAATGAAAGATTAAAAGAAAATTTAGTTTCTTCCATAAAGGGAAAGAAATGAAGTATTAAGTTTTGTTTGAAAGCAATTTTTGTTATCAGTGGTTTCGATTCTTATTTATATATTCAAACGAATTCTTAAAACGAATGATCATTTGTGTACTTTTTCCTGATAATTCCCATTTATTATCTTTTTAGTGATATCGTTTCTTGGAAAATACATGATTTAAGAAAAATAAGTTTCGTTCATATGCTGATAAATTTATTTAGAATATAGTTATTATTTATTGTCTTTCAGTTTTCTAGAACTATTCAACACTGTAATACTCGGTGCTTTTAGTCAAATTCAGTTTCCATTCGTATTCTGAGCAAAAGAATCAGGATATTTTGGGTAAGTGCACTGCAATTTTTATTTGATAAATAAATTTAAAAGAATAACATTTAAATTTCATAAGAATATTTAAAGCAATAACTATCTGAAAATGTTTAAAATTACTTATTAATGTAATTGACTTCTTAAATTGAATCTTAACTTCAATTAATTTCAGGTAGAAATCTTTCTGCGTTTAACAAAGTTTAAGATATCAAGCATTTATTGAATACTGGATTTTTAATATATATGAATTTAATTTCCAAGTATTTCGTTATAAAATATGGATTATTTTTATTCATCATACATTAATAGTTAGCTAATTTTTCTAAGAATAAAAACTGGAAAACTTATTTTATTTTTAAAGGAAAGGATCAAAAAGTTAAAAAAAAATTCGAAGGCACTTTTTTTTATAAAAATATAATTTCTGTGTTTTTTGGAAGTGTTAAATACTTCTGCTAGTAAAAAGGAACGAAAAAAAATTCGTATATTTGTATTTCAATGGATAGCTTTATAACTTTATGTATAAGTTGTTTTCCAAAGATTAGTTTAATTATGAAAGGGTCAGTCGTTTCATAATTTGTTCAGTTTGTACTTTTAAGCAATTTCCTGGTTACTTGGACTGAGATAATTTTAATTAAGAAGAGAAGTTTGAAATATGATCGGAAATTTTCCCATCCAGATTTATTTTGAGGATAGTTTACGACCACTTCTTGGTCTCTCTGGCCAGTATGAAATTATTGCTATCTCGCATCAAAATACTTCCTGCACGGAAAAACATGAGGACAAAGTGGAGGCATATGTTCATAAACCAAAAAATTGATTTTTGTTCTGTAATTTTCATTAACCCTGATGTGTTCTTTCTTCCAGCTTGATTAATATGATTCCCTTGACAGAGTTTTTTTTATTTTTAAAAAGAACAAGAAATGTAATAGTACTGAGATCGTGGGAAATTAGTTTTCTTATTTGTAAAAGTACTCATGCAATTTATCTGGAGATGGAAATTTCAGCATGTATTTAAAAATTTTCATCTTTGCTTAAATTATTTCTCAGTTACTCTGTTTTCAGATACTAAGTGATACCTTAGTTTTCGTACCAGAATAGAGTTGCTGATAAATTTTGAAATTTTTCTTTGGTTCATCCAGAATTATATTAGACTGTTATGTCCCTGTAAGATTCGATGTATTTTCTCTTGGACAAAAGAAAGTCATCTTTATATACTAAACGAAACGGAAGTGTATGAAAATGCACCTCACATTTTATTTTAATTGTGTTCTTTGAATGGTTAGATCATGGAATCCCCTTCCAAACCTAAATGCCTTGAAGGAAAGTTACCATCACGAGAAAAAAGCAAACCATGGATTCATGCCCGTTCATCAAAAGATTATGTAGACCTCGCTGCTTCCAAAATTGGAAAGTGGCTTCTCTTCAATGACATTCGCCGACGTAATACCACTGGTTTGACCCGGCAAGACGAGGTATGGAAAGCTATACGCCAATTAGTGAACAACGGTGTCCTCTTCAGTGCCAAAAGCTCTACTCTTTGGCCGAGTTCTTGCGCTGGAAAGTCAAGTGGCAGAAAAGGAGTAATATGCTGCTATACACCAGATTATTCCGACAAGCAGGATGTCAAAAGGGTGGCTGATTCAATTCGAGAAGTTGTTCACTATCCTACTGATATGTACTACAAAACTGATATGGATACTTATGCCGGAAAATATAGGCATTTGGGTGACAGTGCTGTATCAACTTATAAACATACCATTGATGGTGTAATGTATGAACGGGATCCTATGGATACAAAGAAGTGGAATCTTTTGGATGTTTGAAATTGAATTTTAGAACTGCTAATCATAGAACTGAAATATTATGCGAAGAATTTATAAATGTATTATTTAGCATTTTATCAAATATCCCGCAGCCATTATGATATGTCTTTGAAAGCGAATTCTGGTTAATTAGGTCAGTATCCTAAAATGATTTAACTTTTTGTAACAAATATTTTAATAATAATTGCAATAAAATTTTAATTTCTTTTTGTTATTTAACCAAAATTGAGTGTTTCATTTATTATTTCGTACTGATCATAAAACACCATATAGTCAATAGTTTCAAATCCATTTAAAGGGGGAGGGCAAGAAAATCTATTGTTTTGTACAGATATAAAGTATAAAAAAGCAACTTTTTATTTCTATGTTAACTTTTAAATTCTAACAGTTATAGTCACATCTGTGTTAATAATAAATTGAGCACATTTTTTTGGATGTTTAATTTGACATTAGAAGATTGTTATGTCTCCTGATACCAAAATTAGGCTTTGGTTTGCCTTTAATGAACATTTTAGGAGCTATGGGAAAATAGTCACTTTCAAAGTTATAATTTTAGAGAAAAAGACATTGTGCATATGGAAGCTAAAAATACAATGAATATAAAGTACATATGTTTATCAACAATTTCCAACACTATTATTCATTGGTATTCAATCTATGCAGTTGTTTATAACACTGCACTAAAATATTTATTCATTTGAGAGGTCATATGGGTTTATTTCAGCTATTATTGAAAAACAAGTTTTGAGAATTGGAGAACATATATATTTTTTTGGAAATAATAAATAAAGGTACATAAAGTTGAATACCTAAATTAAATCAGGACATCGGGAATGGTATAGTGAATTATAATATAGAAAATTCTTCATGATCAGAAGGGAATGTTACATATATGTATAAAAAATAAGATATTAATCTCCAGGAGTTACTAGATTACTCAAGTTTTCGATTCCCTACGATTACCAATAGTCTTATATCAAAAGAAATCAAAGTATTTTCTTGTTCTATCGTAGGATTGAAAATAAGGTTGTGGTCAGATTTAGGATGTGTTTTAAGTAAAGAAAATTTTATAGTAAGTATAGTTTTTCTATCATTTTAACTTAATTTTTAATGTTTCTATAAAATTAGTAAATTTAAAAAAATCGTAATTGATATCCTGTTTTTAGTTCAATCTACATATAGCGACTTATTCTTTTTTTTTAACTATTTCTTTTTTGCCAAAGAATAGTTTAGCACGTATTTTGAATACTAGTACATCTACGAATTAAGGTATCGATCTATCCATTAGTTACAATTCCAGAATGCTACGTATAAGCCAATATATATTATGATATTATGTATATGTTTAAATCTAATATCTAAGGTATTTTTTCATGGAATTCAATATGAAAAGGTTGAATTATGTACTTTAAAAACCTTCTTTTATTTACAATCTGGCATAATTTAATCAACAAGGAAAATAATAATCTTAATAATCTGATAATCTTAAAGATTATCTGATGTTAATGAATTAAGACATTATTTTTATGCGTTATCATAGATCAATTTTCCCTCTGAATTTCGCTAAATATCTGCATTAAAAAATCAATTTTCAAAAGTTATTTGAAATATTTCATGTTTTTGTTTTATAATATTAACATTTAAACACGAATTATCATTTAAACCATACTTTATATTTAAAAGAAATTGTTTTGAATGGAAACTAAAACATTATAAATTATGTAATTTCATAGAAAATAACTAAAAGTTTCTTTATGAATACTGTTCTCCAAAAACTTACAACTAGTAGGGCATATAGAATAACTCCACAGCTCCACACATCTGCTCGCCGTCCGTCATACTTCTCTCCCTGCGTCGAGAAAAGTATATTAATCATCATAAAAAAGAACAAAAGTAAGTGCATGCATATTTAAAACATACTTCCAAATAAAAAGTTTCTCTTCATATTTAAAACTATTCTTCTTGTTTGAAGTTTATTTTGGCTAAGAAAAGTTGTTAACTAATGTATTTTTCGTTCAAAATTTAATTTCGATGACAGACATTGAGCATAATTTAATGAACAAAGGCTTAAATCAAGACTGCAATTTGAATTTGGCACACATTTTAACTAAACAAACCTTTTGATTATGTATTTTATTAATATCTCATTAAAAATGGTAGAAATGGGTTAATCTTTAAATTCGTAATCCTTTTTATTTGGAAAAATAAAGAAGTTTGACAGTTTTTATGGGCTAGTGAACTCTCATTGAGAGAGGTCGATGTTAAGAAATAACAATCAGTTTTTGTTTCTTTTGTTATCTAATGCAAACGGTCAAAATTAACGCATTAAAGGCGGGGAATCCTGACGAAAGTATGCTAGGTAACGCGGATCAAATCGTAGTACTACGATTCTCGCCTTTAATGTGTTAATGTTTTCAGCCATTTTTCTGCTGTATATTTGCAATATGTTTATACTTATGAAGTACTTCTGAAAATTTATATCATCTAATATTTACCTGTTTATGAATAACGTTTGAATTCTTATTTTTTTTGATGCTAGTAAACAACCTAATCACTGATGTCACAAAAAATCGCACAATATCAAAGCTGATTTTCCTTTTTATTTTCAGAAATGGCATAAATAACCTAATAGAAAACATATGATGGATATTTGCTGCATATTTCTTCCAAATGAATGAGTTTAGTTTTTTTATTAACGTCACGTTGTAAAGCAACACTAGGGCTATTTTGAGACGGACCTCATAATTTTGAACCACGGTCAGATGACGATAACGACATCTGAGCTGGCACCCCCCTCTCCACGCCACACCAGCGAGAAGATATTTGGTCTGACCGATTTAATGTGCAAGAGATCCTCTTTCCCAAAGGTTCTTCGGTGAAATCGAGTCTCAAATCTGAAACCCTCCAGTTCCGAAGCCGAGACCTTACCATTAGGCCACCAAGGCCGCCGAAATGAATGAATCTAATGATTTATACAAATCTCTGACTTGTTAGATATTTCTGAAATAACTCTGTGGCATATTTTAGGTTACATACAAGAGCATTTGAATTTCGAAACCTCCGTACAGTTTCTATATCTTCATTCTATTTTCCGTTACAGCGCAAATTCAATTTCAAATCACATTTACCTTTTGGATGGCCGCTTTTGACTTTTTATGTTGACGCCATGAATAAAATGGACTTGGAGTAAAGAAGTAATAGTTACCCTAATGACTTCCGGACATGCATAGTGCGGTGAACCGCAGGACGTTTCCAACATGGATCCGTCCATCTGGAGAGACGCCATTCCGAAATCTGCTATCCGAATATTGTTTTTCTCGTCCAGAAGAAGGTTTTCAGGCTTCAAATCCCGATGGCTATGAGAGAAAGAGGAAAAGAAATTCATATAGACTTAGATCAACATTAAGTTTTTACCTCATTTTTCTTTTCAAACATCTTAATCAAGAAAAATTTATTCGATAAACAAGCAAAATTTTGCATCAAACGAATAATCCTATCCTTTATTTACAGGACAAGATAAAATACCGTATAAAATTAGAATAACATACAGAACAAGATTAGAATAATTTTTTCCTCTTTTTGAAGAGTTTTTCTGAAAAATAGTTTTAATGCATTTCTAAAACACACTGATTTTCATTTGAACAAAGAAAATATGATGGAAATTTAAAATAGAGGTTTATTTTGTACACATAATTAAAAAAAATTATCTCAAATTTTATTATTTACTGATCGGTTTTGCTGACTGCATGATTCTCCAAAACTATTGATTATGTTTAATTTCAATTAAATATTTATTCTGTAAATTTAATCGCAATTTCCTGTACAAAGGTTAATTTTAAAAACATCCGATTGCCATGCACATTAACGCTGTGTTATCTTAATGGAGTTTTTTCTATTGAAACATAAATCTACCTGATGGAATCAAGGGCTTTGATATTATAGGGTCATTAAAAGGTTCACATAATCAATATTCTGCTTGGCTGCATTCTTTCGTAAAATTTCAACATCATTTTTCTTATATAAAGTATTGAATTTTTTCATATAAACTTCTCAGATTAAAAACAGAATCTTTTTACCACATCTTTTGACAATGAAAAGAAATCATTCAAATAAAAGTTTCATGAAGCAAATACAATGTTTAATTTCGTTTCAATATTAAATGCCTCATTAAAAGATTGATAAGATATTGTGGAAATTCAGAAAAAATTATACGGCAAAAAGGATATTTCTATAAACTTTAAAACGGCGTAGAAATAACTTTTATGCAATAATGTTTTCTGTAATATTATTACTGACAACAACTAAATTTTTAAAATTAATTTTCAGTTTATTTAAATTAAAAATAGCGTACGTACATTTTACTACATTATTTATAAATGTGAGACACTAACAACTTGAAGGTTACTAATCAAGATTTAAGAACCCTTGTTACATTTTTACAAATTGCATGCTTTATTATTTTTTTAATGAAATTCCTGTACTAGGCGAGGTAATTCATTAACCTTATAAGTGTTAAACAGGCAACTAATTAACATATAAACATTTAAATTTTATGACTTGACTTTCATACCAGATGGAATGGCTGTGGCAAAAATCTAAAGCTGATATGATTTGGCGAAAAAACCTGCGAGCTTCTTTTGGCGTTAGGCGACCTTTCTTCACCAAATAATCAAATAATTCTCCTCCTGAAACATGCTCTAGAATCAGGTACCTGGAAAAAAATTAAACATTTTTTTTTAAAGGAATGCACATAAGAAAAACAATGAATTAATAAAGGTAATTTTTTTAATTAAAGAAATGGACTTGAGAATAAAAAAAGACAATATACTGAAAAAAATGAAAAAAATCGCTTAATTTTTAATTGCTATATCATATCTAGATCATGACTTCATAAATATCTTAATTTAAAAAAACTTATATTAGCTTGGTTGTTTATATCAGTGAATATCAAATTAAAACTGAAATATGGAGTTGCTAAAGTAGGAAAAAGACAATGAAAGAATGAAAACATATTGCTACTGAAAGCTCAAAAAATTATTTGACCAAAAAAAATATGCCTAGGTGACCAATGGAATAAAACGGTTATAGTCAAAGACTCATTACTTGAAAGTTAAACGAATTTTACTTTTTAACAGTTAATTTATTTTATTTTAGATAATTTAAAACTTGTATTTGCTCTATTTACCATATTATATACCGAAGAAGTAATTTTGCTGTTTAGTACTGGCAAACTAGCATCCGTATGGCCAGTTATATGGAAAAATACAATAAAAGTCTAGAATTTTCGGCATCATTTTAATCCTTTTTAATTTCATTGGGTATATGCATATGAAAATAAAACAGAAAATATCTCAGAGGGAGATTAGTTTCTATTTAAAAGAAAATAAAAATAGCAGAGTAATTCACTATAACATCCCCTGTTACCCCCTCTCTAAAAGGAATAAATTATATAATAAAATGTATAGTGATATTATAGGAAGAAAATTGAATACAATGTTCCATTAAAATATTTCACAGTTTTTTAAGAATATTTTTAGTAATTTTTACAAATAAATTTTTTTGCATAGAAAGACAATGATTTAGCAGAAAAGTGAAAATTTTTGTGTGGAGGGGAATGAGATTTAATAAGTTAGTTATACATGCATTCAAAGGTGAGAATTAATTTTGTCTCTTATAACACATACATACCAAGAAAATAAGCAATTTTTTTTAAAGTAAGAAATAATACTATCAGTTGTGAATCAATATTTATCGATGTTTTATTTTAAGATAAGCTCTTTATTATTTTGTTCAGCATCTGAAAACACTTTTGGGTATTTTTTTGCTCACAATACGGTCAAAAAATATTTATTTGACAAGGTTTTTATAACTATCATGGATCTTAATTTGTATTAAAATAGAAGAAATCTTCAAAATCTACAGTCGATCAATGAAAAATTATGGGTTGGAGAAATATTTGGTTAAAATTCATACCTGCCAAATTTATTAGCTCAAGACTTAATGATTTGACTTGAAGTTCATTTTGAAAGATATTTTTTGTCAAATCTTGTAATTTAGATACTAAGACGTTACAGTGTTATAAATAAGACCATTTACAATAGCTGAATGCATATATCTATTATATGTCATCAAAATTCTATATTTAAAAAAACAGCAATTAACTAGAAAAGTTAGGGGCAACAGATATTCTGCCCAAGCTATTCTATCGTGTTATTTTTTTCATAAAACCATTAGTTTTTTACTATTAATCAATCTTTTTATATTGACTACACAATGATAACTTTCGGAAAAAATTATATGATCGATTAATTTTCCTTGTTTGCGAGTTTGATAAAGAAACAGAATAGAAGCTACTTCAATTTAACACATATCAAAGCAGAGCAGATATCTTGTGCTTGATTGTAATTGCGGTTTAAAATTTGCGAAATGTATTAATACATTAAAAAATAAGGCAGAAATCATATTATTATTCTGCATTTCAGCAATTATGATTAGTGTTCTTTAAAATTAATTTGTTTTATTAACATATTTCAACATATTACTTTTAATATTCCTTATTGCAATCACAAATGGCTTCTTTGATGCACCAAATTTGCCTTTTGGTAACAACTAATTCAGTCTTACATTATAAGTTAAAATCAGTCTTCTTAGTTTTTCTTTTTTCGTCCATATCAAAAGAAAAAAAAAAAAGCACTTTCAAGATACACATTTTATTTTTCTAAATGACCTTACAGCGCATCTTTTTTAGTTTCGTTAAGAATTTAAAGACGACAATCTTCTTTTCCAGTTATTCCGTGAAGATGTCGATCATCTTCAATTGCGAAATATCAGCCATCTGTGACTGACTGCCATTCATTTCCAGTTCTTCTGATAGTTTGTCAATCCGTCACCTGGTCTGTGGGAGAGAACTACTACGAAATTGATTGCCCTTGCTACTCGACTTTTAGGGAAGGGGTGAGAGGAAGAGGGTCTGGAATTACTTTGCTGCCTCAACAACTAGTTTCCGATCAATAAAATCATTCATTAAATTGCCAGGAAGTTGCAGGCATAATAATTAAGAAATAAGCTTCATGGAAAAGGGTCTGAATGCACCGATCAATAGAGTTCGAGGTATTAAAATTCCATTAACTTCGTGTAATTGGGATGGAACGATTTGGGTTAAAACTCTTGAACAGATAGAGGAAGAATGAGGGAGGGAAGGAAGAGAAAATGTTCTTTCTCATGTTCTTCCCAACCCCTTTCTTTTTCTGAATTTTGATGTGAAGAAGGCTTAGCGTTTACCGAATATCGCTGAATGATTTTATTGGAGAAGTAGTTAATACGATTTTTTTCATTTTATATAGAAAAGGCTGGATTTTCTCGTGACTTTTGCTGATTTCATGTTTTAGCTGATGTATAGTCGTAGTGATTATATTTATTATTATTTAATCGCAAAATATTTAAAAAATTACTTCAAAGAATTATGATGGGCGTAAAACTTTTTAAAAAAATTCAGCAAATTTGAATGTTTTAGAAATTCGAATTATTTTAGAGTTTCTTATTTTATTTTATGTTACTTCTTGTTTATAATAAAAAATTTAAATAACGATTTTTTTAGCATTTTTCTTGTCATGTTTATACTCTTATTTTTATCAATTATAAAGATATTAAAATTTGATCAAATATTGAATTAAATTTGAATTGAATTAAAAGTAAAAAATAAGATAGAATTGAAAATAAATTTAATATTAATAAAGCATCGATTATTTGGATTGATACAATGGCAGGTAACATTCAACAATTTACTCTAATCACAATGTAAAAACAAAGTATCTTGATTTTATACGACAGTGATTTGATTTGAATATTACATGATGACAAAGTCAATTTTATGGACAAACTATGTGAACAAAGCCCTAATAAAAGGATTTTTTCGCTTTCAAATAATTTATAGTTTATCTGATTATGAGCCTAGAGTTTGAATCAACTAGATTATCGACTGCTTAATTTTTCAGGAGTAATAAATAATTCGTGTTTGAAAGTTTTTATTATCAATTTGATGAGTATAGATAAGAATGTTCAAATAAGTGGTTAAAAGACATAAACATTTGTTAAAGAAAATTCATCGGTTGTGTGCTTGATTATAAGTCCAACAAGCACGATAATAGATAACGACGATTTATTTCACAAGAAAACGCAAATACAGGTGGTAAATTACAGTCGACTAGTAAATAAGACAGTATTTACAGAAATATACAAAACAATAATAGCACAGTAGCTCACGATCATACAATAAAAAGATAACTCATCTCTATTAACCACAACTCGTTCTTTTTGTAAGTTTTCAAAATAAACATCAAAAAATTTAGAAAGTTCTCCAAAAATTGGTTTTCAAAAGGGCTATCGTTGTAAATTTTGTATTTTCTATAGCTTTTATTTTGTAGCCAAAATATTCTGATTCGCCTCCAAGTTATTAACTTATCAATTAAGCAGAAAGTTATCTACCTGCTTTTTCAGCTTATATTAAGATATCTGTGAAGCACTTTCCTTTATTATGAGACTAACTGCTTAGGAAAACAATTTTACAGATTCATAACAGAGTAATTAATTGGCAATGAAGTAAATAAAGCTGTGATTTGACGCTGCAAATGATGAATTATTTGCTTTCAGAAACGATTCTATTCACCCTGATTTCAGTCAGGTATCACGCTCATTAAATTAAATACTTGGACAAGAATATAGAAAAGGAAAATGGAGAAAAATCTGTAGCATTAATACAGGCGATTGATTTGATATCCTTGGGAAAAAAATATCTCTCTTTGAATCAATTACCGAATTCAAGAAGCCAGAATTTAAAAGAAACTGTGCAGCCTAGTTATAACGCTGTAGTTCTTCAAATATATTTAATAAATTACGTTGATTAAGAATATCACTTGAAGATAACTGGAACTCAAACGGATCAAGGACCGATGAAATGATTGAGAAAATAATCACCCGATTGAGAGGATTATATGAATCTTAGTTCAGAAATTGTTGACTTTTGGAACATACTGTTATTTCATATTTTAGATATGACATTAATTGATATGATTCATTTGGAAAAGAGTTTGTTTGTTGGCATACTTTCTAATTATGAATGTAAACAATTTCTAGTATTTAAAATGTAATCATAACTCCTTCTCCCCTCCTCCTGCAAAATACAATTTTTGCCTATTGTGGTGAATTCTTCTGACATGCGAGAGTTAAAGTACACAATTTATACAAAGGTTTACAGTTTTTATAAAATTAAACATATATTTTACCTTTAATCATTTCTAACTTTAATTGCATTGGTAATTATATTCCTAAAATTCTCAACAATATAGTACTTAAAAAATAATTTAGAATTATTTATGCAATGAATATAAGAAATTTCACAACCTTTAATAAAATAACATATTACAAGCTTTTAAATAGAGACATTTAAAAGTGCAACTAAAATATACATTTATTTTTTAATTAAAATAATAATAATTCTGTTGTTAGATTTTTATTATTAAAGTGAAAGAAAAATAATTGCACAGCCAATACATAAATATAACAAACTATAACTATACTTTTCATAATAACAAATAAATAGTACATAGTAATAAAATACAATAAAACACATGTGTCAAGATTCAATATCAATTTTAAAATGTCAGTATACTTTACTAAGAAGACTGTTCTCTGCTAAAAGTCATTTGAAACAGAAAAAAAATGTTGTGCTTTCAGTGAAAACGTTTGAAGGGTTTTGAATTAATATAACGAAACGCCTAATCAATTTATAACCATTTTAAGCATTAGTAAATATTTTCGTTTGCCTAGAATGTTAAATTTTTTAAATATGCATTTATCATTTTATAAAGATAAATAATTTTATAAATTTTGGAAACTAGTTAATTTATTTTGAAAAATCATTCAAACTTTTAAAGTAACTATAGAGTTACATTAAAAGTTTGGACTGTTTTCCATCAGTATACATTTGATTAAAAAGAAACCACTCTTGTAATTAAAACGCTCTTCATCTTGTTTCTTAAAAAGGATTTTCGTGTTAAATATAAAAAAATGTACATGTTTTCACTGACTTGAACATTGTTTCGAATTTAATTTGAGAATAAATATAGGAACTCATCATTTTAAGTAATTGCAAAAATCAGATAAAAGATTTATAGTGAGAAATTTTCCCTTTTTTTTCTCCTTTTTATGTATAAGATTACTTAAATTAATCATACTATTGTTTATAGTTTTATTTTTTTGTGAAATATGCTTTTTTAATAGGAAAATGTAAAACTTTGCAAGTCAAAAAGAATATTTATCTATTATGATTATATACACTCAATTATAAATATATGTAGTATCATGAATGCAAAGCTATAAGGCGCAAAGAAATTTTATTTTACCTTTATTACCGTTCCTGAAATATTATTATACATTTTCTGAAGCTAAATTTAATTTCCAACGTTATTAATGCAATAAGATTGAAAATGTGTGATTCTTATTTAGAATAAATATACAGTACTTTGATGTAACATCCGTTATCTGTTAGCAAAACTTATTCAAAAGGAATTACTTCATTATTGTTTTGTAAATTCAAAATTTTAAAATTTTGACATGATTAGGAAATTTTCTCTTATCAATGTCTCAAATTATGTTTCAAAAATTTCCCACCAATTATAAGATGATTATATTTAGTGTAGCTGTACAAGGAGTATCAAGAAAGTATACTAGCAAAAATCACGAGAGAGAGAGAGGAACATCTCAAAGACAATATTTTTGAGATTATGTTACGTTTCTTAAAGACGTATAAAAATGATGATGTTTGCTAAAACATTAATTCTTTCCCTTATTAAAATTCAGTCATGCTTCGACTCCTCTATTTTACATTTTATTATGTTAAATAAAAATTTTATTGATCTCAAAATGGATATCTCTTAGTACAATTGTTCTTATCTTTTCGTATATTCTTTTGCTAAATTTGCGAATTACTTTTGTCGTACAGTTTCCTTTATACGATGAAAATCAAACAATTTAGAGCTTATGAATTCAGGTTTTAAAAGTTAAAATTTCTCTGCTTATTATTCTTAAAGCTACTGAGATGTTTTATATGCACTAAATAAATAAATTATAAATTGACTTCAATAAAGAGAATAGACGTAATAAATTAAGTGCTTTTTCTAAAAATAAATCCTTATTCTTCAAAAATATTTGAACATACCTGATTTACAATGCTGAAAATAAATAATATAGATTTATTATTGCCCAAATAAATAGTAATATTTCGAAATTATTATAAGCAATGTACCTATGTTTGACTTAAGCAAAATATTCATCTCATATTTTTTTTTGACAAAAATATTTCTTGTATTTTTATCGTTTATTTCTTACTATAACTTTTTTATCTATAAACGTGTATGTTGAGAAAATAAATGCACAATGAACAGGATTTATAAGCCGAATTTAATTTAAGATATTTAAATAAATTTGAAATTATAGACAATATTACAGAACTTATGTAAGAGCCATTCGTTTCATTTCACACGTAGTTTAAAGGAAAAAACAAATACTTACAAATATTTTTTGTTTTCGTATACATCGTACAGCCCCAACACATGGGGATGTTCGATGAGTTTCATTATGGCAATTTCCCGTTCAACCTGAAAGCAGAAGTATCATAAATAATTTGTTAATATTTTCAAAGATCACATTAAGATTTCAAATGAATTCATATAAATTATTAAGTAATATTTAGAATATCATAGTAATTTGAATGATGGAATTTCAAACGCGGATGTGTCTTATCAAATGTAAAATATAAGAATTAAGTCTTTGATTCGTGTTGTTGCATTTCTGCAATATACCAAAAATTCAAATAATTTGACAGATATAATTATGCTTTTCGAATACAATCATCCATAAACTACAGATAATTTTATGATTTTTTGACTTGGTGATCCGATTTCAAATTTCTAAACTTTACAATTTGAATTTGCTACATCGCGGGCAAGAGATGTGGAAAACTGATTAGTGTAAAGTGCTATTCAGTTTTTTAAAACTTTGTAAGCCAAATGCTACTTTATTTAGATATTTTATAATACCAAAAGAACTAGAAATAAATAGTTTGTGTCAATTCAGTGCATTTGAAATATATTTCGTGGATATGGAATATACTTAATAACAACAATAATAATTCAATACTATATTTTTTATGGAAGTTTTATACTATATATATGGAAGTTTTTCCACTGCATATATGTGTTCCACTGTTTAGAATATTTCAACGTGGAAAATGAATTTAGCATGCGAGAGTAATATTCAGAGCCATAAAATTAAAAATAAACTATGAACAATCAGATGACAAGAATGTGACGTACGACTTTACGATCTATCTTGATTTAATTCTTAAACTAGCGGGAATGAAATGAATGAACTTTTGATGAAGAAACTTTTGTTCCGTTTCAAGACATAGAGATAAAATTTTAAAGCAATGCTTGCTTCTTAAATGGCTGCATATTTAGGCCTCTCAACTTGACAATAAATTGCATTCAATCCAACCATTTATTTCTGGTTTTAAGAACGACTCTCTTAGCCATAGAAGGAATGTTGTGTTAACAAGACTTTGCATAGGTCATACTTATTTTACTCACAAACATTTACTTCATTCACATGCAACTCCAATTTATGCAAAATGTAATACCACAGTTTCTTTTAAACAAATCATATGTGAATGTTCTAAATACCCCTTTCTGAGAAAAAAATATTTCGACAGAGATTACCCAAATTTGAGAGGCATTGTTGGAGAACCCTACCATGTTTATGTGTTTTCATTTATACTTGATATCAATTTCATGTATAATATGTAATTTACATTTTCATTTTATTTTAATTTTACATCTCATTGCTTTAGCAAAATCCTCTCACCTTTTTTAATATTTTAAGGTATTACGAGTTTGGCACAGATTGGCCACTATTGGCCTTTGAGCCATAAAAAAACCAATCAATCAATCGGTGGGAGCGATCTTCCCAAAATTTTTTCGCATGCTCTCTAATAAAAGACAATATTCTCTAGAGTAGATACTCTCTAAATCAGAGAACTCCTTTCTTGGTTTGGTGCACAATAGTTAGGAAATTCGAATCTTTAGCAGGAATTTAATATTTTTTACTGAATCCATCGTGTGATCTTTGATTGGTATTTTGCTAATAATTCTTAAAATGCTGTTAATAGTAGTGGCAAATTGAATTTCAATTTTAGATACATTTTTTCCGACCCGATGTGAGCAAAAATTTGGTACAAAGCTACTCTTGTATTGACAAAATTCGTAACAAATTTGATATAATAAAATGACTCAATTTTGGTGTTTACATGTTTCTGAAAGAATAGGTAAACAGACGATCAACTCCTATTTATATTTATCTCACAATTTGGTAAATTTTTAAGCTATCAATTTTAAATCTGTGTATCGAATTTTATTTATCTAGTTCGTTTTCTAGTTATAGCGTTATTTATATCTGAAAAGAAGATCAGACAGACTTTTTCTGGATGGATATTGCTAAAATTTCGATAGAAATACACAAATTTGGTGTTGAGACTATATATCAAATTTCATCCATCTAGATCAAAATACTTTTGAGACATCTTTTTCATAAACATACAGACGGACAAATCCAAAAATGTATTTCTCGTGCTCATAAAGCTCTAAAGCGTGTCAATTCATCAAAATCTCGCATTCGAATTTTTTGACAATTGCAATACTTTCTCTATTCTTTAATTTTTAGTTATATTAATGCCTTGTTCTGAAGTTGCACTACAGTTATTTTAAAAAGGGTTTTGCGATTTTGAACTGTAATCAATTTAAGAGGATGATAATCATGGCTGATCTGGGAGGGAATAGGGTCTCGAAGTCGTGCCTCTCGGACACGAAGACCATGATATTGTCATTAAATTCCAGCAATTCAAAATAAAGTTGAAAGAATATTTAATTTTGTTAACTAATCGCTTTACATCAGTAAAATCAGATATAGTACATTCAGTAAAGGTGTATAACTCTAGAATATGCTATGATTACATAATAATTAATTCTGCAACTCTATTGTAAGCCTCATATGGCAAGGTTTCTATTACGTATTTTAATATTTAGCATGCTAAGGTGTCCTATGAACAATACAATGCCTTGAAATAAGATGTTTGATCATGTATTGAAGGTACTATTTTAGCCAATATGGTGTTTAGAAAGGACCATAAATGTGATGTACAATACAATGTGACGAAATTCAAGGAAAGATTTAGTTTAGTTTAGTTATATTAACGTCCAGTTGTAAAGCAACACGAGGGCTATTTTGGGACGGACCTCATAATTTTGAACCCCGATCAGATGACGAGGACGACACCTGAACTGGCATCCCCTCTCCACACCACACCACACCGCACCAGCGGGAGGACGTTTGATCTGACAGATGTAACGTGCAAGAGACCCCCTCACACGACGGTTCTTTGGTGGAATCGAGTCTCGAACCTGAAATCCTCCAGTTCCGAAGCCGAGACCTTACCACCAGGCCACCGCGGCCCATTTAACCAAATAATAACTGGAAATGGAATTTGTCAATAATGAGGAAGAACAAGTTTTTGATTACAACACCCATATATTTTCTGTGAATTCAAGCAACGTTCATACATATTAATCCAAATCTGGATATTACGGCAAATATTTTAAGATTTTGCTATAGTGAACCCGAATGGCATCTAATATAGAGTTGTGAAATTCACGAGGAAGCACAGTCAAATCGGAGAAGCAACAATTCCACCTTGTCAGAAAACAAAATAATATTAATTGCTATGCGAGAAGAATTCAACATAGTTATTAGAGCAGGAAAAGTTATACACCATCTTACTGTAATTGTCGTTCTTTAGTCTGAGATATAACCTGTCTTGATGAGTATACATTCTGGTATTTAAATAATAACCTGAGAAAATCTGTTGAAATTAAATGCTACACTTTTCTGATTGTATTTTAACTAAAATCCTCAAGAATATCATATTTCTTGAGTGTAATTAATTTGGTGTAAGAATGCAGACTAGCTTGTATTGCTATTGTAAGCAATGCTATAGAATCACTTGAATTACGATAATAAATTTCGCACTCGTGTTGTTGGTGTTTCTATCGTATGGAATGTCATATGGAATGACAGAGAAGAGATCTTTAAATGTTCCTTTGTAGAGAGTTTATTTCGTAAGCTTAATTGGCATAATGATAGGCTTTTCAGAGACAGTTATCTTCGATAATTAAAATAAATTAGTATGCCTTGTAATTTTTTTTATATCTACCAGAAAAATATCTAATACATATCTATAATTTACATATATACCAAATATATATCTATAATTTATGCCTCTACAAGAAATTGATCCAAAGCAATATTTTGAAATATGCATGTTTTTGCATAAAAAATTACTAACGATATAATTGTTAAAAATTATTATTGTATTGAGAACAGTCCGTTGGAGATAGAAATGTAGCTGATTCGAACCTGGATTATAAAATATAGTTCGTATGTAGTATTTGTATTGTACTTTCTAACAGTAAATCTAAAAGCAATAAAATTATAATTAATTCTTAATTGTATAACTAAATCCAAATACAAACATGCAAAGTAATTATATATTTTAAAAAATACAAACAGCATTAAAAATATTTCCATTATCCTTAAAAAATATTCACTGAACCTCCAATACTTCTATTTCAAATTTAATTATTTATAATTCAATTTTTAGTTTTTGCCTTAAAAATATTTTTTTAAAGTAAAAAAAGAAGTCCATTATATGAACTTAATAAAATATTTGTGTCAATTTCTACGGGAATGAAAAGTGTTCTGCTCATTTTTTTATTTACATTAATGTGAATTGAATTATAATTATTTTATGATTTTGTGCTGTAAACCCAAGTAAATTTACATGAGGCATAAAACTTTGAAATGGAATAGGAAAGAAAAATTAAGACGATAAAGATATATTTTAAAAATCGATTTTCCCTAATAAGGAATATTATATCAATTTTTTGCAGTAATGTTTTTGAATTGTTTCCTATGACATTTTCCACGAAAAGTATACGCTACAAAATATCTATGCTTAATGAAATAATAATTAAAGTTCTTTTTTAATTTTATCCATTTACGAAAGAAGATTGTTTCAGAATTTTAAAACTTACATGGAAAGTTTTGATCTAACAGTAATAAATTCTAAGCACAAAACATTTCACTTTTCTTATTGCACCTTAACCTAAATTAAATAACAAAACAATTGTTCTAAATATGCATTTTTTTAAAAAAAAACTTCATTTATACATCTTTTCGTTATTATTCTTAAAATATTTCCTCTTAGGCCAAATATTCCTTTCATGTTAATGAGAAAGTAAGTTCATACCTTTTGTAAAACAGATTCACTTAGTTTTTCTCTGTTAATGATTTTGATTGCTACTTTTCTTCCCGTAATGCAGTGCACGCCTAGTTTTACCAGCCCTGTAAAAAAGAATAAATTAAATATTGATAATGCATAATAATAAAATATTAAAATATAGGCACAGACAGAAAGAAGGAAATTTGCTTTGTTTTATTTCAGAAATAAATTGTTTTATATCACGCCATTTAGTAGTTAAAAATTTTGAAGACAATTAATAATTTTAATCATGTTAGGATTGTGAAAAATAATTTTTATCAAAGAAAAAGGAAAAAGTTGTATTAGTTTATTTGTATATCCACAATAACATTAAAAGAAACTTTAAAAAAGATTTTAAAATCGATTTTTGCTTACAATCGTATTTTTAAATGATGATTTATAATGAACCCTTAAAAGTCACATATTCTTCTAAGGGAATTAAAATAATGTTTTATGGCCAAAAATTTAAAACAAGTAAGCTAAGGAACTATATTAAATTACAATCTATGTCATTCATATTTTAATGGTATTACATTAAAGATATTGTCATGAAACGATCTTTAAATGTCTAAGAAGTATGTTTCATTACATCTACAAAACAGCAGAATATAATTCGTTTTGACTCTCCAAAATTGCACAACAGATTATTATATATAAAAACTAAATGTCAATTCATTGAATTTGTAAGTTATTATATGATTGAAGAAATGTTTATTACTGTTTATTTTTTAATTATCCTGTATAATTTGTAAGCTATTTTCATAATCATAATACAATAAAATCTTTGTTGGCTTAATTTTTTAATATAACTTTTCATTGCTCAGTTCCTTATCTATCTATCTATCTATCTATCTAATACTATAATACGAGGAATGGTTGTCAAGTCGAAAATCGCCCCAGAATTAATAAACTCCGGTAAACTTGGGGTCTGGGGTTTTTGGCCACGAGGAATCGATTGGCGCCGGTTTTGAAGCGCTACGGTCGAGCAGTTCGGAGTTACGGATAGGATATTTTCAAACTTTATTAGTTCGCCATAATGGCTACTTAAATTTTCAAGTGGTAACGTGCTGCCATCTATAGCCAATATGGCGAACTAATAAAGTTTTATGTTTATGCTGTTATAGGTTTATAATATGTTTCTTATGTATGTATATATGTTTGGTTTTTCTAAATAAATTTGTCAAAAATATTGAAATTCAACACACTTCAATCTTTACCTTTACTTTACCTTTGTATAGAATAGTTCCCTTTCCAAACTCTAACTTTGTTTAGAATAGTTTACAATGGTGCACTTTAACCGGTTATCTTTTCACCAATGGTTTCACAAATTTTCTTATGGCATGTATTGTTTTGATAAATCACAATTGAAAATTTAAATCTTCGAGTTAGCTTCGATACCTGTTTTCTCCGAGCGGAGCTCGGTCACCCGCTGGTGTTAAGTAATGTGGAAGTCTTAAAAGATAAGAATCTGTGAAGTTGTTTCTTTACAAGCAAGTAAAATAATTTTGTTTGTTCATTTTTATATATAACTGATAATTACCTTTGAGTCATCTTTTCTACGCAGATTTTCATAACTGCAATAAATCATACATAATAACTAAGAACATCTGTTACCACATAAGCGTTAGAGCATTATTATAAAAAAATCATCAAAAAGATAATTTTAAAAACAAAGTTGAAGCAGCTCCTGTAACAGAAAACATAACTGACTATGATGACATCAGAGACAGAATTGTCTGGATGTAATAAATCTGTAAATAAATAATTTGGATTTTTTATTGAACCCATTAACAACCACATAAGATGAACTTATTGATAGTTTTTAAAGACAGAATTAGAAGAAGAAGCCATTGTTACCCTATTCTTGACTATTTCAGTTCAGAATTTTGTTAAATTGAGATGGATTTGCTTCTGATGCAATCTGAAATTATAAAGAAATTTGTTTTGACTGGAAAAATAAATCCTCTAAATTTTTCTACGCTGTTCCAGTAAAGACTAATTCAGCTTATATACTAGATGACTCTTATCATTCTCTAGATGAAAATCATAATGTTTACCCTTTCAGTTTTAAGAGGACACGTGATCTCTGTCCTCTACCTTCATCCCAGCATTATCCATTAAGCAAAATCACTAGTCTCAATCATCCTCTAATACCCCTTAATTCCCAGGAGGTTACTGTGTTATTTTACCCCAAAGTTTCTGGCAAAATAACGTCAGTGACTCCAAGCAGGACCTCGACATGAGATGAATTATGAACGTGATGATTGCCTTTCTCATCAGAGGAAAAAATAAAGGAGGAAGGAGAGAAACCATAAACTATCTTGATATATTTTCCATAAAGGAGATATTTCTGTTTGTTGGGTAACATTCAGTTGCATAAATCTTGCAGATGTGACAAACTCGTTTCATTATTTCAGAGGGAACAAAGAGTGGAAACATGTGAAAACTTTTACGAAATTATGATTTTAGCAACTTGTTTCCATAGTTTGAATGAATGTGGTAAGTAGGGATTGCCTAGGAAACTTTTCACAAGTTTAGAATGTTCGACTTTAGGAATAAATTGGAGTAAGAATAAAAAGAAACTGTATCATCGAAATAATATTTTTTCTTCTACTTTCTGATTAAAGAGTTTTACCTTCCATTTTTAAATTGTTTATTATTTAAATTATTCCAACGTTAGAGGAAAATAGATTGTTTTCTAAAAATTTAAAGTATGCATAAAAAGATAGTATTCCTATTTTCTTCAAACTCAGAAATGATCAAATAAATTTAAAAAAATTCTTAGAATCTACAAAAAAAAAGATAATGTGTAGACAACGGTGAAAAACTTTAATTTAAAAAGGTGATAAACAACCAGCTCAATTCCATTTGGATCACAGAATCCTTCATGGATATTTTTAAATATAAATATTGATTCAAATTTAAAAACAAAATTCAAATTTAAGGCTTTCAAAAAACATTTTTATACTAAATAAGAAAATTGTTTCTCTATTAAATTTTATCCTTGATTCAAAACACCTAGAAACCAATATTGAAATCAGGGTATTAAAAAAGAATTGAATTATTACTTGAACGAAAAACTGAATAAATAATTTTTTTTGTTTGAAATTATAAAAATTATAGAAATGACAACTAGTTAATTTTATAAAGAACCTGAAAAGATAGGAAATTTTGGATAATCTTGTATGCTATTTTTTTAAAAACATTTTCTTTTATCTAAATATACTTTTGTGTCAAGGTTATTAAAGGTTATTTAAAATGTATATGGATCATGATTACCAATAAAAGACTATTAATTACTTTTAAAGCAAATTTATTAAAAATTTAATTTGCGTGATCTATATTTTAAGTCTATTATTAAATTTTTTAAATTGAGCTCAAATATGCATGTATATACAGATTTTGAAATTCAATTATCATTATATTTGAAAATACATTCGTGAAATATTCACAGCCATTTATTTTCGAATTGTGATTCGATGTAAAAAAAATCAGTTCATTCATAAGTGCACAGATATAAAAGAAAATCTAACATTTAGTTTTTGTTAAATATTTAGCCATTATTTCTCAAAATTATAAAATATGCTTTGTAATTTTGAAAATAGGGTTTTTAATTACATAAAGATATTAAAGTAAAATTATTTGTCTCTTTACTTGAATGTATTCGGAGATAAATTCTAATTATATTATAATTTTTTCACAAAATGGAAAAAATTTCAATTCATCTTTTTAAATGAGGCAATTTAAGCAACTAGTTAAAATGCAATTTTCTTGACTAAAGATTAATTGAAAGCAAGTTATAATAATGTTAAAAATCTTAGAGTAACAAGAATTTTTCACTATGTAACATTTTATGTCGGGTTATATTATTAATATAGCCACGGAGAGTAAAAAGCATAAAGGGATAAATAATGAGTCAAATTACTCATGAGGCATCATGCAGTCATTGATTTATGTCAAATACGCAATACTAATTTATAAACGAAACATTATTTCATATTTATTTGACTTTGAACTAGTTGTGATTTATGCGGAGGTAAAAGAATATGATGTCTTAAATTTAAGACTGATAATGCATCATTTATAAACTACTAGCCGCCTTTGGAGATCAGCTGATTCGCCATGAGTAATGCGTTCTAAAATTTTCAACTAAATCCCATATTCATTAGCCAAAATTTAAGAAATACTTAAAGTTAAAAGATTCAGTTATTAGTAGTTAAAGAGTCGGTAACTTTCTTCGGAAAAACTTTTTGAGTTTAATGCTCTAATAATTTATCGATTATGCTTCCAAAATATTAAAAATGTTTTTTCCGGTGATATTGCCAAAATGTTAAATATGCTTTTTAAAGAAAGCGAAAAAGGGAAAAAATTATTGAATTAATGATACAGATATTGCAAACGATTATAGAAATATGCCATTAACTCGGGATTTCAATGCATATCCTGTCTAAATTCAATCAGGTTTACTGTAAATAAAGATAATTTAAGGAATTAATGATATAGATATTGCCAACGATCATAGAAACCTTTGCTTTGCATTTATTTTTTTAGAAGATATCACATTTATATATTTTTTTTATTTTATCCAGTCTCATGCTAAAAGTTGCATATCTTTAGATTTGATTTGCGATGATAGTTGTTGATTTTTTATTTGAACTTCGGTATTGTTTTATTTTATTTTATCCAGTCACGTGCTAAAAAACATAATTAGAATATTTCTTTAAAAATTCGTTAAAAATTGAAGCTTGAATTATACATTAAAACACTGATATCACTAGAAAGCTAATTTTCTTATCTTTAAATTGATGTTAAAATCATGTTTGTCCGATTATATTTTCGGAAGTTATAGCGGAAAAACGGCGAAATTTCGCTTAAATTTTAATTAATTCAAATTCTAATTAAAAATTCGAAAAAAGGGCTCAGAGGTGCACATTCCCGACCTCCAAGGTATACATGTACCAAATTTGGTAGCTGTAGGGCCAACGGTCTGGCCTACAAAGCGCCAACACACACACACACACACACACACACACACACACACACACACACACATTGAGCTTTATTATAAGTATAGAAGACTTATAAAATATCAGTTATAGATAACAATAATTTTTTTTTTTCAGATTAAGATAAATATGATATAAATTTTCTAAGGTTATTTTTTATGCGATAATTCCTTTCGAAATATAAACAGCTTTACGATATAATGCGAAGTGCCTAAGAACGTCATTCGATAAATCAGATAGCTTAATTAACAATGAAATAATAGTTTAATTAACAATGATAGTTTAATTAACAATAAATACTTTTGCATAGTATAACACAATATCACACATAAAGTGAATAAAGTAGCTTTCCTGGCATCAACTGAAGCATTTTTATATCTTTATTAAACAAATTTTCTAAAATATAATATCTTGGCAATTAAATGTATTAACATTTTTTTCAGAATTGAAGAATTCTCAATAAATAATTATCTTCAACTCTACACAGTAATTGAAAGGATTGATAGCGAATTTACAGAATTTATGTGCAAGTATGCATTATAATATTAAATAATAAAAAAAAGTGGAAAATACTATAACAACATACTACAGTCTTCACTACATAATAAGAAGAAATTTGATTTTTGTACAATAATATCTTTCACATTTTGTTGCGACATAAAACTTTTTAACTTAACGAAACATTACAACAAATATATTATCTCAAAAACACGCTTGCATTTATTCAGTTCCTGCTGTTAGTTAATTCACACTCTCCCTATATACGAGAAAAAATAGTACCAAACAAAATTAATAGTGCAACACTATATGTAGAAAGGAAAATGAGAAATTGCAAGGAAATTCGCTTTCTGTTTTGCCAGTTAATACTGTGATTGTATCATATATATATATACATATTGATATTAATTGTAATTATTTAATAAAAAGTAACTAAAATAAAAAAATTTCCTTGTTGACCCCTGTAAGAATTGACTTTAATTTTTTGTATTACTTGTTTTTGTTATAATATAGCAAGCTTAACTATCTTAATTACATATATAACCACCTAAATTTAATTATTAACCAAAACGAAAAACAAAGCAAAAATATTAAAAACAAAAATGATAATGATATAAAAATTCTTCACAAATTTATGAATCTTATTTTTTTTAAATAAAATGTAATGCACAAGAAGAAAGTAACATAGAATTAAAAATTAATAGTTTCAATAGAAAATATTTTGAAATTAAAGCAGATAGGAATCTACATAATGTACTTTAGTATTAATTTAAAACCATTACAAGAAAGAGAATAAAACAAACAGTTTTTACGAAATCAACTAAATTTAAATATAGGAAAGCATTAAAAACGAAAACGAAATAAAGAAACTTTAGAAATTTACTGAATCTTATTTCTTTAAAAAATGGTGAAAGCTTAATTTATAATAAGAAATTAACATAAATTAAATATGAAAAAGTTTCACGAAAGATATTTCGAAATTAATACAAACCAGAATTCACATAATCTGCTCTGTAAATCAATATTCTAAACTAATTTAATGCTGTTTTAGAAATAAGAATAAAAAAAGTGATTTGTACGAAAGTTTATATGAGCAATTTTATTTATTACCATTTATAAACTAATCTAGTTGAAATACATAACAATAATTATACAGACGATAATTTTCTTTCAGAAGCAAACGATTTTTTTCTTATGAAAAATTTAATTTTCAACGATATGAACAATATTTATTTACAAAAATAACAATTTAATAAAGGAAAAGAAAATATTTTTAAACGAAGATTAATATTATATACACATAACAAAGAACATAAATTATTAAATTTGTATCAGACAAAAGAGAAAAAAATAACGTCAAAGTATTAAGTATCATTTTTGTTGGAAAAGAAATAAATCATTGAATCAATGCATATAAAATGAAGTTTTAATTGTTTTGCAGTCATGGTAGGCTGTTCTTAAAATAGATGGAAGGACATAAGAGCGGCAATATTAAATTTCTTTTCCGTATGGATGAAGAAATATTTTTCAAACCAATAATTTTTTCAATCATTTTTTTAATTGATTCAAAAATTCTTTTCATATCTTTTTTGTACAAGAAGTATATAAAATATTATAAAAGTAAAAAAAAATTACCCGTGATTTTAATGGCTTCGAATGCTTCAGATTTCACTGTTTTAGAAAAGTGGAAAAATTTTAGTTTGTGAACAAGAGGCTTTGAGCTAGATTGTACTCTTAACACCGAATTGTAGATTCATTCATATTTAATAAAATCTATTCATAGGAAAAATCTTTTTGAATGCAAGTGAGCCTAATAAACACTAAACTCTAAGAAAACTAGATGAATAAAATTTAGCTCATATTTTTAATGTGTTAAGTGTTTAATCCTTATGAAATTTTATACCAAAACGATTAAATAGATATTCTATCCATCTGTGCACTTGGCTTGTGTATAAACATGACAACTTATAAATGCAATATAAAATAAATTAAATGAAGAATCTAATTTAATTACAAAGTTTGGTTTAAGTCAGTCTTCTAGAATGTATTCCAGGTTTGCTTCACTATATTATAAAGTTTCAAAAGGTTCATTTGACAGACGCTGAAATACTAATATTAGAACTCGCACTGTACAAAATTTTTGTGTAAGGTGTAATATCAATATTAATGTTAGAAAGTAAGTAAGTGGGACTTTATTCAGGGAGATCACTTTCTCTGGTTTATGATGGAATGGAACGAATTCAAATAATGCCACAATTACATTATATAAGTAACTGCGCATGTTGTATAAGTATGCATAAAAATGCATTATTAAGTAATGATAGCAACTAATAAAAACGTATCACATTTTTAATGAATACTCATTTAAAATGTTGAATTTGATTTGCTTTTACTCCCTGCATGCACAAAAACAAAACAACAACAAAGCAATTTGGTATGGAGCTCATATGGCGATAATTTAATGTCTTACGCTATGGTTTAATTTTGCGCAAGTTTTCTGAGGAGGACAAATTGATTTTTGTTTGACATTAACTATTTTAATGCTAAAATGAAAAAATGACTGTCAAATGAAAACGTTTGCAAATTAACATTTATATATATTAGCTATTAAAAGCATGGAATGTGAAAACTGAAGCTTTTATGCATATATCAATAAAGAGCATTGTGTTCTTTTATACTTGAAAGCATCTTTCAATGTTCAGTATATATTATTAATTTCCAGTAAATAACCAAAAAAAAGACAGTTTCTCTCACGACTTTCTAAAATACTTAAACAATCAGAATCTTCTTTTTATTTCCTTTTATCCTTCATCCCCTGAAAGTAAAAGAGATTAGAGCAGACACGAAATCCTTGAAGATTATAACATTGTAAACAAACATGAGTATCGCTTCCTCTGGTTTACGGGTGTATTCACACAATATGGTATGTTTTATGCTTTTTAATATAATGAAGAAAATTGAGTATGAATTTTGAACACTTTCTTTACACATCTGCTGGATCTAAGATTTTGCACAGAGTAATAGTTTTATTTCTTTCTCTTATGTAAAATATTAAAAAAAGGATTAGTCAAAAATTGATCAAAGATCATAGAGATTTTAATGAGTCTCCTCGTTTCCGGTATTGCTAAATACGAAAAACGTGTATTAGGAATTTAGTTTGTCTGTATTTGAATACGATTACTCAAAAATTTTAAAGCTTCATTGACTATATTTAGTCAAGCGTCTATACACCAGTTATGTATTTCTTTCGAATCTTGAATGGAATTCCTTTTGAAGAAGTTTATCTGGTTATCCGAGAGCAAACAAACTCGAAAACTACAAAACGTAAAAAGCTACATAAATAAAATTTGGTGCACAGATTGAGTGTTAAAATCCGTCTCAAATATTAAACTAAATCGTTATGGTTGTCTATATATCGGCATATACTTTTTCATGCTTGTATCAGGATATCTCTCTCTCTATCATTTCAAAAAGAAATGTAGTTAGATAAATGAAATTTAGAGCATATGGTAGGGCAGAAGGTAGATAAGATAGATACATGTCAAATTTTAAAACCAAATCTGGCAAAAATGATCATCTATCGGTCTGCATGCTAAAAGCCAAACACGGAAAGTCAAAAACTCAGTGACTTAAATAAATGAAATTTGATTTATGATCTTGTAATTATAGTTATACAGCTGTATCAAATTTTGATTTCAGTTTACTTAAAAAAGCATAGAAGACTTAAGAAACATAGAACTTTGGAGTTGATTGTGTTAACAATTAATTGCCAAAGATCCCAAAGTTTTAGCAAAATGCTGGATCCGCACCAAAATTCGATACTTCTTAACTATTATTCGTCGATGGCATGCAGTTAATATATAAATATGGGATAATCACACAGAGAGGCACAATACTTCCTTTTATAAAAATAAAAATATAAACTCTTATGGCATTCATAGCCTTATACAACGTCCACAATTTTTTGTGAAATGCAGGAGAGGGGCACCTTTATGAGAGAGTATTCGAGAAAGTTTTGTGGAAACCATTCCCATTGTTGTTGTTTTTTATCAAATTCAATGCGTTTTTTAGTTATCGTGGTCCGTATGCGATTATATAAATTAACAAAAAGATCTCCTTTGACAGATTTGATCTAAAATTTAGCTTGCATTTACGTCTTATATGACACATTTGTGCTTCACATTTCATTTACATAACGAAGTATATTTAAGTTATTGTAGTCACATGCATTTAAATGGATCTTTAGGATTATATATAACGTATTTATCAAACTTTGGCGGAAACATATAAATATGGTTTTAAGGTTGAATACAAAATTTGGTTGCTCTACTTCAATATTTTAATTGGTTATTGCGTTTACAGATAAAGAAATATATTCCCAAAAATTTATTTTTAGGAATAAATATCGGAAACGTTGAGATTTGTCATAGATGCTTTTGCGATTAAAATAAATTCGGTTTGCATAGTTTGAATATAAAAAGTAGAAAACATTGAATGAAACCATCGTAGAAATAGTGAATATGCTTTACACTTAGTTGCAACATTAAAAAAAATCTATGTTTCAGACTATGCATAAGAATAATTATTCAGATTAATTAGAAATTTCAAGACAACCAAACTTTTATTATTTAAAAGATGTTTCGTTCTTACATTTTATTTAAATTTTAATTAATATAAACGTATAAAAATTCCTTTGCATTAATCTCGAAGAATCGAATTTTTTTACCGATTACAACAATTTATGTACACTGTATACGAAAAACTGAAAAAACCTGGACTTATGATCTATGAATGTGTGTGTATTAGAGCAAACAAATTTGGCACATTTATATTTTGGAGGATGATACTATACAACTCAAAGAGATTTATTTAAAAAAATGTAATTAGAATTTTATTTAATTAAATTTTTTTTAAATGCAGCAATTTTTTGCTATAAGGCAAGATTAATTTTTAAGCTATTTTAAAATTTAAGAAACCCTCTTTTTAATGATATTAATTTAATTTCTATGCAGATCTGCCTTGGAATTTTGTCAATATATTTAAAATATATCTTTTTTAATGATTTTAAACAATTCCTCTCATTGTTGAACCAATTTTTTTTATTAATTTTGTTAATGTTTAATCGCTTAATGTTATTTTCTTTTATTCAAACCTAAAAAAGAAGATTTTTTTTTTATATTTCTGCACTTTATATGTTGATGATGAAAAATAAATTTTAGTTATGCTGTCACAATAGTTCGAAGATAGATTATCAAAAGAAGTGTACCTGGATATCACTAGGATATCATGAGAATTGACTCTGTTGGAATGGTCCATATATACAAGGAAACGAACAAGGTAATTCGATTAAATCAGCATGATTTAGCTATCTGTCATAATTTGAGGCTTAAAAATATTTACTGGGAGGATTTATGGAAATGAAATCATATATGTGAAATTTAACTAAAAGTAAACACAATAAATATTACCGAGGAATAGCTAGTAAACAAAGAGGTCTAGTTTCCAATAAAGATGAAGTAGAATGTGTACATATGTTTGTGTCTTTTCTCATTTTATAAGTCAGACCATTTAACTTAAAACAATCAAAATTGGTATAAATATATTTAAATGCAGAAATTTGTATTTCGGATAGATTCTTTGAAGTTTTTATACCTTTAGAGATCTAAAAATAAAACAAGTTTTGTAATTTTTCGGCTATATGGTCTGGAAGTATAATTGTATATAAATAATTTTTGTACCATTTAAATACAAAAAAAAGTTTCTTTCTATCGATACTAATTTCAATTTATTTTTATTTTTTAAATTTTCTAGAATGTTTTTTTTTCAATATTTTTAACAATTCTTTGGTTGTTGCAACAAAATTCGAGTTATTTTTCATTATTATTTCATCAAATATATAATAGTACAGTTTTTCTGCTGTCGAAAACTAAAGAAGAAAGATTGTGGTAAAGAAACATTTCGTTGTATATTGAAGTACTCGTAAGAGATTCATAACATAAAACACAAAACAATATTTCCAGCAAAGAGTTGGCCGTCAACGATGCTTATTCTAACAAATAACTTAAGAAAGCCTAACTAAATAGGGTTAATTATTAATATCTATCTGTTAAGCTTATCAATCTGAGGGCAAGATTATTTGATCCAAAATTATTAATTCGGCACACATGAAATGTGTTCATTGAGCGATTTTCTTAGTTAAAAATTACTCAATATTTCAACGATTTAACACAGTAACTTAAAAAAAAATGTTGAAAATAATTTCCACCCTATTTCAGAATTTAAAATATTTTTATTATGAATAGGTATGAGGATATTAAATTAATGTGGTTTGAATATCTATTATAATTTGATGCTTAAATATACTGTTACGAAATATTCTTTTTAAAATACTAACCAGTAAGGAAAATAAAACGGGTTCGGTGTAGAGGGTGCATAGTAAAACAGTCAACCGACTCAATAACAGTTTCTTCAACATAGAGACGTGAATACACAGACTACACAAAGCACATCCGAGATGTGCACAAAAACAGTATATACAATTAGTAGCAACCCACTAGTTAATCAGTTGCAAATAACCGCTACAGCAAAAAGTGGTCTAGCAGAATTCCATAGGTAGAGAGATTTCACACAATTATTACTTTTCTTAAACTTCTATTACTCTCCATTGTTTCCTAGCTTTAGCTGAACCTCGTAACTCTAGCAAGTTCTAATAACTTGACTGACCATAAGACAGGATACACAGAACAGAAAATGCTACTTTAATGCTTGACTACAAGCTTGGAATACGGTTTAATCCTCAGCTCATTAATCACTTGAGCTCTACTCAACACATCGATTGCTGGCTCTGCTTTCAACTGATTTATTCAAATTCAGTCGCTCAGCTTTTTATAGTTTCGGAAGCATTCCATAGAAACTTTTAGACAGATTCTTATAATTCTTGTCCTAATAACCCTATTGCCAAATTTCCTATTGATTCTATCTTCTATTTAATCAAAAATTTGTTGCAAAGTTGCCAATTTCAGGTCATTAATGAGGTTCATTCAGCATCCTTCAGAGCTATTGGAAAAACTATCTTCCTTACTATGGAAGAAGCATTACGAATTAGCAACAATACTAGGTTGAGTTAATTATGAAAATCAAGACATATAAAATAGATCTCACTGGAATTAAACACAAACAATATCTCCTGCAAACCAAATGGCTGCTAAATGTGGTTAGACGATGTTACCAATGCATAAAAATATTAAAAAAAATTGTTCATTCTAATAATGCAAGTGAAAGCAAATGTATTTATTATAAGTAGAAAATGTTATAAAATAAATCGAAGAAATTTAATCCGAAAAATTACATTATGTTGATTTATACATAATTATATTAGTAAAAAGAATATGAAGCTAAGGGAAAACAATTATTTTGCAAATATTCTTAACATTACGAGTATCAATTGCCAGATAATAAAAGAACACAAAATTTGCATCAGTTGGGGCGTATTAACAAGTCAAATGACTCCACTATTAAACTATAAGTGTTAAAGCATTGTACATATATAAAAACAAAAACTCCATTAATGCATACATGCACACTCAGACACACTCATACATTGAATTTTTTTTTAAATTTCTGAGTTATAAATGTATCCGAGTGTAGACAGAATAAGTGAGAACCTCTAAAGACAAAATGTTTCTAAAATGTGAACAATTTGTTCTTAAATGAACTCCTTTTCTAAACGATCGAAAATTTAGTAAAAACGTGTTGAAAAAAAAAGAATTTACTCTTTCCTTTCAAACGAAACTTTGTTTAACACTGGAGGCTAATCTTTTGCAAATTCGAACCTAATTATATTTTTATTACAGATATTTTCAGGTTTAAGCATAAAATATAAAAGTCAGTTCCTGATAAGGGTAATAAATTTTTCTTCTCTTGCCTATACGCCTTCAGCAAATCGAATTCTATTTTACCCTCTCATTTTTATATTGTTAGCAATTTCCACCGTCTAGTGAGTTTAGTTTTTGACGTGACCCTATTTTTTTAATGATTTATTGAAGGTTATTTATACATATAATGGAAATTTGTAACTGCAATTATCTGAAATAAACGATCATAATTTATGAATATTTAAAGTGTCGATACAGAACTAAATTTAACTTGATAATCACGAGGAAAAAAACCTGCAAAAGTAAAGATATTTTCCATTTAAGCTTAATTTCTTTTGTGTTTGAAATAGTCTGAGTTGATTTTAGGTAATATTGATCACAAGAAATATTTTAAAACTATTTGAAGCATCATATTTTATGTAGAGTGAATATTGAATGTTGTGAGGCGAGAAAAAAACAATGTACAGATTTTATGAACGATCACAAATGAAAAACATATACATGAAACGAAAAATATTTTGCTATAACTTTTACTGTAGTGCCTGAAAATGGTCTAATTTCAACTAATAATCAGACCATAATTAAACCAATTAATTAGTAATATGGCTGAAAATATAATTTAAAAAAAATCAATGTAGCTCGGAAAAGGTTTTGAAGATTACATACTCTCAAATAATTCTAATAAACCCAAAAAAATTAATAAAAAGTTTGAAAAATTCTTCTTTAAAGAGCGTACCACACAAGAAATAAATACATGCCAAATTTAGTAGCTTAATGGCCATCACTTTGCCCTTTAGAACGTTTTAAACATTTTAGAATATCTTAATTCATACCATAAATTTGAATTTTATCTTATTATATTAACCTTAACATAGATGATTTTTATCGTAGAATTCAATTGTTATACGGGTCTAAAGCGCTTCCTCCTATCTAAGATATCGTATCTCGTATGTAAGCAAATGATAATTTTTCATTGTATAGTTCAACTTAGTGAGTCTCTCTTCATTTTACTGACTGTAGTAAACTCGCTAAATACACTTCAAAATCAAGTAATTAAAAAAATCTTTTACCAATTTTTTTTCAGATTCTATCTATGTGGCAAATTTCAAAAACGCAGCTTGATTAATTTATATTGTGGGATTTGGATTTATTTTGGAAAATTCTCCACAAAGTTTAACAAAAAGCAAAGGAAATTAAGGAATTGGTTAATTGTCGTTAACTGTGATTGTCGGCACAGTGGTTATATGACAAAGCAATCGACAAGTCCAATAACAAAGCCAAGAATCTATTCAACACAGAGGCACACACAGGTGACAAAACACAGCCGGAATTTACATAAGAACAGCTCTTACAACAAACAGCAACATACTAGTAGCTGATTGGTAGTAAACAACCGCAACAGCACAAAGAAGCTAGACAGAATTCTATAGGTAGACTTCACACAACTAGTTATATCCCTCAAACGACTGCAATTTTCCTATGTCCTTTAATTTTGGCTGTACTCAACAGTGGATCCACTAGTAACTTAACTTTACGACTGGATGATCATCACACAGCTTCAATACTTGATTCAAAGACTAGGCAAAAGGCTTCACTAATAGATTAAGCGCCATTCAACTGACTCAACGCTTGCCTTTCTTTGACCAGATTGAACTGACTCCAATTTTGTCTTCCTGTTTTTTATAGCTTCCGAAGCAAAGCAGAGAAAGTTAATAAATCACGATCTAATGGACTTGCTGTCCCTGAAGATTCCAGAATCTTCCTTTTTATTGTCAAAGTTGAGCCAATGGTCGCCAAATGTATCGTCAAGCTCGAGGTCATCATAGGCATTTATTCAGCATCCCTCAGAGGTATCCATAAAACAATCCGGTACAATTTGTTATTATAAAAAGCTCTTTCAAATTATTAATTGAAGCAGAATAGTCAGTTATGATTGTTTACTGTTTAAAATTAATAAAACTGAACAGCTTTATACATTACGAGTCAAAATCAATGCTACTGTTTCAAATATCTTTGGTATGTGTCTTAAGGAAATGCTAACAATTGATTGTTGACATTGGTCATTTCTTATAATAATTACTATTTTAATGAAATAAATTTAATTCCCATGCCATTAGAAATTATACAAACTTTTACCGATCTCCGCACAGTTATTCTAAGCACAAATAATTGAAATTCAAAGATGGGAGATTTAAATAAAAATCAAACCTTTTATAGCGATCGTAAACGAGTAATCTCGTATAAGTTTTGATACATGTGCTTGAAAAGTTTCGACACGGGATTGAAAATTCTTTTTTTTTTTAAACTTTTAAAGTCTGATCACGATGTTAAAAGAAGAAAAACTTCACGCTCTAGAACTCACTCTCTTTTAAAAGAAGTCTTTTTCAATAGAAATAATTCCCACCCCTCCCCGAAATAAAATAATAACAAATTCTCCCCGCTATATCACCATGGTAACGTGGAAGTACTTTCTTCAAGTTGAATGGCCTACTATTCTGTTTCGCTGCTAGGCTTCACAACTTGAATGGACAAGCAGATGTTTAGAGACTTGGGAGAAATAATATTCAAGTAGTTTCTCTTTAACTTGAAAGTTTGGGGAATGTTGGAAGATGTGTTTAGAAATTAAAAACCTTTGACAGTGATGACGGATAGATTCGTTATTTTTCGTTTTATTAGTTTAAATATGGCTGAAAAGGTTTTGTTCTCTGCTTTCTCATACTTAGGTATAATATTGCGAATTGTATGTTTCGTAGAATTATAATGAAGAAAAACGGGTACCATTGCAGCATCTTTTTTAAAGCTATAGCGTTAAAATTTGATAAAGATTTATAATTTTAATGATATGAAACTCATATAAATTTTTATTTCTCAAGCTTACCACTTTTAATTCTCATTAATTTTTTAAATCTTAGTTTTCATAATTATGTAAAGGTTGATTGTCTATCAAGATTTCGTAGCAAATCAAAAAATCTATAGAAAATCAGCTTTTGCTTAATTGGCAAATGCATTTAGCATGTAATGATATACATATAATTCATTGAGTATTTGAAACACTACATTTTTATACCGACGTACAAACATAACAAGAAAATTTCCACTGTTAATTTTTTCAAAATATTTATTAAAAAATTACAATTTTGGTGTGAACACCATATACTAAATTATATCCATCCAGATTTTAAAATTAACATATTCGTAGACATATCGATTTTCAAAATAAATTTCTCAGATATTGGGAGGAAAAAGCAGCTGATAGTCGAAAGTATTTAGTACAAATATGAAACAATTATAATTTGGAACATTAAACTATATAACAAACAACCTGTTTGTGATATATTCAAGAATGCATATCCTTTACACTAAGACAAAAAATGTTTCAAACCTTTCCATGCAAAATGGAGTTAAACCGTCCTTATAGGCAATAAATCAGGAGTGCGCATTTCAACACATCCAAGGTAATTGAAAAAGCTCTGATATTATGGATAGCTCAGGCATACGAGACCAATTCCATTTTTCATAGTTGATGTATCGATAGAAAGGTCTTTGTCTTCCAGTCTGAATTTAAAAGGGCTCTTTAAAGCAGTTTAAATTTGACTCGTATAACCAGTCTTCTCGTATAACCAAGAAAGTAACGTGTATCTTAAGTAAACTTACTATGTTGAATTTCTTGAGTAGTATAGCAGCAAGGAAATTGCAAAAATAGCTTAAAAAATAAAGAAGATCGACCAAAAATTCCTAGTAGAATGCATATTGTATGATAATAAAAGCATAAGAAAAAGTTTCATGAAGTTATTAATAAAATTGGTGAAAATATTTGCCATTAAAATTATTAATTCCCCACGATTCGAAAAGAAGTTCGTCCTAAAATTAAAAAAAATGTACTTTCTGATATTATTATGCAAATTTTTGAGTTAAACAATGGCAATGCGAAATTGAAACATCTAAAAGGGTAAAAAAAAAATTAAGAAAAATCTGGAAAAAAAATGTATTTGAAAGGTGAAGGTTCCGTTGGATCTGAGGACACAACTTTCAGTTTTAAGACGAATTCCCTTTCACATAACATAAAATTCATAATTTTTATCACAAATATCTCCAACAATTTTATAGATAATTCCATGAAACTTTCTCCTGCACTTTTATTCTGGCATAGGGTAAAATTTTCTAACTGGACTTTTTGCTTCCTTTATTTATTAAGTTATTATTGTCATATGTTATTTGGTTGCTTCCTTAATTTGCCGCTAGAACTACTGTAACACATCTCAATAAATTCAACATAGCCTCTGTATTATACGTATACTTACTTTCCTGGCTATAGAGATGTAGTTTTATATTTAATGATTTTAAAAGGCGTTTACCAATCAGCCTGTATATTAAAAAGAACATCCTAATACATCAGATAACGATTAACAAATATATACAACACAAATGAATTTCTGCTCAATTTAATTTAATACCTTTTGGTAATACTTCCTCGTTAATTTCCTGATTATACAAGGCGTCATTTGAAGCTTAAAGACTTTAAAATTATTTTATAGTTCACCTTGAAAAAAAATTCAAACCACTTTCTAAATATACAACTAAAATCGAATGTTTGCCTGTTCCATACAATTCCACTTATCCTGAAAGAATTGAATGGAATTTTGCACACACGTTCCTTAGTATCACCAAATGATATTGATGGATTCTTCAAGAAGGTAGTTTTGAATGGCTTTTGAAATCAATCACAATTTGAAGCAATGATAAAAAAAATTATGAAATGTTTGTTTCTTTAGTTCATACTTGTTCTACTTTTGAGTATATGAACATCCTTAGGCGAATAGCTTGTGAAAATTACAAGGAAATCATAACTGTATTTATTATTTAGCATTAAACTGCATACTGTTTTAGTGACTTTGTAACTATAATTTCTTACTGTTCTGCTCTATTGATTTCAATATTAAATTAGTGTGAAGAAATTGACAAGCATTATGAGGTAAATCTATTATCTAATGGTTAAAACAAATTAACGATTAGCTTATAAAATCACTCAGCATATCGGATTTGTTTCTTAGCTAACTGAATACTATATTCAAACATTCCGTAAAAATACTTTTTAAAGTTTCCATACACAAATTGAATGGAATTAAGACAAGAAGAAAAAAATTAATATTGCATTCCTACAGAATGTAAAAATTTAAACTGAATCCTCATTACTTGACTTTTAAAGGGATAAATTAAATGTTTTCTGCACTAATGAAAATTATTTGAATTTCATTACAACCATGAAAAATAGTGTTTCAAATTATGCATGAAAATTACTAATTTTAATAAATCGTGAAAAATATTAAGGGCTTATTTTAGAGCAATTAAGCTGGTGTTTAAAAATAATTTTAAAATGGTGCAGAAGGAAACAGTTGTTCAATGATATTTACTGAAGTTGACATAAAAAAACTAAAAAATGTTTTTTAATTTTTGAAAAGAGATTTTTATTCAAAAATAAAAATCTTCTCGAAACACACATTCAAAGTTTATTTGTAACAAATTTGATATAGTTATTATGGTCTAATTCCTAAAGAACCAATAAATATACATTTATCTTTATTATTAGGACCGACATTAATCAATTGATTTCTTAATTAGTTAAAAGTTTTATTTAAGATTATGCCTCCATTTCCCATGCAGAGCAATAGCTAAGATAATTCCATGCAAGCACCCAAGATTTGTTTAGTAAATTAAATTTTAAAAGTTAAAAGGAGATATTTTGAAATAAAATTTATGTTATGTTATTGAGATAGAAATTTTTTCTTTTAATTTGGAAATTATTTTAGGATTTTCTGTAACATAAAACTGATTCAAAACTTGCCTATTTCCTCATAATGGTTTAAGAAGATTGAAATACTCCACTTATGAAGGTGGTTTTAAATATTCTTGTTTTCTTTCCATATTTACGTATATTTTTTTTACCAGTAACAATTTTTAATTAAATTTAGTATCATAAATTTCCTAACATAAAAATTATTTTTCTTTGAACTTAAAAAATTGTTTCAGTTTCATAAATTTTAAAAGCTGTTTAAATTTATAATTTTTCAAAAAAATATAACATTTTATAAAAAGATTTTTACATTAAAATGTGTATAAAATAGTATATATAATATTACATGTATATATGTGTGTTTGATTTTGAGTGAATTAATGTTGGTAATATTTTAAAAAGTGTACAAAATCATATTTGTTCACTAATATTTTTGGAAATTATCAAACGAAAAATAAACAAAATTTCGAAAAGGAATTATTCTGAGGTGCACATTCTTATCCTACAAAGTATATTTGTGGTAACTCTAAGTAATTAAGTTCGGATTTAATTGTTAAGTTGGTAACTCTATATCCAAATGTCTAGCTTATAGAGAAGCAAAAATTCACGAAGACACTTTTACTATCATAAGAGCCCGTAATGTAGAGAACATTCAAAACCCCTGAATGTGCTAATACAATGAAGAAGATAATTGGGAAAGATGCAGCTTATACCTTGGGATAAACATACAAACAATTTATGACGAGACACACATCGTTTTGAAAAACTCACAACAGAATTGCATCATTGTAGGATGATTTCTTTCAGTTTGCCCTACATTCTAAACCCATGCTTGTCATCTTATCACTACTGTGGAATTCAATCTTATTTCCACTATAGGTTTAATGCATTATTACAATGCTTATGTTACTTACTGTTGTTATTATGTTATGTTACTATGCTTAAGTCAAACAACACTTTTTAACACGCATACTAGGTATTCCCAGGCATACGATCTAAGCGAAAACTGTATATTTCTATTTGTTTGATCAGTCTTAAAGTTAGTCGATACTCTTTGAATTATTCTGTGTAAATAATGCGCAGTTTTTTTAAACTTGAAACTAAATAAATTTGTAAAGGATTTCCCTATATTTGTTATTTTCCTTTATGCAAAACTGCTCAGTTGTTTAAGAAAGTTAGATTTAAGAACTGTGAATATCAAATAAAAAAACTATTAGCAACAACTTCAAAAATATTTCGCAAAGCTTTCCACCAATTCAGCCAAGGCAATATCAAGATTATTTTATAAATTGCTCGTCAGAAAAAAACTTTCTAACAGAGTAACCTTGCCTCTAACAAAACAAAAATAAATCCCACCCGTTCCAACAAATCCATCTTATCTATCTATCCAAACAAAATTTCGTAAAGTTTGAAAAAAAAAGGAAACATTTCTCCAGTCGATTTGGCTTAAAAACGCAATCCAAGCTATCTTGGCGACTTTATTTCTCACGAAAATGCAAGCTCCAATTTAATCGTATCGTATCGATGCAGGAAAACAGATTTCTAACACAACTGAATGTGAACATTTCACTTTTTCTGGGCCAAGGGTTCGATAGAGTGGTCCAGATCGATACTCCTTCTCATCGATTTGGGAATGATGTTGCAGTTTTTCCTCCCCCGCGGGGGTTGACAAACGAGGTAGCTATTAGAACACGAGGAATGTGCGATATGGGACAACAGTACGCGCCATTTCAGAAGTGAACGGTCACCAAAATGTGCGAAACTAATGCTTAGAAAGGAAGGAATTTATGATAGATGAATCATTTTCCGAGTAGTTTTCCTTTCATTACTTTTTTCTCTTATTAAAATATTCGTTGCAGACTCTGTTTAATACTTGTTTTCATTGATTTTTTTATTTAATTTTCCTGCTATTAGATTTAAAATGAAACTTTAAACATCTTTTTTTTTATCTTGTGAGAACATGATATTGTTTTGGTTGAGGAGTTTTTGAAATCTTAAAATGCACGGACTGAAAACTGGCAATTTATCGCTTTTGAGGCATTAGAATGTTGTCACATTTGGTGACTTATCGTCAACAGAAAATTACAACCATGTCCAATTACAATTATGTCCACCATGTTCTATTGGCTTCCAAATAAATTGCAGGGTAGTAAGATGTTATTATATATATATATATATATATATATATATATATATATATATATATATACACAGAGAGAGAGAGAGAGAGAGGGAGAGATATAGATACAGATAGATAGAGATAGAGATTTACACATAGATATATAGGTATATTTCTAAATTCTTGCTCAAGGAGAATAAAAAACACTATCGAATTAATTCAAAAATTATTTGAATTCTTAAAAAAACTCAGAAAATTATAATATCACATTATTAACGTTATCTGTCAATATTGCTACAAATACACGTTTTTCATTAAATTAAAAACAGAGCAAATCTCTCTGGTTTTTAAAATTTGGAACTTTTGAAATTTGGATTGAAACTGTGGGCTATTTCTATTATTCTTTTTCACTATTTCCAATGTTCAGATCTCCCCCTCCCCACACACTAAAAATGCTATCGACTTTTCTTTCAAATATGCGAGAAACTAAGAAAAGTTTTTCAAGTGATAGGATAGTCTGGTATAGCAGTCTGACAAGATTCCAAATTCTAAATTCGATTTCACGGAAGAACCCCTTGCAAACTTGCATGGTACACGGTAAATGCTTCGGATAAAATTTTGTCTTAAATGAGTGACGTGAGGATTTGGAAAGAGAGAGAGAGAGAGAGGTGAGTGTCAGCTTAATTATTATTATTGTTATCTGACAAATCTTTCAGTTTTGCGAAATCCTTATTAAAAACAAGGAAAACAAAAACACAACACTAGTATAAGTAAACTAAACTAACTGAAAATGAGAGTTATGTACCAAACTCTCTGTGATAATGTAATACTCCTGTTACTTTGAAAAATTTAACATGCATCTTTTGAGAAAAACAACAAAAAAACCCTATGAATTTATATAAATCGAACTACTTTTAAAAATAAACAATTTCAGTTATTTTTGTTAGACAGCAATACCCTTAAAATACCATTTGAGTCATATGTAGTTTAGTAGGCAATATTTTAAGAAAAATAGCTGATAATGCTGGTGTTCTGGCATAGTGGGAGGGTGTTTTCACCGTGATCTGGGCATCCCAGCTCAGGTATGGTTGTTCTTTTGTGTTTTATATATGAGGTGTGGGAATTTGTCCACCTCTAAAAAGGAGTTGTGCAAGCGAATGTTACGCATGAAGTAATTAAGTTGTACTCTTTGCCATAATTGGCACTAATGGAAAAACAAGAGTCTAATTTGATTTAAGTCACTGATATATAACTGTCAACGGGCTCGTAAAGTCACAACAACAACTTTGCTGATAATTAATAAACTAGAGAAAAAAAAATAAAACACTACTTCCTCAAGTTTATTCTAGAAATGAATTTCCCAAAAAACAGAGCCACACTTTTTGGTTTTCATTAAACAACACTTATATTTCATCCTTTATTTTCATACGTACTGATATAAAGAAATTGTAAGAAAGAAAATATACTCAGAAATATTTTAATGAAAATTTGTCGCGAGTGAAATTATTTTAAATGTCTCTTTATTACATCAATTTCTGAAATACATTAGCAAGCGAATTAGTACCAAATAATTACCATTCGCAAATCTGAAATTTCCTCAAAGTGCGTTCGGAATTCTATAAATACCAATCGATCGAATCGTTGCCGCCAGTATGCTCTGGATTAAGGTACCTTAAATAGGTAGCGCATAAATCTGAATAGGGCTGTTAAATGCGGAGATTTCAGCAATTTCCTCATCTGCACAGCACCTATCACTCCTTCAACTATAATTAAAGACTGCGAGATATGAATTAATGTTCAGATACGAATGACGCAGTAAATACTGACTCAGATTCTTCAGCGTATATAACAGGTGCAAACTTTCTAGTTACTAATCAAATGAGACAGATAATCCTTTACGGAAATTATACAAATGTGTTTTACATTTACATGTATTTTTTTGAAATTTTCATAAATTAAAAGCTTTGAGATTTTTTTTTTTTTGCGTAAGATAAAAATTTCTACAGAATTTTATCTGTGTCAATAAGTATGTGGACAAGATCAATACACAAAAGTAATAAGAAGAATGGCTGAAATGTTCTACGTAAATATTGCTGCAAAATTGCTCTTTTTTATCAATTCTAAAAAAACGTTTGCATTTGAATTGTTGGCACAAGATCCTGATACAGAATATGCTGCGCAGAAACAATGTACAATTTCTCCATTAAGATAAAATTAGTTTAGCATTGTAAAAAATGTAATTGATTGTTTTCAAACTAGTTAATTGTTAAAAAGGGTGAAAGTTATTAAAACCAGACTAAACTTCATGTAAAATCTATACATCTTTAATATATAAGAAAATGTTAGGATGATGCGTCTCACCCAATAAAAAATCCAAGTTAAAATTGTTGGATTTAAAATGGTTACATCGAAGGTCAATAAAGTGGGTGCATTCTTGTAAAATGTGACGAACTATTAAAATAACTCCACAATTATCGCACATTGGGGGAGATTCAGAAAAAAGTAAAAATCTATGTGTCAGGTGAGTGGATAAAATTACATCAAATCGTCTACTTAATTTTGAAGACCAGTTGGCCAATTGTGGTTTAATAAAATGTAGCTTGTTGTTAGTCTCCAGGTACCATTGATTTTGCCATTGACGATAGCACCAACGAGTTATAGTTGTAAGCATATCTTTATAAGAAAGACATTAGGGCAAAATGACAATCGCTGACTTAGCGCTAAAAAAAGGTCAACAGGTGAGTAGGTTTTTTAAAATATGAATAAAGTTTTTTTTTTATATCTTGAAACTGAACAAAAAAGCGCCACATTTATTATATTGGTATGGGCTTTGCCGTTCACTTTGAAAAAAATAATACATTTTTAAATTCTGCATTTAATTTTTTATTCGTTGCCATTTTATGTATTTAAAAAAATCTGATTTATTTGTGATTTACTGATTCTTTTTGTACTGTAATAAAATAAATGAATCATTGCAATATAATATGGAACAGTTTCATTACTCTATTTTCTCGTTTGGATTATAGATGGAGATACCTAATTAGGTACTCATCCCATGGCACTCTGTGGCTGTAAGCATGATATTTAGCATTTAACACCACATCACACCTCAGTTTCCAGAGGTCACATGGCCCCTTTCCGGTTTGGTATAGATGTAGATGGATTTCATTAAAAACAAAAAAAGTACACAACAATGAATTTGAAAGATACAGACAAATGACACAATACATGAAAATACAACATAACAAGTAATGATACATGCTAGAATGAACATCTTGAGTACAAGAAATTGAGAGGGGGATGAAAAACAAGCTACGTGTAAGTATAAGAGATGCTGTTCTGCTAAAGTGGTGCTCGAATTAATGTCCTGCCTCTCATGTTTTGTTTGAAATATGACCATTAAAGAATTGTTCCCCAAAACATACGCCCTCTTGCTCCCACTGTGCAGATCGTAAGGATCTTCTTCCACCACCGTATGCATTTTGTGAGAAATATAGTGCCATAACATTTTAAAGCAGCATAATGCTCGTATAATAAATATTGTTGTGTGTCATTGATTTGTAGTGAATAAACAATATTAGGAATTTCAATGTTGACCTGTCAAATACAAGTTATAAAATAATTTATTTTCTGATGAATAATATTTGGACATAAATTTAAAATATCCTTATTTAGAAATTTCCTTTTTTATTACTTTCAAATTTGATATATCTGTTTTAGATTTTTCATACTTTTACCGGGAAAATTAACCTGAACAAGAAATAACCATAACCTAAGGAAATAATTCATTATAAGTTATTATCATAATTAATTTATTATAATGGAAGTCTATAAAAACTGTAGTGAAAGCAGCTAACTGATTGGGTATAAGATGTAATAGAATTGCTTCAAGTATTCTTTAAAAAGTAAAAATGATTTTGAGCAACTAATAACATTTTTTATTTGTCTATATTTTTATTGAAGCAATTATATTTTAAGTGATATAATTTATAAAAAAAGGGTACTTTGTTTTATTTTAATGCAAATAACTGAGATTGCTGAAAATTGAATTCTCATTTATAAAACTGTTCATATATTTTCAGTCTGTAAATTTTCATGCATGTATTAATTTTTTGAAGAAATCTATGAATATATATTCTTTTTGACTGCTATTAATTATTCCAGATTGTTTTTAACTAAAAAATTACTTATGCATTAGTTTCAATTCAGGCACCATCGCAAACATATGTCAAACATTTTTTTCGCTGCACATGATTTCATCTAAAAATATTATAAAAGTTTTTTTCGATGTAATGTCATTTTTATATACCACTAGAAAAATTTATAATGGAATCTAAAATTAAACTGCAGCTGAGCTTTTGGCGGTCGTCTTATACTCAGGCTTAGAATTTATTCCACTGTCTTTAAATCGTATTAATAAATTTAGTACTAGAAGAAAGGTCTAGATTTAATAATATGATCTATTAGAGGAGGCTTCTGTAATACTATGTAATTCAAGAAAAGTTTTTAAAGAGATCAATCTTGTATAAAACTACTTAATTATATTTATTATTTATATATTTTAGCATCTTAATCTTTTAAACATGGGTGCTTCTGTTTCCTAGGTGATTAAAAATCTACAATCGATTATGTTTAGTTAATATTAAACAATGCATTTGTATATAGCATTAGAGTCATTTTGGGACGAATTTAATATATGTGAAAATTAAGACGAAACTTGAGCTGGCAATCCCCTATCTAAACTTAGGTATTAAGCTTATCTGTGATTGGAAAAAAATACTTTTGTAAATGTATTAAGTAACTCTAATATATGTATTCAATTAATTTTAAATTCAAATATTTGCTTCAAAGTCCCATTTTAAGAAAATCCGTATTTTAATGAATCAAAATATCCAAGAAAAAAACTATTTCCATAAATCAGATCGGATATATCAATTTTTCACACTTAAACCAAAGTAAAATGTACTAAAAGAACCACAGTTATGACCAAATCGACTTTTATCGAACGCCCTTTCTTCTATTATTTTGAAATAAAAACAAGAAACTAAAAAGAAAAAAAAAGAAGCAAAGAGGCAGTTCCTCGAGACTTTTCACGTAACAAAAGAGTAACGAGCTTCAGGCAAAATGACGTTTCATTATTGGGCTTCTTTCGTCATTTTATTATCCGACTCATTTTTCTTCGAAACAAAAGCTTAAGGCGGAAAGTAAAACGCCCCGCTTTTATACCGTCAATATTAAATTAAGGTGAGGTTGAACTAAAAGAGGTTATATTACTTTCTAACCAGCAAAACAACGATTTTTTTAATCTTTCCTCCCTCGAGGTATTCGTGGGATTTAAATATTCTCTTCTTCGTGGTTTAAAGCTTCCAGATATTATATTAGAGAAGTAGAACTAATGGAATAAAAAGATGAAACACGTTTGTAAGCTTGTGGATATATTGAATTGGTAGATTAATTTAACTTTTTGAGATATAATGTTTAAAATTACTTATTTTTAAATAATAAATAATAACTTATTACACAAAGTTAATATAATATTAACCTATTTGCATCATATGAAAATATGAAAAAAAGGCCCATATCAAGGAATTTTTTTATTTCATATTTAGGTGTAAAATTGTATAAAAGTAGAAAAAAATCGTTTTTGAGCATTATTTGTTAGTAATTTTGTTCAGTGTGGTAATATTTGAAATGTGGGATGCATATAGGTATTTAGTATAAAATAAGAATATAGTATATGTCATACTATATGCACAGCATATAATATGATGGAGCCTATATATATGTTCCGGTGATAGTGACCAGGAAAATTGAGCGTATGTATACGCTAATGATGCAAATGGGTTACGAATTATTTATAATAAATTATTCATTGTTCGAAATATTTTGTATTATTTGCCTATATCGACTCAATGATTTTCAAGGTTGACATCTGCTAAAAACTCCAATTAAATAGTTTATGCAAATTAAAATTAGTATTTTCCTTAGCATAGTATTTTTAAAGTTCAAATTTCGCTAGACTTGGAATTCGTATCATTTATGAAGTCTTTCGCCGTTGATAAAATTCATGGATAAAAAGTTATCTCTAATTTTCTGCCATTTTAACAACTATTTGATTTTAATTTATAATGGGAATTTCAACCGATTTTAAAGTTATAAGTAATTAGAAAGTTTAACAAAATAAATTTATGCACATTTTTAAAGAATTATTTTTTTAAAAATTACATAACAAAATTGATAGCATCGAAAAGATAATCACTGAAATTCTAAAATGATGTAAAATCGTTTTTGTGCTGCAATAAATTCCTAAATCATTCAAAGAAATTTCAAAACTTAGCCCAATTTTTTAAAATTAAAATTTAAAAAAAATCTTCCGAAATTCACACTTCTATCTTCTAAAGTATATTTAAGTCAAATTTGATAGTTTTAGGCTTAATGATCTGTTCTGAAAAGCATCAAGACACACTTAAACACATAATATTTAGTATTTATTATTAACAGATATAAAAGGAACGATTTATGAAAATTTCACGATTTTATTTCATATCCTCCGATTTGGTAAATTATTATTGGTATTGATATATCCCTTTCTGAAAATTATTAACTAATTTTATCAAGAAATTGATAAGTAAACTGGTCGAAACAATTTTCTAAAAATAATATCTAGTGACAAGGATTGATAAATAAATGGCAAGGAAGTTTAGAATACTAAATTAAGAGGAAGAGTTTTTTCGATATTGGTTGTATATTGATAAGTGATATACATTTAATTTTAATTCTTATGTTTCTTCATTGAGGGTCAAAATGAAGTTATTTGAAAGAAAAAGTTCAGGCATTTAAATGAGTAAAAACAGTTACACTGGTCTTTTTTCTTTTCTTTTTTTGTTACAGATATGATAGCATTTTTCTTCACTGTAACAAAAGTAATTTAATGAGAATCATCAAGCTACTCATATATTTTCTAGAAATATATTTGTTTGTTTGTTTACATTCAACTATTTTGAGTTGTCAAAATGGGAAATATGATTATTTGTTTACAATATATCCATTATTATTAAAAGATTAACATTTTTCTCAAAATTTTATGTCAACAAATTTTACAGATTTAGATTTCATAGGATATATTGTATTTTCAATGCTAAAATTATTTTAAATGTTTCAAGAGCATTTTCGCCATTTCCAATTTCAATTTATAATGTCCTTTCGGACTCTAAAATTATTGATTAACTGGATTTTCAAATGAAAACAATTATCGGGTTCAGATATATTTTTAATGATGGTAATTTTGATGCATGCATATTTTTGGTTATAATTTATATAACCAAATTATTTCATTTATTGATAAGGCTATCCAGTTCCTTTGACCAGCTCTTCTTCCATCATATTAATAGTGTGCCTAGGAGATCAAGTTTCGCTCGGTTGTTTTTTTTATCTTTTTGAAATCGTAAATAAAATCCTAAGTCATGACTCGTTTAAAGTTATAAGTGAAATTTAATTGAATTGGTAACATGAGGTCAAACAAAAAAATGCAGAGGAGTCAGAATACCAATCCATTTATTCCATTTCTAATGCGCTTATGCAGCTCATGTATAGCTACATGCCAATATTTAGTTACAAAAAAAGAGTTTGAGAAAAAAAATCTCGTTTTTTTTTTTTTTTTTTTTTTTTTTTTTTTCAAGAAAGACATCTACAAAGATAAACTTAAAAAGCAAAACTTATCTAAATATAAAATTTTATACCATTAGATAGAGTCGTTTCGAAAATATACGAAATAAATTATACAATATACAAGGATTGCTCTTTTAAAGTTATAAGTTTAGTTAATTTTGTCACATCAACCAATTCCAAACGGAACATTTTATTTCAACAAAAGAAATCTTTATTATAAATTATGTTTGATCAATAAAGCACATTGTTTTAAATGTGAGCATTCAGATTATTTAAAACTGTTATATGTGTTTGATTTAAATTAATGAAAGAAATACAGTTATGAAAGATAGGGAGTTCTGTCGATATTTCATTCCACGGTATTTCTGAAAAGGATAATAGCGTTCAGGCAACTTCTAATAAACTAATTATTATAATATAAAATGAAAATTAGAGAATGGTATCTATCACCTTATCATGGTTATAATAAAGGGTCTATAAAACTGTGTTTTTGAGATCTCTTTCAAAAATGAAAGTATCTCAAGTATCATGATTCTGAATAGCAGTCGATTGTGATTACCATTGAGGATCATTATTATATAAAATAAAACAGGAAAAGTAGCTCACTGCTTTATGCCAGATGGACTAGTTCTTCAGTTTTTTAAATAAATTTAAATATATATATATATTGGAATAACCGCATGAATTTTAATAAGTGCAATTAAATAGAGGGATTCGCTGCAAATGATAGTAGTACATATCTTTCAGCTATTATCAAGTAATATAAACCCTTCTCACATATATTTTTACATATCGTTGTTTCTTTTTTAGGAATTTTATGGGTGAATTCTCTTTCCAGTCATAAAATAAATAGAAATCTGTATTTTTTCTCCTTCCGTAAGAATTTGCGATAAGATTCTCTTTTTATGGGTTAACCTCCTCCAAATCTTGGAAGCTGACCTTTAAGTTTGAGCAATCTGGGCAGAATGATGTAGCTGCCGCTAGATCTAATGCAGAGATAGCAGGTGTACGCCAATCGATGCAAAAGACGATAAATATTTTCGAAACTTCTCGATGTAACGCAGAGTTTGTATTTCTGTATTAACTAACTTACAAAAACCAGTATGAGATAGTAAATTTGCTCTTTTACCATGTCATGAATGAGTTTCTGTCACAATTTTCAGGCAGGAAAAAATTGTTGTATGTTAATTAGTGAAATTTTTTTAAATATTTTGGAAAAGTAATATAATAAAAAAGTATTTTTAACATTGTAAATAAACCTTTCATCTCTAAAAAAATGTAATGCTCTATGAAATGCTCATGCTTGATTATTATAATTTTAGGTATTTTTAGTTGCAATTAAATCTCGCTATAAAAAAGAGGAGAGTTATTTTAGGATTGATTTGATGATTAGATCATGATTTATTTGATAAGCAGATTATGTAGATTTTTATCTCAGTCGGCACTTTGTCTCCAAAATTCTGAAACTCATTCTTGAAAAGAATTTAGCTCTTAATGCCAGAATGCATTAGTATTCATATTCAAAAAATCTTTTGAATTTGTGCCCTACCGGCCTCAAAGTTGAAATTTTGACACTAGGTCACCATGACAAATATTTTTTTTTACAAACCAACAAGTTTATTCACCCAACATTTTTTCCGTATAGTTTTCCGTGTAATATATATATTTACTTGTTATTCGAGAAAAAAAACCTTTAATGATATTGGTTTAAAATAGTTAAGAAATATTAACCTTAGGCATGAATTTAACATTTTGATGAATCTGTAGCATGTCCTTGGTGGACTTGTTGGCGATTAATTCTGGCATGCTGTCGAAAGTATCTTAATATAAAATCTGATTTCCAAACGCGTTATTGCAAGAGATAGAATCGAAATTTTGTCACAAAACCACACTTAGAGTTACAAAAACACGCACCAAATTTGATGCGTTTAAGTCATTGCGGTTTTGATATTTCCGTTCACATGTTTCTAAAAGTATAAATCCGCATATAATCAATACTTCGCTCCTCAGAATTCGGTAGATATTTATTCTAAAGAGGCTAAACCTGTTTATTAATTTTTTTCTACCTAGCTATATCTATTTAATATTCATCATGCTAACTGATATTCGAACAACCAGACAGACGAATTTTTTCTGAGAAGATTTTACTCAGATTAAAATTTGTAACTTTAGTGTAAAAACCATATACTTAATTTCGAAAAATGCGTTTTTCGAGCTCTGGGTATTTTTAAAAGTGGAAATTCGTCAAAATTACCAATTCTAATTCTTTCAGAATTATTATACTTTCTTTATGCTATACCTATGAGAAAGTAATAAAAGACAATAATTGAACACATTTAGCAATAACGAAACAAAGGCGATAGCATTTAGCAAAATTACGATTTCCAAATTGATGATATATTTACTAACATGATAAGAATGACTATTTCGCAAAAAATGTTACAAATAAGATTTTTCTTATGCCACGAGTTTTTTTACAAAAAATTCCATCTTTATCAATATATATCGTTTCTTTATCAATGCTTTTTCCTTTTCTATATAATGATAATTATTTATCTTTTAATACCCGTTTATCTTAGTATTGTTGCAAATTTGTCATAATTCTTTTCTGCATAATAAGCTTCCAAATAAAAAACATAGTTTTGCTCATATAGTAAGGGTTGCCAAATAAATAGAGAGTCAGTGACTCCCACCTTTATCAAAAACGAAGAATCTCGAATATTCAAGAATATCATTAGTCCCATTAAGATTGGAATTCCGTTGTTTGCTTTAGAACTCTTCTATCGTGGAGGTTACAAAAATCCGAGACACGGAATCAGTAGTTGTAGTAATAGAATTCTCTCAGAGTATTTGATTTCAACAAGTGCAAACAGCTCTTTCTTCTTTGTTTTGTTACAAGTCTTCGAGTTTATTCTAGTAGAAAGAGATTCTCAAGCGATGAGCATCAAGGTGATTGTTATAAAAGGATTTTCTTCATCAAGTTTCATAATTGTAACTAAAATTTTTATAGATGGGTTAGTTAAAGAGGGGAAAAACCCCATGATGAAAACTTTTAATAATTTGGTTTTCTGGCAATTTTATTGTGTCGGCAGAATAATTAAGGCTCTGTTAATAATATATGGTTATTATAATACGATTATAGCGTGTTGTTTTGTTTTTATCGTGAATTTGAAAAAAATGTGTTAGAAATGGAGATAATTTATTTTCCACTACTAACTCCAAAGGTTGAAGCTTGTTTAATGTTGTTATACATTTCATTTTTAATATTTTGTTATAGTTGTATTAAGTTAGTTTATTCTTGTAGGAAAAAAATGCAGGGCGTTGGAAAAGCGTAGTGTAAAAAAAAACTGTTGTGAGATGGTTAAATCAACTTGCAACGTCAGATAAAAAACATCAAGTTATTTTTACTTTGGAGCTAGATGACAAGTGAATTTATTTTTAATCATGAGATTTACGATTTAAATTATGTAGGTTATTGTACATTTATTAAATTATTTGTAAACGTTTTAATTACATATACAAAAAAAATCGTTTGAACTTATAGTTTTTCTGTTGTCTTTAAACGATACAAATATGAATAAAATTGATAACTATTGGGTTGTTCGGAAAGTCATTTCGTATATTTTTTGTCAAAATGAAAAGAAATTTTCGTTTAATGAATAAATTATTTATTAAATTATAAAATTGCCATTCTGGTCTAATACTTTTTGCCATATTTTTGGTAGTAACATGATTACACGCTCATAAAAGTTTTGGTCTTTGCTGTAAAAAAAAAAACTGATCGAGGTGGTTTTTGGCCTCCTCATTTGAAGTAAAAATTTTGCAAATCAGTTCTGGTACTGATGCACTGTTAACACATCTTCTCCACACATATTGGCTAATTTATTTCTGGCTTGAACAGCATTTTTACCTTTTATAGCAAAAAAGAAAAAAATGACGAAAATGCTGTTTATTGCTCTCCATATTTAAAAGGGCACCATCCAAAAACTACTGCGAAGAATCAGCTGCACTTTTTCACACTCAAGCCTTGCTACATCAGCTCTTAAAACATAAAATGATTTTGTGGTTTAAGTATGAAATTGGGTGCGAAAAATGCAATTAAATCCTTTGTCAGGAAAAAACGAAATTACTTTCCGAACAACCTAATAAAATCAGGTGGCTGAAGGCAAATTAAACAAAACTGATAATTAATAAATTAAAACATTGTTATGAACTTGCAATGTAGCTCCTCAACGAAATCAGTTTTCTATTTATAACAGACTTGCGGACAATTTTGATGGATGCTTAACAGATGATGGATTAAAGATTCTCCCTCTTGTAGACGAATTTAGTAACTTTGGCGATAAAAGGGCTATTGAGTGAGCAATCAAATAGTGAGTTGGTAGTCAAGTGCAATTAAAGCGAAGAGACAGTGGAGAATAGTAGATACTTGAGGAATGCCAATAAACATGTCTCTCTTCCTGTTGAGTTATATATAAGAACCTTGTAGTGTTGAATTCCTTTACTACCGATTAATTAGGTGTTGCTGCTGTCTATTGTAATGTTACTTTTATGTATGCTTCAGTTGTGCTAATTATTTGTGTGCTTGTGCCTTCGTGTTGAATAAACTTCGCTATTTGTTATAGATCCTTTCAGATTGTTTCATCGTAAACCCACTACTTCAAACCTTCTGATTATCGTTGATTTTACTGACTTTTGAACTTTGCATAACATTTTTTTCCCAACAGTGTAACTGTTACCAGAATTTTTTTCTATAAGGTTGATACTAATGTTTTTTAAATGAAAATTTGTCTTCTCTTTTCAACTAACAGAAAAAGTTCTTGATACTTTGTAGATATTAAAAAGCATTTTTATGTGCATGCGATTTTCTTCAAAAACATGCGAAGCTACTAAAAACAAAAACAGAAGCTGAAAATATGTCTTTTGAATGACGATTCCCGATCAAAGAGTCGGTGAAATTTATTCCAAGTCATCGAGGAAAACATTAAAAAGGCTTTATAGCGTCATTTTATTTCCTACTTCTACGATATTCATCGTTCAAGAACGATTGGTAAAGAAGTGATAGGTAATAAAGTAAAGCTATTGAAATAGGAGATATACATTTGCTTTTATTTTTTTAATAATAAAAAAAGCAAATTTTAATAGAAAGTATTATATATATATATGTATATGTGTGTGTGTGTGTGTGTGTGTGTGTATGTATATATGTATTTAATAGAAAGTATATAATTATCGAAAAATTATGCCTCATTTCCTTTAAATGAACCTTATCTTTGAGTATCTCTGGGGTTTATCAAAAGACTATCTATGTTTCCAATGATAACTATCTGTGCTTATATGTCTTTGACTTTAAGGGCAGGATCTCATAATAGGAAAGATTAATGAATTTTTCCAGTTGATCTTGTGAGCTAAATTTAAAGCAACTAATGGCTATTCGTATTTAGAATCAAATGTACATTCCATAACTGTTGTATATAATGTTACGAACAATTCTTTTACTGTTTGAAATACCTCATTTTGCTTTATATTGTTATGAATCTGTAATATTGCTTCTCTGTTTAATAAATGTCACAGAAAGGAAAATAGTTTTACACATATGATTATGAATACTGAATATACAATATATTACTGGAATAAGGCAAACCTGGTGACCTTATGCTAACTTGGAGACGGATATCGCGTTTTATTCACTAGGAATTTAGGTAGTATCTGTACTGGAATATTTTATCATGGATTTCTATTAGATGATACCTTTATTAGAAGCCTTCTATAAAATTTAATACACAATTCAACATAATATATAAAGTATAGAAAGTAAAGCGGATGAATTGATTGTGAAGCAAGTTCTCTACTTGCGCTCTGAACGCCGCTGCTCCGATTGTTTAGTAACTATTTGTATTTTACTTGTGTGTTGCAATTTCATTCGATAACATTTGGCTTACTTTTGCTTCGTATTTTGCTTGTAAAAATAAAAAGAAATCCATTATCGAGCTTGTTGAAAAGTATCAGTGATCGAATGCATTTTCTAAAAGTAGAATGAAGTTATTTCTGAATTAGAATAAAATTTGAAATTAGAAATATAATTTCTGAATCAAAAAGCTTTAATGAATGCGAGGATAGAAAAACATGACACATGTTTGGTATGACATGTTTTTGTATTCCTTAGAGGCACAGTAAGAATGACAAGGTTCTTTTACAGTCTAATCTCTAATGACGGAACATACATCGTCGTATGGTTATAGCACCTTATATGCTTAGAATGGATCCATTTTCCGTGGTTCACATTTCCCACATTACAATTTGCTGCGATAAAGCCATTGAAATTTTATGAAAAGTGTCTTATCGTTCACAGAATGAATGGTTCTCTATCTAACATATAGTTCTACTCCAATTTTCAGTATGAAAGTAATTTAAATGTAAGATTTTATTACAATTTTCTTATTTCGTTTATTCATTCTATTAAAAAGTAGAAAAAAATAGATTTTTGAATTATATTTATTTAATTAATGAAATAATACTATTAGTAATTGTTTAAGGAATTAAATTAATAAAATTAAATACGCATTCCTTTTCTATTGCCCAAGTAAAAATGTAGCTATCATATCACATTTGTTTCCAAGCAGAATGTTTCAATTTAAAGTTGTCATGTAGTTAAATATAATCGTATGAGATAATAATTTTATAATTAAATATTGCGCAGTCAACATTATCATTTTTTCAAAACCTTCCATTATGTTTGATGCATTTAATTTTGGAATTAATTTATTGATTTTACTTTGTCTAATATACTTAACAAAGTTTTCTATTTTCCTGAGATTATGAGAAATAGTATAATCTAAGTATAACATTTCAATTTTTTATAGTTTATGCTTTTATAATACATGATTATTATGCGGGAATTCGAGAAACATTTTGTAACAGAAGTCGTTTGTCTTTTCTGTACTGTAGAGTGAAAAACTGTGCCATAATAGATGTTTTTACCAAAAAAATAAGGAAATAAACATAGCGTCATAATATAATGCAGGGTGTGGATGAAAAGTGCACGTGCACTGTGTTATATTGCTGAACATTTAGTACAAATTAAGATATAATATGAGTATAACCTTACATGGAAATTCTAATCGATTATGGTAGCTTGGAACAATAACGTGATATGATTTGATAATAAGGCTTTTAATTTGGAAAAGGGACGTGGTTCTGACTTTCGGAAGTAATTTTATTAAGCAATTTGAATAAACATTACTTAATTAATATTGTTAAGTAATCAACCTCACTTCTCTTAACGCATCAATGAAAAGAATAAAAAAAATAAGAGGATTATGATACAATTTTACATTTAATTAGCAAATATCAAAATGAATAGTGTTAAAGATATTTATTTGATAGAGCATTATCATCATCATTCTAGAGATTTGAAATGCATTATTGATTCCTGAGTAAACTACGCTGAAACTAATCGGCTGTTAAATTATCTTGCCATTTATTTTGTGACTATTACTATCTTATTTAGTTTTGTTAATTATGATTATGGGAAAATTAATAAACGTTGAGGTTAACCCACAAAGAGTTTCGAATTGAATCGGATTGGTACATTTGAAATATATTCATGAGCATGATTTGATTCCATTAACGCAAAGATTCTCGTAAAATTTGGATACCCTTTTGATAAAAATAGTTTGAACAAAGCGAAAAACAATTTTAATGCAATGTATATAAGTTAAACAGAACAATATTAGCTCTGCAGCAATATAAAGTTAGAAGGATTTTTTCTCTTTGAATTTCATATATACTTAGACAATTCAGGAATTTCTCATCTGTTTTGCTCCTGTCTATCTCTATGTCTCTGGAAAGTATGACAGGAGTGAAATAGTATAAGAAAAGACAGCTAAAATCTTCGAAAATCAGGAAATTCGCAAGCGTGAGAGCCCATCTCTTATTATGCAAGAATACATTATAAAGCGTCTTGCATTTGTGTAAAAGGAAGAAACACTCAAAATGTATTTTAGAATGCAGTGCTCACTTTTTTATAGCATTCTTAATTTAATATTTTACACTGATATAAAACTTTGGCTTCAAAATTAAGTATTAAATTAAATTTATTTTATCGTTGTATATTTGAGCTATCTCTTTCATACATACATACATTACAAATTTAATAATTGGTACCATCTTTAGTAGATTTAATCCAAAATTTAATATAAATTTGGAATTTTTTATATTAAGGTTGCTTTTGCTGTTTTTGGTTTTGTGTCATAAGGCATACTGACACCACCATTGATTTCATCTAAATATTAGCAAATATCTACGTATTTAATTGTTGCAATAACAGAAAAAAAATTTCATCTCTGTAGCTCAAAGAGTGTTTAAGCTATCCTAATCACAGACAGAGGTCATAATTAAAATACCAAGACTTAATGAGGTGTAAAATGTGCTTATTCGACAAAATCTCGCATTCGAATTTTTTAATGATATTTTCTCGCTGTTTACTTGTATGCTAGAAAGTAAACATAATTTATATGAGACGGAAAAGAAAATGATCCTTTATAGAAAACTGAATTATATCGTTCTGAGATGATTCGTATAAAACATGATGCAATAAAATTTTACACATGGCAAATATGGCAAAGAAATGTCCATCTGTTACTAAATATTAATAAAATTAGAGGGAAATTAAATAAAAAGAAACTGACAAACGAAAGTCAATAATAATAACAATCTGATAATCAATTTCTAGAACATAGATTTTTAGTGCTATTTAATAGAATACCTGTGGTATTATCGTAATAAGTCAGTAACAAACTCTTAGACACGAGTGTTCGCTTTAGTCGAATGGTTATGTTACGCGACTACGGACTCTAATGTCGCAGGTTCGATTCCCACTCAATCCAATCGGCTACGTACCTGACATTGCATGAAATTAAAATCTTTCCATGCAAAATATTGTTTACGTAAAAATTACTTTATATAAGATACATTTATCATCTATTTTGAGTTAAAACAAGAATATCAATTGAATCAGATGATTTCTAAAAACAACTGATAAATAATTTTATTGATAACTTATTTGTTCACAAATGCTGAAACATTAGAAATGTTATTATTTATGCGATATACTTTAGTTTTGCTTTAAATATATTTAAATCACCTCCATATGGTGAAAAAAAATTAATGTAAAAGCTGTATTTAAAAATAGAGACAAAGTCGCTTAAAGTATAAAGAATACGGAGTTGTATAAAAAAACACATTCTTTTATTCATTTCTTTTTATTTGAATAAAAATCAATTTATATGCTTTGAAAAGTTGACAATATTCCTTTTTCATGTCGTACATAATAAGTGATATATATATATATATATATATATATATATATATATATATATATATATATATAATGACACAAGAAAAATATTGAAAGAGAGTATTTAGATGCTACAAAAATTCATTAAATAAGCGAGAACAATTGTTTTATTATATTAATACTAGATGAGAGGGACCTTAATTCGCATCTTGAGTTTTAAATTAACATTAAGAGACGTGTTTGTAAATATTTTTACGTAGTACATTTATCTGCAAATAAAATATTAGGAGATAGAGTGTTCCAAATGATGATGTGCAATTCCTGAAGCTAACGGTTTTTATTCCATTATCTAAATTCTTACTGGTGCTACCATGTTCGCCAAAATAGTCCTCGTACAGCTTTTACATTTATATTAATAATAAAGATGAAAGAGTGTACGTTTTGGTGCTCTACTAGCCAGATTATTTGAACTAAAATTATAACATTTTGTTCATATACACTTTGGAGGACAGGAATGTGTGCACCTTAGAGTGATGTTTTGTAATTTTCATTGCAAGTTTAATTCATCAAAAATTAAGCATAATTTTGGCTTTTGAAAAATATTACTGAACTGCAATGAATTTTGCATCATTTTAAATTTTAGAAAATGTTTAAATGGTATCGATATATTTTGTTGTATAATATTTTACAGTATTTTCAATGAATTAAATATATTTTAAGCATATTTTACAACAATAAACTTATTGATAAAATAAAAAAAAAAATTCAAGTCCGATTTTTTTTTATTGCTGACTGGTAAAGTTCAGATTATTTTTCAATTTTGAATAAATTTAAGAATAAGACATAATTTTTAATAAAAATTTTGGAACTTTTTTATATTTAAAATTAAAGTTTAACTTAGAATTGAATGATGGCTAAAAAAATTAAACAGTGCCCAATTTTAAACATTGCTTCTCTTTTCTCTGACATAGCCAGTATATGTCAGCTATGCAAGCTAAAGATTTTTAAAAATATAAGCCTAGAGACAAAAATTTAAAAAGAAAATACATAGCTCAGTAACAGAGTAGTCTAAAGTTTCTAAAATAATATAAAATACATATCTATCAAAATTTGAATTTCAAAAATATTGTATCAAAAAACTATAAAGATATAGTAATACAAAATATTTTATGTGAGTAACCGTTAATATCGGAACCTAATGGTCACCATAAGCGTCTAGTCTCTATTTCTACTTATAATGAAGATGAATATATGTGTGAGTATATCGGTCTGTATATGTGCAGGAGTGTGTTGGTGCTTTACATGTCAGATCGTTTGATTTAAATTTACGAATTTGGACACGACACAGTTCAATTATTTAAATAAATAATTAAAATGTTTGATGTTTTTAAGCCATAACTTTTAAAATAATTTCCATATAAAAAGAATTTTTACTACACTGTCTTGAAGTTAAAAAATTATTTTTCACATTAAATCAATTCAGCATTGATTTAATAAATTTTCAAACGCCTTTTCAAATATATTTCGAAATATTACTGTCATTGTTGTGAATGAAATCAAAAGCATTATCATTCTCTAATCAAATATTTGATTGCGTAATTTTCATCCATTGTAGAAAGATTTTGGTTATATACAAGAAAGAAAAGGCAGATGTTTTATATTCTAAATAAATATTTTCACTTTCCTTTCAATATTTAGGAAAAACAAAGAGATACTATTTTTCCTATCAACTATAGATAAAAACCTTATTGAAGTCGTACGATTCTACAATTATCGCTAAATAAATATTTAACAAGATGTCTTTTGTCACATTTAAATAAATAATTCCAGCCAAATACATTCAAAAGACTAAATATCGCACAGATTTTGAATTTTTCTGAATTTTAGAAGCTTGTTATTTTTTATATAATGCTACTAATAAATGTTTTATCTTTTTTATATTCATTTCATTAGTTTTCTCCAATCCATTAAACTTTAATCCAACATTTGTAATAGTTATATTAGTTTCGTTATATTAGTCCAACAATTATATTCGTGTCCTTTAAATTCGTTTAATTAATTTTCATCAATAAATTCAACATGAATCCCACAATTATATTTGTTATATGAGTCCAACAATTATATCCGTTATGTTAGAATCCTTTACATTAATTTAATTAATTTTCTTCCATCTTTTAATTTTAGTTCAACAATTCAAATTTGGGTAATGATAAAAAAAATCGTTTTTTTTTTTATTTACTTGAACACGACAATACATATTATGTTAAAAACAAAAGCATCTTGAGGTTGGAAATCTCTTTTCAGTTTTGAATTTTTAAACTATTTAATCCAACATCTAACAATAAATTAAGCCAAAATTTCTTCGCCTTAATATCTTAATCCCTAATGCAATTCTTTTTTTTTAATATTCAATCGTAAAAATGTTAGAGGAAAAGAAAAATTCTACACATCCAACATTTTCACTCCTTTTGAGACAGATAGACAGCTTATGACTTTACCATCTTACCATATATCCAGGAAGGTTGAAATAGAATCAAAATTGCTGTAGTTATCGAAGACATTGAACCTTCCAATGCTAAATTACAAATATTACCTTCTAGAAGGACGAGTAGGCTTCATATTAATTGTTTTAAAGCTAAAATTCTCGAGAGTGTTGTGTACAATATTATTAGTAAAATTCATAATTTTTGTTAGACTCTAAGATGGAATTCATATTTATTTTACAATTTTGAATCCTTTTGTGACTTCTAATAAAGCAATTAAAATGCATAAAAGCAAATACATGAGGTTGAAAATTGATTTTTGATTGACAATAATGATTGGTATCGTGCTATCTATACATAATATAAAAAGAAGTCTCCTGAAAGCATTTATATGCTTGAAAAAAAAAGAAACTCAAGAAATACTTAAGGGATATTGGAAATATTTGTATTATTTTGTAGGGTACTTATTGGGAAAGGTTATAATATATAGAAGTCATATCAAAATAAAAAAAGGATTTAATTATTGTCCTACTGCGAATCGCTCATGCAGTATTTGTACTGCTTAAAATAGCACTATCTGTGTTTTACACGTATTCGCGCATGCACGAAAAAAAATAGAAAGAGCTGTGGTATGTATATGCATTACATTTCTTTGTTTTTGTCTGATTTTAAACAGCTATTCTAAATACAATATGCCCCGAACAATTCATTTATTGATATTGGAGATATTTGTTCCATTTTCTAGAGCATTTATTATATTGAGGTCTTAGTGGCACTTTCTAGAGATACATCCGAACAAAATCTTTTTATCTTGGTACCAGGAGGAAAAAAGTCAATGAAGTTTACAAAGAAATATTATGAAGCAGCTGAATTTTATTTTCAAATCAAATTACACATAATTGCTAAACAAATGTGGAACTGTGGATATAAAGACTTATTTGTATATTTTTGAATTAAAAAAAAAGGTTTTTTATTATATATTTTCGGATAATCGTTTCTTCTAATAATAGATCATATTTTTACTTTTTTGACAATCTAAATATTTTTGAATGTGGTCTATAAAATTCTATTTTGTAGTTATTTTCTTTGATTTCTGTCTATGATTCTACGATTGTTTGGCGTTTCTCGACATGCCCATGCCATATCCGGTGGAGGCTAGATTTAAGTTTAAAACTAATTTTTCCTTAGATTTAATGCCATAGGAAAACACTGTGCGAATACTGCTAGTAAACATTAAAAGGGAGAACTAAAATTTTCATCCATTTCTATGTAAAAATTTGCTATTCTTTCTAAAATGTAAGAAAAGATTCGCTAAAAGATATAGAGAAAAGCATAAAATATAACGATGATAATTTTATAACCGATATTTTCATATTTTCCTAATAAGTTATAATCCTATTTCTGAAATATTTATTCAGAAGTAGGAAGGCAATAGAAATATATATGTTTGCTTTGTTACATGAAAATGTTTATCGCATTATTCATTTCTATTATTTTTTTAAACATATATCTTCGAAAACAAATGTTATTTTTACATGGAAAAGGGAACCAAAAAAAAATGAATAAATAAGCCAATAGATAAAAATCTAGGAAATGAAACGATGTTGCAAAATGTATAAATAAACAAATATATGAAATAGAAATCGTATTAAAATAAGGCGGCATCTTCAAAGATGTTGAATACATCATTTTTCTCAAGTGTCTGTGACATTCAAGAACTATACAATCATATTGTTTCAAACAAACTGTACACACAGCTTGAAAATTTCTCTGAAAAATAACTTGTATTATATCTATAGAAATATCTATAGAATTCTTTCTTCAGAATATCTATAGAAACAAAATGGAATTTTCTTCCAGAGCTTTCTTTCTATCGTTCCGCAGTATTTTTTAATGATGGAAGGATACTTTCTTTTGAAATATAAACTGAATCCTTGACTGAAGTTTCCAGTTTTCAGTCATGGGGATATCGTTTCAGAAAGTATGTGATTTATCTTTTTGAAACTTTTAATTGTGCGATTTAAAAGATTGTATAATAAAGTTGAAGTTTTGACTTTTGTCAAGGTCGAATTCGGGCTCCATATATTCCATGTCAGTATATATGGACCTTCTGAGAAAAATATGATGAACTAAAAAAATTAAAATTTAACAAAAAATGGTTATAAATCAAAATTAGAAAATTAGAATTTTTTAGCTATAAAAAATAGGTAAACACGCCAAAAAAAAAACACAAATGGTTTTCGATTTTCTCTTTGCTAAATTTCTAAAATCCAAACGGTGATTTAAAAAAATACCATTAGAACTGAAAAATGTATGAAAAAACTAGAAACGTAAAAGGCTCTATATCATTCCTATTTACTAATATTTTAAATAAAAGAATTAGTATAAAAAATGCTATTTTTAATATACTGAAAAACATTTTTTTAATAAAAAAAATTAGAAGTTAAGATCAAAATCACAAAACACTGAACTCTAGTACAATTATAGGTACACTTTAAGTTAATCGGAATTTGAACCGTGTTTCTAACGCATATATAATTAAAAAATATTTACTTAGAGTATTATCGTCCATCTAATCAGTTTTTATAATTTTCCTTAATCCACCATATCATGAATAAAATGGTACCATTTTGTACCTATTAAGATATTAACAAAGCATTATTACAAAAAAATTATGTTCATTATTTTTTTATTTTTTGGGTGTAAAAGTTTTCAAATAATTACCGATTTAAATAAATACTTCATTAAATACCTGACTTAAATTCTTTTATATGAAGAACTGAATCTGCTATTGAATTTTTTTCGCAACGTAACAACTAGATATCCCCTGAAATATAAATTTGGTAAAAGTCTTTTTAAGTTATACGATTAAACGGAAACTAAATTTTAAATGCATTAAAGTATTCAATGTCACCCCAGATATAAATTTGTTAAAAATTTATTTCAAATCAAGCGATTAAGAGAAAACAAAATTTTTAATGCATTAAAAAAACTATGTTTTGAACAAAAACGTGTACAACTATAAAAAATTGGGAATCATTGGGGAAAAAAATAAAAATACAACAATGAAATCACTATAAAACAAACTAATTAAAAAATCAAATAAAAGATGATTGACTTTTCAAATTTGAAAATGCCTAAAGCGATATGCTGAATTAGAGCACCTTTCACATTTCAAATGCGGGAAAGTAAAAACTATTAATTATTCTATAATCCAAATATCTTTACAATATTATCTAGTTTACCGTAATTTAATGCTTTCTAAACAAATATTTCATTACAGTTCTTATAATTTTACATTTTTAGAATGCAGATCTAAATATCTTTAAACGGAATTTTAGTTTTGAGTTTAGCAGTTCTGTGCCTAAATCTCATTTCCTCCCGAACTCAAACGCAAATATGGTAGCTTTTACAGAGAAAACATTTTAGTTAAAAGAGCAGAAAATAATTCATTAACTTCAATCATGTTTCAACCCAAAGTCTTGTATCGCTTTTTCGGCCTGCGCTAGTACCCTTGATTGTCCCTATTGAGTCTAATTAGTCCAAAAAGCCATCAGAAACGCAGAATAATTATTTTCTCATGAGTTCATTAGTGTCAGGTCTCGCCGGAAAAAAGAAATGGGTTTCTCAATGTATGAAGCCAGTTAATTAACCATCAGAGCAGTTTATTCGGAAGATATGTCTCCATTTTATGCAAACCCTCGGCTGGCTGCGTTTAACGAGGAAAATAATACAGCTCCTGGATTCATAGATGTGGTTTCTGAGGAATTTTCGGTATTATAGTTGTTAAGAATATTCTGTGAGCATTAATTTGTCTGTATTGCTGTACTATGTCGCTTGTTAAGTTTGTATCAGTTTCAGTTAAAATAAAGGATTCAATATTTGAGAAAAAAATGATATCAGCGAGAAATTTTTGGGAGTTATAACTCTATTGTAACACGTATTAATTTAGTTTCTGAGCATTTAATAAGGATGAATAATTTTTATTTGTTTGGTTAAAGGGAAAATAAGGTGGTAAAGAAGCAGAGATAGAGTGTTTCCTCTATATTCAACCTCATACTTTTATGAAATTGCTCTTCAATAAAAGAATAATAGAAATAAAAATTGATAATAGTGCCACATTTAAAGTCAACAATTGAGTATCGATAGTCGAATGGTTATAACATCGGTCTCGTTCGAAACTTGGTAGGTTCAAAAATTATGTACACATTTTTTTGTCTCCTGTATTTTGTGTTCCAGAAGACTCTGGATTTTTCTTTAGTTTACTTGATAAGTGCTCAGGATTTTTCTTACTGTCTCCAGAAAAGTATTCTGGAACTTTCCCTGCTGGTATAAAAGCCAAAGATCTCTCAGTCACAAAGTTATCTGTTCAGAGTTGAGTTAATAAATTGGCCTAACTCTACCTCTTGTATGTTCTTGAGTTCTATCTACGTGACAGTATTATGAAGATTTGTTGAAAATTATTTTATCTATTACTTCATTTTGCGCAAGTTAGACTTTGTATGCCTGAAAAGAATGTGAATATGCTTGAGATGACATTTTTTAGTAATACTATAAGATATTTATATTTTTAAATTTTTCCTAAAAAAATAAAAATGGCCTAATTAGGTAAATAAATAATAATGAAAAATACAAAAATATTTTGAAAATTGGAAACAAATTATTTGTTCGGAAATCGGGAATAAGAAATATATTAACTAAGACAATGTTTTTGGCATCATTAAATCAAATTAAATCAAAGAAATAAGCTGCATTTTTTTTCAAAGCTTTAAGTAATTGTCTTCGAGTGATAAAAAAAACAAAATTTGCAATTTTAGTCACATTGTGATGCTCTAAAACAAATATAAAGCTATAAAAACAGATTGTTTATTACGTGGTCTCGGAACTTCAGAGCAAATCGAAAGGTAGGTTTATTAAATTTGAGTAAAAAATATAAATTAAATTTGACTTACGAGATATTGCACTAGAAGATGTTATAAAAATTTAGAGTTCCACACAATGTAATTAATAGTATTATAGTATATTATGCAAATACAAAAATGAATATAACTTCATGAAAATCAATATAACTTTTCATATATAATATATAAGTAAAAATGATATTAAAAATTAGAATAGTTATACAAAGAAAACTTTTCAGTAATTTTTTAAACAAATAAAATGAATAAACTTATTTTTTAAATGATTATGCTTTTAAAAACATACCTTTAATCACAGCTAGAAAAAATATTTAAAAAACAACAACAGGGCTTTAAAATAAGGAAGTTAATAACAGGCCTGAAATAACTCAGTTGAAAAACAATTTATCGAGTTTGTATAGAATTATGAATTTGTAAGAAGAATAAACGCCTTATAGTTTAATTTTTAGAATTTTTTTCCATACAGACATAAAAAGACATTTAATAGTGAATTATTTATAGAAAAAAATATTGATAACCTACAATAAAACTAAAATTCCTTTTTATGAAGATTATCAGAAAAAATAACAGTAATTAGAAAAATAATAATTATTAGAAAAACTTAATAATGAATGAAGAATAATATAATACTGTAAAAATATAAAGACCATTTCATTTAAATTCACAGCTAATAACTTTCTTAAAGGAACTGAATTTAATCTTTTGTAATAATTCTCAATTTATATATTTTTATACTATTGAAGAAAGTAGAAAGTAGATTAAAATTCTACAGTTGAAAATCTATCTCCCTTCTTTTCTAGGAAAAAGTAAATAAGCAGCAGCAGCATAAAATAATTCCCTACGGATTGTAATTTCCTACGGATTTTTTTCTTGCATTTAAAAAAATAATAATAACAGGAAGGCTTTACGAATTCTAAATAAATATAATAATCTAGAAGTTAACTTTGTGCATCAAAAACAAGGGGGCAATTGATGGAAAGGAGAATTAATAATTGTAATGTTTATTATATCCTTATTTTAATTATACCAATTTTATTCCATACAAAATTCTCTTATATCACTATTTAAGTCTTCAATTTATATATTATTTATAATATCAGTAATTATCCGAAATAATATAAATAGCCGTAATTTAATAATAATATATGAATTACCAATTAATTTTAATATGATTAATATTCACATTTATCTTTTCCTTAAAAGTATTCTTAAAATTTAAATTAATCATGAAATGTATTCATAAACTTTTCAAACCAAATTTCCATTGATTTTCGGATATTTATAATATCTTTATCTGAAATCTTCATTGGTTAAGGCATTTAATATGTAATAACATTTAATTTTAGTTCAAACGCACATTAATAATTCAGTTATTACATATCTGTTTCTGGTGACGGACTTATATGAACGATTTCCATCAGTCACGTTATATTGATATACATGAGATTTAGTAAAATGGTTATTGGAAACAGATAATTTTGAATTTACCTCATTAAATATAACATTCAGATTTGCATTAGTATTACTATGAATAATAATCGATAATAATTCATATTAATGGAATTTATTACTTTAATTATACTAATCTCATTAAAATAAAATATTCTTTAGTGTTTTGAAAATAAATATTCTCTAGTGTTTTGAAATTAAATGTTCTCTAGTGTTTTGAAATAAATTGTTATCTAGTGTTTCTAAATTCGTTTGTTGAAAATAAAATAATATTAATAAATATCTGTATACTAGTACTACCTGTACTATCTGTATACTAGTGAATAACAATTCTGGTCGCTTATCACAAATAATTTCTTGTAATTTTTATTTTTTGTTGTCATATTTAAGTTTTCCCGTATACCTTCCTCTTTTTACAGAAACTTTTATCAAAACAAAGTGAAGAAAAAAATCATTAACAGAATTTGCATTCTATAAATTTGGAATATATAATTGGTATTTAAGCTTTCAGTAGTTATAAATAAGAATAGCGCAGGTCAAAACTTATTATTTTAAAGAACTTGATGTTATTTTTATAGCAATATTTTTTGTATTTTATGCTTGTATTTTTTCTACTAATATACAATTTGTGAATCGCGCTTCATTTTAATTGAATTAAAGGAATTAAAGTCATATAATATCGTCATGTCAGAGATAGACACTTGCTAAAATCATATAATTAAAATTAAAACGAAATGTATTTCCTTTTAGTTTCTTTTGCGTCAGTTACACCAAGTGGACTCCTATAATGTATGTTGTATGAGCATCGAAATCGGGAAACAGAAATCGTGTCATGCTATACAGGGAAATAAAAAATACTTAAGGCTTTCTTTATACTTCCGAATAGAAGACATTGAGTGCCTTATTACAGATAGAATAGTAAATTAAGAGGTTTTCGCATCTCGGGCCGCTTTTGTAGTAGACAATGAGCAAAATCTTTAAAATTTTTGTCAGCTATAAATCTGTGTCTCACTTAGTAGATACGCTAAATAAACCAGAAAAGATTTATAACTTCTAACAACAAAAATCTAGCAATAACAATAAAACAAGTCTTTTCAAAATTAACTGATTTGCAGTAATCGGGCGGGAGTAAGATAACGGTGTTTATATAATAAAGATCTAATCATATTTTTGTAAAGCAAAATGATAAATTCATAAAAAATTGAAAATTCAAGAGACTTAAATATTTAAAAGGAATGTTTTTTCATGTAAATGCTATGGCTATTTCGTCATAGTACTGTTAGATGTTTGAATAGGATATAAACATGATAGTTTAAATTGTATTCTTATTTATTTAATGAATTAAACAATTCCAGTTCTCTACTAAGAAATTTTATGCTGCAATTAATTCAATAATAATGCTAATACTGCAAATACTCAACTAATTCTCTATTAAATCATTATAATGTAGAGAAGAAAACGTTTTTAACTGAAACAAATGTGGGAATTTCTACTGGTCTTTATTTCTAAGGAAAACTCAAATATTGATAGACAAAAGCCTTCTTTAATTTAAACTTTCATATCTAACGCATACACATATTATACATGCGTACATACATACGTATTAATTGGAGCTTTATTCTATAATCTTTAGTACTGAGTATCATTTAAGTTTTTGCGACAGATTCTGGTAATTTTCTCTTTCATTTTATAGAATAAACGTATAAAAAGAAAAAAGTATTTTAAATTTTTTTTTTACTGAGGACATTTTGATATATTTTTAAATTTTAGGCTTCCCTAAATATGAAAATATATTTTTGGAATTAAAACTGTCTGTTTGTAAATACGACAAATCAAAAAAGCTTTGAGCTGCTGAATCTGCTTCAAATTTGTATATTTCTGTAAAATATTGTTTAAAATCCATTTAGAGAAAGTACATCTGTTGATTTCATAACTACGGAACGAAGTGAGCTAGAAAGAAGATATTATTCATTACGCAGGTTTAGAATCTATGGTGAAGATCCATATCAAATTTGGAAATAAATCTTTCAAAGAATAGACCGTCTATCTGTCAATACTTTCACAATCATGTAAAATGATAACTTAAAAAAATTCAGTGACTGAAATATATCAAATTTAGTATGTGACTGTGAGACAAATTTCAACCCTTCATCAAATTCTGAAAAGTGAAGCTTTGTATGTGACTATACTGAACATATTGAATAATCGGTACTGATTATTAGTACTGAAACTTAGCATCCTGTATCAGATTTGAATGTGAAACATAGTATGTGACTACAATTCAAATTCATCAAATTTTGGTTTTAATCGGTTTGGTAAAAGGTGTCCAAATTATATTTTAGGCTTCATGGTGTTTTTGTAATAGCTGTATCTCTACGATTAACCACTAAAGAGAGCACTCCAATAAACTATTTCGTAAATATTTTTCACTATTGATATAAGATTAATAATATCCAAGAACATTTATTAGAGAGTTTGCCCAAATAATGTAGGGGAGAACATTTGTGTTGTTTCTTTTTTATTATTATATTTTCATTGAAAGGATCAGATATTCTTATGATGAAGATAAGGAGCATTAATCTTCGCGGCAAGTTGCCAAAGTCTTGGGGTTGCCACATTAAGAAAAAGAAACGTGACTTATGTACTGTTCAAAGATATAACAAAAATGAATATTGAAATGTTATTTAATCAGAGTTGTTTTTAATTCGAAATTAAAATATGATCTCAAATTAGCATGAAAACATTTTGCTTGTTAAATTAACCATTTAACAAGAAGAAGTCCTATTAAATTAAATAGCAAATTACTCTGTAGAGGGTGATGTCGCCTTTGCACCAAATACGCTAGAACTCAAGCTTTAATTTATCTACTTTCAATACAAGAAAAACATTTGAAACTTGCTTAGTTGAGTAACTTCCATAAAAATATGGATTTTCAATCGACATGTAATGGCATAATGCATTTTATTAGAAAGCAATAAAATTTAAATAATCTCTTATCTACACTGAAAAGGATCTGAACAAACATTTTGAAGCGCAATGAAATTCCACAGTCGAATAAATCGATTATTTTTGGGAATTTAAACACTGAATACTCCATTTTTTCCTACTTACATAAATAATGAATAATCTGAACGTTTTTACTTAAGCTTTAAGATGAGAAACCTCGACACAACATTGATTACACTACGCACTTGCGCTTGTTGCCATGAAAGCAAAATGACAACAATTAATGGAATCAAATACTTGTCCCTGAAGAAATAATTGTATTCCGAACACAGAACTATACTAAGAGGCCTCTCTTAACGACAATGCTTTATGAGGTTATCTGAACTGCAATCGGACAGATATGAAGGCAAATGATCTGCTGTAAAAGAGTGCCAAAGAGGGGCGCGACGACACGCACTATTGAAAAGCAGCGGCACTGTTTTTATTTTCCCATTGAAGTGCGTTTAAGTCAGATGAGGGGAACAGCTGTTTGGCGCTGATTTCGCACGCCAAGCGCGCATACTCAGTGTGATGGCGAGGTACGTGTCGCTTGGCTTGTTCCCCCTGTACCCGCGCTTTCACCGCAGAAACCTTTTGGGAGAAAATTCGACTCGATTTGCTCTTTGCTGGAAAAGGGAGAAATATCCTTGAGGTATCTTTATTCGCTGGGAATTCTGCTTTCTTAAAAGAGATGATTCTTTACTGCTGGCAGTCATATAAATGTAAAGAGTAACGTCTGATTTATATTATTAAAGATGTACGCAGACCTACTTCGCTGATGTGTCTTATAAAATGATTAGATACATATTCTTTTAATATGATAAAACTATAAAATCAACGGTTTATTAATATAATTGAATGAATTGGATGAATGAAAAAATATTTTTATTAGCCTTTTCTCCAGTTTATTTTAAACTAAAAAAAACTTAATAATATTCATGACCTATGTAATTTTATAAAATAAATTATTTATACAGTTGAATTCCTCCTTTTAATTTCTGTATTATAATTTATTATATATATAGCACTTCATCTCTATTAATGAAGATTAATGCAAAATGATCGAGGGTTAGAAAATTGTATGGAGCCTTTGTGCAATATTTTAAAGTTGTTCATAGACGCAAAAAGCATCTACCTTATTTATTATGTTTACACTAAGCAAGATACATAAATTTAGTTTTCCTAAATGTTGCATTGCCTTTGAGTATATCCAAATTTAATGTCATAAAGTATCAGAATCTTCATCAAAGAACTGATGGATATTCCATAAAGGACACATAAATAATAATCTTACTATAAGAAATTTAGAAATTATCAAGGCCACTTATTCACCTCCGCGAATTCTGAAGAAAATTATTGTTATACTTCATGGCCAGAGAGTAACGATTCTCTGATGAAAACATTCAGTCAATAAATTTTTGAAAT
>JAPMOQ010048382.1:479839-505045 GCA_026543055.1 Argiope trifasciata
GAATTTTGCATAGTATTTGACTTATCAACATTAAATGTTAGTAAATTTTTGCTTTGCAAAATTCTTATTGCGAACATCATAACGCTATATTCAAAGATATAAAAATGAAAGGACTTATCATATAAGGAAGTGAAAATTTATATTATATCATATTTGAATCTGAGATACGAAAATCAAATATTGAACTCTCATACTCATGAAAAATTAGGTACATATACATTTCCATACCTGATGAATTTCATTTTCTGCTCTAACTATTGTCAAAGTTTCTGTTTGCAATATTTCATTCATATAAAGAATAAAGCTTTTAACTCATTAAAGATTAAATAGATAAATAAGTTGCTAAGATCATACTAAGCAAAATTTTTCTCTGCTTAGTAATTTTCTATACATCTGTTTATTAAAAATATTGACTTTGTTGAACAATAATGTATATTATTATAGAATTGTAAAGAATATACTATTGAATAAAAATACCCCTACGTGCTCAGTTAACAATCAAATAGCAACAATCAACAATTAACAATCAATCCTCCATTGTTTAAAATTTTCATTCAAAGCAAGGCTAAAGTTAATATTGTGTTTGACCTTGGTTTTTCTCTCTAATAAAATATCGAACAATTTATAATTTTTTAAAGAAAGATAATTATAATAAATTCGATATTTTTAAAGTTTATCGGAATAACAAAAGCTTGCATGATAGTCAGAAATTTCATTGAATAAAATGGAAATAATTTATTACTTAAAAATTAAGATAAAAATTTCGCCTTTTTTATAATTTAAACATTAATTTTTGATCCCAAAAGACAGCAAGTTATTTTAGGATTTTTATCATTAATAAATTAATATTTGGCGTACCTAAAAACAAGAAGTACTCACAAAAATGCTTTGTATTCTCTAAACAAAAAAGACTGATAATTTTTATGGTATGAATATGATAATATTGTGAATGTTTGGTGTTTACGATAGATTTCAATCGATGTAATCTCCTTAATTTTTATTTCATGTGATTTAATAATATTGTAAATAGCATGCAATTAATTCAAATAAATTTGAGATATTTCGAGCATTCGGGCTTCCTTGAAGAGAGATATAAAATAGGTTATCGCAATTAACACTCAAGGTTATTTTTTAAATTCAATAAACCGTATATTGCCTATATATTAGAAAAAGAATAAGTATTTATTATTATATTAAAATATTTATGTATTATGTTGAAAGGAATTTATATTGAGTAACTGCTAATTATATATTTTATAGAGTGTTTATATAAGAAACATATATTAAAAAATAACAGTTCTGTGATAATCCTTAAAATTGTATAAACAAATTCTCAATGTCCATTAAAGCTAATTCGTTATATCCATAGCCGAATAAATAAGTGCAACAACTAAATTTACTAAATAAATAAAATGACAGCAATAAGTTAATTAAGTGTTCATTCCGGTATCAGGACTTTAAATATTATATGCATATTTGAAAATTCTTCTATCATGTATCAAAAATAAAGTAAAAGAAGAAAAAAAAATCATCACAATGTCATATGATAACCGGAACATTAGAGGTAAGTTATTCTTCATTTCATGACATTTAAAGAAACCATATGCAAATGCATAAATTTATCATTAATTTCAATAAATAAGTTAAAAAGCTAAAGTTCAGTAGTATTATCTTGGTGCAGATATTAATGAACCAATTATTAAAAGATATTGCCGATAATGACACTAAATACAAAATGATAAAAATGGATTAATAAAAAATTTAACGAAAATAGATTGCAATTAATTTTCAACAGCTATTGATTTGTTAGAAAGAAACTAATCAAATGCTTAGCGAACGATATAATATAGAAAAGAAATACAAACAAAATCTTTGCAAACCATTTACTTCATGCGAAAGTAAGAAGTATATTATCAAACTGCTACTATGGCGTCATTTAATTTTTTAAGCTCTTTCATTATTTTATGAATTAATATTGCACAATTTATCAAATAACTGAGCCCTTGAAAAATTGCATTTATTTTTGGATTACTGTGTTTACTTAAAAACTGGAATTAAATCAATACAAAATATCTAACTTAAAAAATTTAGGTAAAGTAGGTTTTTTAGCGATGAATTTAATGTATGAAAAGAATAAATTTATTTTCATTTATAAACAAATTTCGATAAATTTCAATTAGCATTGAATTCTAAATGATATATAGTTGTAATATGATTTTTTAAAAATATTTTTTAAATATTGTGTCACAATTTTTAAAAAATTTGCCAATTAAGTTCAGATACAAAAATGATAAACTTTTGCATGTAAACCTTTATTGAGTATAACCATTTCATATATCGGATCTATCATTTTGTTGACATTTTTAATAAAATAAATCAATGAAATAATTTAATTTAAAATACCGTTTTATTTATATAAAATTAAAGATATCATGAAAATCATAAAAGCCAAATTTAATAAATATTAAATAAAAGAATTTTGTAAAAAGTATCAAAAGAATATAAATATAATATTTGAAACACTTTCTTCACTGAATGGCATCTTCAATATTTATTAAAAACGGTTTAAAATCATATTTATTAAGGAATATCTCATAAATTTGAAAGTTGCTGGAAATTGCGTACAAACGATGTTTAACAATAGTTTCGAATGACTTTAAATTATAGTTTAATTATAGATGAATGAAAATTTGTTAGATACTTTCATCTAAGCGTAAAAAAAAATCATTATCGCACGTCAAAGTATCAACTTATATCATCGATCTATGAAAATGCAATTGTACAGAAACAGCGTCATCATTTTTATTCCTTTTCATTTCTTGCATTATTATTTCACGTATGAAACAATAAATGCTTTTAATTCCTCATTTGCTTAAAGGATAATAAGTAAACAGAAAAGTTTCAAATGTAAACATTCGAATTTAAAACTCAAAGATTGAATAAAGCAAGCGCAGGTTGTCTGGTGCGGGATTTTCCTGTACAATGAATGTTTGAAAGGAAAAGCAGAATTTACAGAGAATTATCTCAATCCTTGGGCACAACTTGCCTCTTTATTTGATATAAAGTTTACACAGAATGTTCATTGCTTTTCTATAAATTTATCAACATTATAATATGTTTTGGAAATATTTGTTTAAGTCAAAGAATATATGAATGCTTTGACTCAAGTATTTTTAAGTTTTGGTATGAAATTTTGATTAAATAGGTTTCAAAAATAGTTATAAATATTTAAAAATGTGCTATAATTTTGCTTACAACCGGATGCTTTTGTTTTCCTTATTTACTTTCACAGAAGTGCATTCATTTAGATGTAAACAATTTGTATAAGGAACAGATAGAATGAATTGGGCAATTCTATACACTTTTGATTTTTTTCATTTTTAATTATTGGATCGAAATCGTTAGAAAAGGTGCAATTATTCAAAATGAGATTTAGTAAGCAATGCTTACAAGCTTACATTTCTGATGCATGAACACAATATTTATAATGACACTAGCCTTCACAGAAACTTGATAAAACTGTAGTTTATTAATTGATATATACTACCTTTTTCCAAAATGAAGATTTATTTCTTTACTTTACTGAAATTAAGGCATGCTTACAAGGTAAATAAGTATAATGCATATTGCTTCATAGTTGACTGCGTACAGTTAATCGAGTCATTGTTACACAAATATTTAAAAATGGGATAATTATTATTTATTATGGAGCTTTAAGTGTATTTTAAATTCTTTTTTAAAAAATATATTCACTAGGCCTAACTTCCGAAAATAAGATCTGCGTGTGAGTCGTTAGTAGTGCCGCAATGAAGCACCAAACCTCACCCCTCGATTTAAAGCGCTGATTCGTAGCTCCCAAAATCGATCATGGCTTGCTCTCTTGCGAATTCCAAAAGCGTTCTATTTCAGAGGGAAAAGCTTCATGCACGAAAACGCAAGAAATGAAAACACGAAATGGGGTGGTGTCAGGCGGTGACCGCCCAAAAACATGAGTTAGGCTTACCAGTTTGTCCCTTGCCTAGGGTTTTCTCGAGTCTGTATGGACCCACGTACTGATAGTGATGCGAATCCGTAGATGACCTGTGAGAAGTCATGTCGTTCCTTGAGTTACCGGATATATCCAGGAATCCAACTCGTTAGGTTCCGAAAAAATCCACTCTGCGAGAATCCATGTTTGTAATCCTCCGAGTTCAAGGATTCTGCACCACTGCTATGCCATATTAGAATTGGGAAATTCCTTGCACTTCCCTCGCTTCGAGCGAAAATGTAGAGTCTAGGGTTGCCGAAACACTCCTGAGAAGCACTGAAGAAAGGTTGCTATTTTTGGCGCGTTAGGGAGCTAAATAACATTGGAATGTAAATCTTACGTTCTTTTATGAATTTTTTTTGAAAGGATTTATCAATGTGTTATCTATATTTTAGATCACAAATTAAAAAAAAATCATCTTGCTATTATTTATGTATAAAATTAGTAAAATGCGAAAAATTTATCATACATTTAATATGAAAAACAATTTATATTTTAAGTATCAATTTTTTTAATTATTTTATTAAACGGTTTTAATGTATATTCAATTGAAATTAAAAAGACCTTTTCAAATTCAATTTAAATACCTATATTTATGTACATAAACTAAGATTAATATTAAAGCATGCACATTAAAACTTAATTTTTTGATATTTTAGAAAACTTAATAAAACATACATTGACAACTTTAAAAAATATTATAGCGTAGAATTCATGAAATATTTTGTTCACTCATAATACATACAATCATATGTTTCATTTATTTTATAAATGTCCAGTGATAGTAGGAATAGTCCATATATTGAATTGCATTAAGCATCTGTTGTTTATAATTAATGCATGAAGGACGCTGAAGTAAGTAAAAACCCTTACTATCGAACGTTTTCTCATAGAGCACAAATTAAATTTGTTTACCAATATGGAAACTACTATTTCTTTAAAGTCCATAGAGGAAAAGGCTAAAGAAAATATATTATTTGGTAAATTAATAAAACACATAAATAATGGTGTGGGAGAGGATTATAACCTTTAAATAGGGTGGAAAAGCAATTCAAATAACTTTCTTCAACCTGTACAGGAAATGTATTGGAAATATTTCAAGTATGTTATATGCATTGACTGAACAATATATATCTTATGTATATCTTATATATATATATATATCTCATAAATATTATTATAAATATTATCTTATAAATATTGAACATGATTAATTTCTTATATTATTGTTTAAGATTATTAAGTCTGAAATTTGTTGTTGCTAACTTCTAAGGTTTTTGTAAAAAATAGTTTGGTTAAGTTCTGCTTTTAAAAACTGTTTCATTGTAAATGGAGAATCGAATTCTTAAATTAGCCTGGAATTTTAAAGATATGAAATGAAAATATAACGAAGCTGTTGAAAATAACATGGTTCTAAGTTCTGGATGCAGAGCAGATCATTAATAAAATTTAGCATTCAGGACATCTTGATATAAACATGCAATTTTACTGATGAAAATATATCATAATCACTAAATAACTAGAAAGAATATGAAAAATGTTACAGACTTTTAGGTTCGAATAAATGCAGTTATTAATGAAATAAAATTAATATTAATGTTTGAAAATTTCTGATTAGAATTATAAATAATTCTTTACAAATTAATATAAATTTATAAAATTTAAAAGGGTATTTTGAGAAATTAAAAAACTTCAGCTTCCTTAATAAAAAAAATATTTTTAAACTTTATCAAGCGGTAATGTTAATTTTAAAGTTTTGTTTCCTTCTTGAAAAACTGTATAAAATAAATTCTATTTCACATAATTGCATTTTATTAGTCTTGTATTATGAAGATTTAAAAAAATTATCAAATTTAAATAAAAATAAAAAATTATTTAAATAATCAGTTAGACTTATCTTTGTTACTTAAAAATTTTATATTCATTTTAAGATAAGATAGTTTTATTTATAAAACTTTCTGAATGTTTTAAAAGTATTTTCATTTTATAATTGCATTTATACATTCATTTAAAAAACATATTTTATTCTTTAAATAAACTGATATCCATGCACTTAAAATCTTTGTAACGAAGATTGATTACATCGATTCTTACACTTAGTCACAATCTATCTTTTACCAACCATATTCAACAAAACATTCTAAATCCGATTTATCGATTTTACGATAAAACTTATCTTCCCTTCATAAGCACATGCAGAGGCAGTGAAAAAATAATTATTTAGTGAACCAGAAAAACTTTCTGCATAGAAATTGTCATAAAATTAGTTTGAATAAAAAATGTAAAATCAAACTTACAATAATTTTTCACGCGACGAAATTTGTTGTGTTTGACTACAAGATGAGAGTTTATTCAATAACGAAGTGCAAGAATCGATTATTTAAATTAAAAATAAAATCCATGGAAATGATTAAAAATGGCGCAAAATAAGTGGATACTGTATGCAAAATTTATTGAGATACAAATTATTATCCATTTCATTTTTATAAATATGTTTATAATATATTATAACAGCAGAATTTTCTTTTCAAGTATAATTTTTTCCCTAAATCATCATTTCTGAAGTTAATGATTTAGGTGAAATTTTATTTTTGTTTTTATTAGCATTATTAAAGATATTAAGGGTAAGGAAAGTAAATCTATCTCCAACATCATTTAAGAATAATTGTTTAAAAAAACAGAATATAAAAATTATAGAACGAGTACAATAAATATATTTCAAATTATGAATTCTATTTCTGAAAAGCCAATAATAATTTATGATAAAGTAACTTGTTAGTTTAAACAAAATTGTGTACCAAAGGCTCAAAAGCTTTGTTTAAAGTTTCAAAGAAATTTGAAATTCCATTAAAATTCAAAGGTTAATATGAAATCTTGTTTACATTTTATTGAATGTTACAATAAAAGTATATCAGTTTTTTTTTTCTATTTCAGAAATAATAAATAATAATTAAAAAAAATGGTATATGACAATTAGTATTAAAACTGAAATAATTTATAAATTTGAAATTGTTCTATGCTGCTAGTATACAAAATAAAAACATTCCTTTAAAGCTAATTGCATTGATACTATGCAATTTTTCCAAAAATATATTATAACCAACAGAAATAAAGCAGAATTAATTGAAGCATAAGAAGATTAGAAAATTTAATTTTAATATTTATGAAAAGATATAAAATTCACAATAAAATCCAAACTTCAGAAACAAGAAAAATTTTATAGAAATTTGATGTTTAACAATTTACTTAACTCTATTGCTCGAATTTTATTATATCAAGTTAAGCACAAAAGGATGCATGCTGTTCTAATAAATACATTTTGCAGAAATTAAATTCAATAAAGGATCGAAATTTTATAGAAAAGTTTGTTAAAGATGATTAGAAAAATAAATGAAGTTTAAGAAGGTAATCATTTTACTAGCCAAAAATTAGAATTATATATACCAGAAATTTTGAATTATATATTTAAGAAATTTAAGTTAATAATTTGGATGTTGGTTGAAATGTATGTAAAGAATCAAGAGTTATCTTTACAAATGACGAAATATTGATTTTACATAGTTATTGACGTCATCCAAAAATAGATAAATATTTAAAGTTGAAGTAAACATACTTAAGGAATACAGATAAGCACATTATACTGATTTTATTTAATAATCCATTGAGTTTTTTCATGCAGAAAAAATTGATAAAGGCGATGCGTTATAACGGTGATGTTGCATCCCCCAATAGTTTTTCAGTAAAAAATAATAATAAGCACACTTTTAAATTATTTATAGGCGAAATGAAAATAAAAACAAAGGATGGTAAATATTTCACCATTTTAAATATCTGAAATCAGATTTCGAATAAAATGATGAAAATAAAAAGTCTCTTACAACATTTATTTCGTTGAAGAAAATTTTATTGTCCATATTTTCAGACCAATTTTTTAAATAAATTATTTATCACATTTTTTTATATTTATTTCCTTTCTGACGATAATTGAAGAATAATTTTCTTATATATTTAGTCTTTGTCATTAGCCATTATCATTCTAAATTTAGAGTAAATATCCATTTTTGCATGAATATAACATTTAATTGTGATCTTAGAACATAAGAAATTTTTTTAATTTTATTTAATAATTAAATATATTTTAATTTAATAATTAAAGAAATTTTGATTTTCAAAATTAGTATCTGAAATTCGAAAATCAACTTTCTATAAGAAAAATACAAAACTTTGATCAAACGATTTCTTTTCTGTCAAAAAGACAGAAGAGACTGTTTCTGATGTATTTGTTTTATTCGTTTTTTGCCAAATTAATGGGTCCCTTATGAAAGAAAGGTGATGTAGGTAGAGAAAGTAGAGTTGCTGGTTCATTTGTTGGCGCATTCGAGCTGACAAAGTAAGTACTAGTGGTAATGGGGGAGAAGACGCCTTTGTGTAAGTAGCAGCCACTCTGATTGAATCGTTTGTCTTCAGCAAAAGTTTTTCAAAGAAATGACTTGTTTTTACCTGAATAGATTGTAGTTTCATTTTAAAGTAAATAACTTTTTTACTTAAAACTTCTTTTATATTAGTAGAAAGTACTGCTCTTAGTATTAAATCTACATATTTTATAAATACTCTTGTTAAAAGCCCTACCAACAACGAGTATTAATAATCATTTCATACCCTCGGTGATTCAGAATAAGAATTATTTTCTGTTCTAGTAATCCATGCTGACTTATTGTTGCGAAGTCTTACATTCTTCGTTGCAGCGCATATGATTTGTTCTTATGTAAGAAAATTGATAACAAAAGGTGAGATTTGGAATTGATGAAATTGTTAATTTTCCGCATCTGAGTTTTCGGAAACATAGTTGGAGATATTGCTGAATATTTTTATTGAGTTAATTAAGACTTTAAAAAATGTGGAAAAGATTTTCAAATATATTACGAATTGCTACATGTATATTTAAAATATCATTAACCCGAAGAAATTATATTTATTCAAATTTATTCAACAAGTATTAAAAATTTTTTAAACTAATCAAATTTGTTTTATATCAGAACTTAGGTAACAGCATTAAAGTGCATCTTTTTTTCTAATTTTTAGGAAACTGACAATAAATGAGAAAAATTCATAGTAGAATAAGCAGAAAGTCTTTTAAGTATGAATCCTAACGCAAGGCTTTTAAGTGTGGATTATATTTTAATCACACTCTCAAGCTTAATAATATCTTTCTGAAGACAGCATTAAGTCCAAGTTAAAATATTTAATAAAAAATTATGGAAAATTACTACTGGGGAGCAAATTAAAGGCACTCTAACAAATATGGCTAATTAATAATAAAAAAAGATTCCGTGGTATAAACGATGAAATTTTTGAAGAAATAATATTTTGAATTTTAAATAATGTTGCAGTCATCTTGAATTACAATATTTTAGAAAGTTATAATACAAAAAATTTCAAAATTTTGCAGAATTTTAAATTAGTTAAAATTTTAAAGAGAAAATCTCGTTTACATGCATTTTACCACCTTTTTAAAACATATATTGTCAAATTTCGTAGCTTTAGATCAAATGGTCTAGACTATAGAGGAAGAATACATGCAGAAATTAAAATGCTTATTATTTATCAAGGAAACGAAGATGGTCACAAAACGGAGACTAAGCTCCTGACAATTGTTATTCTGGGAAAAAAATCTCAGGATTATGAAATTATAAAATTAAAAAAAAAAACAGAAGAAGGAATAATCTTTATTCAGATTTATTCAACTGATGTATGCAGTGATAAAAATGCTTATTATTTATCAAAGAAATGAAGATAGTCACAAAACGAAGACTAAGTTCATGATAATTGTCAGTTTAAAAGAATCTAAGGATTGTGAAATTATAAAGTAAAGAAGACACTAAATACCAACAAAATAAGATACTCTTATCTTTATTATTAGTCAAGGCTGGGGCATATATAGCTACTCTTAACCTTCAATATTTAGATCATTTTTAGATTTTTCGAATTTTCCTTTCTTCTTTGCACTTTTTTATAGACTATTTATTAATAAATTGTTTTTAAAAATGCAATTAGTGATATTTGGAAAAATATTAGAAGTTCTTTTTCTATTAACTTGTTATTTTGGATAGCCATTCTAAATTTAACGGGAATATTCAATAAATTTTATTTAAATAAAATCCCCTGTATTTAGATTGTTCCTCATACTTCTTTTTGCTAAATGCTTTTAGGTTTGCATAAATAGTGCTCTTCATGTATTTATGCATGTATTAATGGTAATTTCATCTTAATTGAGGTTATCATATCTTTTCTCACATGATAATATCCTCTTACATGGCAACCTCATTTTTCTATACACGTCAATTAGGAAATTTGAACTTTAACATGGAAGTGAAAATCATGAAAATTCGATTACTCCAGATCATGTAATGTCATGAATTATTACTAATACATAAGAAAATAATTGGCGAAAATAAATAAAGATTGTTTAATAAGGAGAAACCGGAAGGAAACAATGACATTCTGAAAACATTTACAGTTCAGACCTATACATATTATAACGCGAACATTGAATCCACATCACTTCGATCTCATATAACAGATGTTCGTAAATAATATGTACCATCAGAAAGGATGAAAACATTTCCAGACGAATCTTCGCACTCTAAAGGACTTCTGCTGTGAAAGAACATTTTAATTACATGTACAACTGTAAAATGAATTAAGGTATACGACTACGTTAAAAACATTCGTTATCGACCATATTGGTGAATTTTTTTTAAATGTTATTTCTTTTAGTTTAGAAGCTCCTCTTTTCAAAACAGTTTATCTTTTTTAGGAAAACGAAAACCTGACTTATTCACCAGGAAAACATATTTTTTTCATCTAAAATTTGTCTTCAATTTTTTTTTAAATCATTAATTATCATAGAAATTCTCCACTGTTAACATGATATCTCAAAAACTAAGAGTAGCATTTACCTAAAAATTTCAGAGAGTGTTTTACATTATATGCTAAATGAAATGAACCAAAAGTTTTGTTGTTGAAGAAATACTTTTTCATTTATAGGTGTTTTTAGAAGAATGAGGCTGTAATTTTATGGAAAAATGCATATTTACGTATATTTTTCCCCATCACTTCTTTACATCTCAAACCTTTACTCAGGTTTTGGTTCATTTCATTCATCATTATATTCTAACACTTGAGTACAAAGAAAAATAGGATTGCTGCGTTACAATTTTGTGTAGAGTGTTACCCGTTTTGGTTAAATTTCATTAAAATTTCTGACAAATTTTCCTATTTCTGGAGATATATTTTATTTTAAAATAATTTTGTTGTATTTATAGTATTTTGTACTATAATTGACAATACATCTGAAAACAACAATTTTAAATAATTTTTAAAAAATCCAATTTTTTAAAAAATTTCCTTTGAACGTAGTCGAATACTTTAAATATATTAAAAAATCCTATCAAGTTGATAAAATAAGATATTTAGTTAGAATAAAGGTTAAGTTAGAATAAAGGCAAACAACAATAGGTAGGAGCAAAATAAGTAATAAAGAAAGAATTTCGTCACAGATTATTTTTTAAATTAAATTTGAGTTGTAAATATTTCAAAAATAAAGAGGAGCTTCAAAAATTCAGAAGATCAGCACATTTTCAAATGGCAATGTATGAACAGCATCTGAACGTCTATGCTATAGATAAGGAAATGTTTTAAACAATATTAGCTAAGGGAAAATGTCATTGTGACAAGTAAAATATTTTAAACTGCTCCCCAAAAAAGGATTCTTTAATTGCAAATCACATTTAATGTTTTTTTTTATTTGTTTTTTAAAACTAGGTAGAAGAAAACAAAGCAATTAAAAAAGGAAGTATTATTTATACATAATTTTAAAATGACCAAAAATTAATTATTTTCTCTTGTGTTGTTTCTCTGAGTCTTCTCTGAAAAACACCAAAACATTTATTTGGTTTTCATGATTAAAATTCTTATTTGAAGTTTTCAATTTTCTTTCAAATTTAGTAGCATTTATTTTATAGATCGTGAATTATTTCATAAGATGAGGATACTTGCTAACAATGATTCTTTTTTGTGTGTTTATTATTACTATTGATTAGTAAATATTAAAAAAAATTTGTCTAATATTCTCTAAAACTGAATACATATTCCAAAGAAGCTCTCGAAGAGAGGCAAAGAAGTTTGAAAATTAAGATTTGGTGACTAATATTCCAAGTTATTAACATGAATTTTAGTTGGCTTTGTAGTTTTTTAAAGTCGATCATTATATTCAGCCCATTTATGAGATAATTTGACAAATTCACCTTCCAAAAGAATTCTTGATTGATTGATTATCATAAAATTAAAACAAGCTTGGTATCATTTATAAACTAGTATAAATAAATAAATAAGATAAGATAAACAAGTTTTCCAATATTGCAGTCATTCTTTGAAAATGATATCTAAATATAAATCACACATCTTTTTTAATAATACCAGATATAAAATTTTTTATTAGGATTTTTCAGATTACTTCTTAAGAAAGAAAATTTTGTTTTCATCTTTTTCTTTTTTTTTTAATGAAATTCATAGAAAAAAAATTTTCTCCTTTATACAACATTCAATCTTGAGTAACAAATTGATTCTTTTTTGATAAAACTTTAGAACCAGGAATATAACCTCATACTAATTTAACACTTTGATATTTCATTATATATGATAATAAATAATTCATCGAACAACCTTTCAATTCTATAAGTTCATAGAATAGAATTCTATAAATTTTTATAAGTATTGGAAATATTTTTCTGGACTGATATTTAGCGTTACGCACTTGGTTTTATTAAACAGAAAGCAATATTTTAATGCAGTTACCGATCCGCTGTGGCCTGGTGGTAAGGTCTCGGCTTCAGAACCGGAGGGTTTCAGGTTCGAGACTCGATTCCACCAAAGATCCGTCGTGTGAGGGGGTCTCTTACGCGTTAAATCAGTCAGGCCAAACATCCTCCCGCTGGTGTGTGTGGAGAGGGGGGATACACTTCAGATGTCGTCCTCGTCTTCTGACCGTGGTTCAAAATTACGAGGTCCGTTCCAAAATAGCCCTCGTGTTGCTTTAAACGGGATGTTAATGAAACTAAACTAAACTTAATACAGTTATCTTCATTTAATTTGAAAATTGAACTTGTTTTAAATATGAAAAATAGCTTAAATTCAAGTTAGAGAGAAAGAGTAAAGCTTTTGGCTGTACTTTATTTTTATATAATATCCTAATAACGATTGTTAATTACCATAATTAAATTATTTTTGTAATCCAGTCCATGCATATGTTGTTATACCATTATTGTTTAAAGAGCTTATTTGAAACGGTACTATCAAAGCTTATCCCATTTTATATCTAATTACATATTTTTCCAGGTGAAAAGAATAAGAAATATGTTTATATAATAGATAACTATATTTAAATTTTGCTGTATTTTTCTGGACTCAAATTTTGTCTTTCTGATTTTTTAGATTTTTAGTTTTGCAATAAAAAATTTTTCACACAATTCAAAATTTTTTTTGCACAATTTTTCCGTGTGAAAAGTGAGAATTATTATTGTGGTTCAATTTATTGTTTAAATAGTTTAATATGTGGAAACATTAAATTATATTAGAACTTAAATATTAGTTCATGAATTGTTAGAATCATTCTCTTTAGAAGCAATATAAACAGATTTTAATGTTAAAAATTTTATGGCTTTATAAATTTAAAGCACATATGAAATTTAAAAAAAATTTATTTTTAAAAGTTAAGCCAAGATTTTAATTTTTATGAATCAAATAAAACAAAAATCCATTTATTTATGTGTGAATGTGTCTGAATTTCGTAATTCTTGGGTGTCCGAATAAAATTCATGTTTTAATTAAACAGTTTCCTAAAAAGGCAATTTCTAATAATACTTCATAATCAGAAAAAATATACTTTTTTTACAATAAAAAATTAGATACACTTGGTAACCAATCAAAGCAGTTTGAATAAAACATGGATTATATTCAAAAAATTCACAAATTACAAAATAAAACATAAAAATTTAGTTAATTTAATTAAATAAACTCGTTCTTTTTGAGAAAGGAAAAAAAGGAATTTTTTAAAAAGAATTGAAAGCAATTATAAATTGGATTGGTTTGATTGGTTATTATAATTAAATAACCGTTTTTCATTGGCACTTCAAAAGAAATGAATACTTAATATTAAATTAAATTTATACTGTAGTATCAGTGAATATATATTGTAGAAAATTCTAATAATGAATAATTCAGTTTGAATATCGGAAGCAATTTTTACAATAAATCATGTATTTATTTTGATAATGCTAAGTTAGAATATGCATATTTCATTCCAAACTTTGAAATTACACATTTATAAGACTTACTTTATTTTTAATATTTATATAAAAAGTTTTCGTTCAACTATATTATTTCCCACTTATTACATCTATTTTAAAATTCAAGGGGTATTGAATACAAATTAAGAGCTTAGTAACCATCAACGGCCACTATTTATTAGTCCATCTTTTACAAATATTATTGATAAGCTTATTAGTTATTGGTAAGTTTAAAATACTTATTGCACAAAAATCATAGAATTGAATTAAAAATAAAAATGAAAACAATGCAGAAAAATATATCAATATTACAACAATGTTTAACCACAATTAAGAAAATATTGGCCTTTTCGGCAACAAAATTTTTGAGAATAATCTAGCTATTCCTAAATATACTATATAATAATAGCAGTAATAAAATATTAGAATAAAAGTAATAAAAGAATACTAATAATCGAAGAAGAAAAATAAATATTTCAAAATTTGTAACAATCAGTAAATAGAATTGAAACCATGACAAAAAGAGGCAGAAGAGTTACACATAAGCCACTAATTTAATTCAGATTGCTTGAATAGACATCAGAAAAGGCAATTCGGATTTTCTGCGTCGTTAATATCAAACGTAATAACAGTTGATGTCGATATTCAGAAAAATATTACTCTAAATGGAATAATTATCAACTCATTGCTTAGCAATTAATACAACATCTAATTTATTACTATTAAAAATCTGTTAGGCAGTATCCCTTTATTTCAAGAATTAATGAATTCTTTAAGAATAGTAGTAGGCATCGGTATTGCCACACTATTATTATACACGATATTAATATTTATAAAGAGCAAGAAAATATTCCTTTTTCTCTTTATTTTATGTTATGAATTAAAGCATAAAAATTAATCTTGATATCTCTAAGGGCAATTCCAAAGAGTTAAGTTTCTCTGATGCAGTCTGGTCGAGAGCACTGACACACCTAGAGGTAAATTAATGACTGGACTAGTGAGTGCACTTAACACAGGTGACAAAGCCTTTTCTGGGAAAGTTGTTGACAATTTCAGGAATATTAGTGACAGAGCATTTACTTTCATCTTTCATGTTAATGTTTGCAACAATGACCCGTCTTCTTTTTTATGTAAACAATAATTTGCAAAAGGTGAAACAGATTTTAGTTTGACAAAGATAGTATATGTTGCGTAACAGGAAATATTTTCTATCTTTTCCAATTAAATTAAATTTATAAACAATCCTATACGTAAACAAAATTTCCAATTTTGGAAAAATTTTGCTTTATATATGTCAGTAATACAATAAAATACAATGTAAATACAATAAAAAAATTGAAATCTGACACCTCAAATTTCAAGTTATCATGTGAGAACATGAACTCTTGAATGATCACCCTTATTAAATGTATGGATTACTCAAGCAATCTAAGCTATTTTTTTAAAAGATTTTAATTCATCTGTTTCAAGAATGCTTTCTTGGAGTTTAAAAATGCTGAAAAAGTCATCCCAACAGGAAGTGGCAAACTGGAGATTAAAAGGGTCTTTTGTTTTTGAAATTCTAACAACTTATAAATATTTTTGAGTTTTGAAGCCTATTTTTGAGAAATTTGAAATTTAAAATTTTATTCATCATCTACACGATTTCGAGATTAACCCCCCCCCCTCCCTTAATAAAAACCAAGTCACATGATTATATAATTTGCTAGATATTTTGTATTTCAGCAATTGTTTATTGGAGAAAAAACTGTTTAATGATTTTATGGCAAATGATGTAAAAATAATCATTTATAATTCAAGCTGTACATTTGATTTTCTTTTTGCTTTAGATAATTTTAGCTCTTAGGCCTTTCAATATTCAATTTTTTAAAAAAATCATAGAGTTTTAAGTTAATAATAACAGTACATTCTATTAGCATTCTATGCACCAAATGTCATCTAATGAATACAAAATTGGAGACAAATTATTCTTCTAAACTATATTATCCATTGATCTAAGAATAATTTAACTTCCAAAATATACTTTATAAATCTCGAATCATAATTTTAAGCTTATAACCATAATTTTTTCTTAAGAAATTTAACTCCATAAGGTAGAAATAGAAATATAGCTTAAATCTATTCATTGCAAAGTAGGGAATAAAATATAATTCGAGCACTCTTCTTATGAAAGGAATATTTCGCACTTTGTCATAAATATCCTGTTATTTTATCCATAAATTAAATATATTCCCTACGTTACTGCAAACAGAATATCGTCATTTTTTCCTAGAATCTGCAAAAATCTTATAAGTATATAAATAATGCATAAGAGACTTCATGCAGATATATTTTAAGCTGTAGTATATTATTATGATTGTTGTTGTTTCTGTTATTCATTCACTAGATAAATTTTAAACTTCTTGAAAATATGAAATATTAATTCTGAAAAATACGCCCACGCCCAATTAATGTCGTTCAGTTATTCAAGGGAAGTTGCAAATATCGTACGATAAATTTCTGTTTCATTTTGTAGTCTTTAGAATAGAATTAAAGAGAAATGGTGAAAAAATGTTAGAAGTGATACAGGCTAAACAAAAAAGGAGCCGATTCACTTTACACCGCAGAAATAAATGTGCCCATCATCTGGCATCTAACAATCATGTGACGTATTTTACAAGCCGTAAATAAAATATTCAATGCGAATACCAAAATTTAATTGGCAGGGTGAATTTGATATTTGACAAGGGAACATGAATTGACTCAATTATTCATATTATGATTTTTCGTCATGTCTTTTACTTTTCTGTACTTATTTTATATATATTATATGCTGACGTCGTGGCGTAGAGATAGCGGGTATTAACCCTGATTTAAGTTTCCAGGGTTTGAATCTCGACTCTGGCATAATTGTTCTTCTTCTGTATTCTATCTACTAGATGTGTGAATGTGCTCTCCCTTTAAAAAGGGGTTGTGCAAGCGAATGTGACGCATAAAGTAGCTAAGTCGTATTCTTGGCTCTAGTAATAAAAAAAAAGAACTCACTCGGCTTAAATCGTTTATCAAGCTAGTTGACAGATCTGTCAACGAGTATGTAAAGTGTCATAAATCATAACAAAATATACTTTATACGTTTATAATTTGGTATTTCGTTTTGGTAAAGAAAGTAATGTTATCAACAAAAATATTTGAACTGGAGAAGTTGACTTACATCAATGTTCAGTCATCTCAGACTCCGAAAAAATCTTTTGGAATAATTCCTATTTGTCTCTATATACAAAGGATTGTTCTAAGCCGCTTTTGAGTTAAATGGATGAAATTAAAATGTAGTCTTAAATCAAATTTCTAAATTTTACCCAATTTTTGAAAACGGGATAACTGCTTGCGTGCTTGAATTTTGAAGACCAAAATAACTTCTGAAAGCAAAGAGAGATGTAGAAAATTTTAGCATCTAAAATTAGCATACAGTTTTAGCAGCTATAGCACATATCCATGTCAGATTCCAAACCCAGTTTATCAATATTTGACACCCTGTTGGTGTCTACACTTTCTTGCATGTAAATACAATTATACAGCAAACAATTGGCAATTAAACTTTAATAGATGATTTTATCTAAAACAAATATTGATTTTCGTGCAACATTTTTGAATTGTTTGATAAAATGGCTTTGAAAATGCGTAGCTAATTTTCATTACTATGCTGCAAAGTATCAAATTCTTATGCATTGAATTCCTAACATAAAAATATGAATCTTCGCTATGTTAATCCTTGCTAAATATACATAATTTTTGAGAGATGGAGATGGAAAAATAACTTTATTAGGAAGTATAGTAGATAATTTGAGGAGGCACTCCAATAGATTTCTCCTGAAATAGAAACAAGGAGATTTTGAACATTTAATAGTGAAGTTCATTTGTAATGCCTTGCGTCAACGTAAATGGATTCCAGTAGATCATGAAATTAGTTAATTTAAAAAATATATGAAGTGAATTTATAACCTTTTGGTATCATGCAATCTTAGATAGAAAAAAGGCACTAGTATGAAATGATATTTTAATCAGACAGAGGATAATTTATTAGATAAAGAATAAAATGCTTACAGGCTCATAAAACCGTAAGAAATATTTAAACAATTATTCACTATAAATAACAAAGTAATAAAAGAAAATTCCACAAATAAATAATTCAAATATATATCTTTTTTTGTGATAAGGATTAAAATGCCGCGAAGAAAATTCTATTGTAATAGAATCTATAGTAGTGGCTAAAATTATGAAACCTTTTTGGAAGAAGTGCTTTTAGGAGATTTAATGGATCATGAAAGCAGAAAATGCAATCAATAAAACCATAAAGCTATATATCACTTTAAAGATAATTTAATCAAGAATGTAATTCATTTCATAATGTTGCCTTAGCATTATTTTTCAAAGATATAAGCAGAGTAAAGAAGAATAACTTTCCCGAATTGATAAGAGATATCTTTCATGTAATCTCTGAGAATAATTATTAATAATTTCAGTAAGGTGGTATTTTAATTTTAGATTAATCCAGGAATTGATACTCGGTTTGGAGCTGAGAGAATTTTTTTTTTTTTTTTTTTTTGCAATTTTTATGGAGTTTATACCAATTTTTGAAGGTTTCCCATTTCTATCACTTTCCATAAAGGAAAAAATAAAGGAAACAGCCAAACAAATTGACTGATCCCTCCCCACAAATAAAGGATATTAATTTTTACTATTGCATGAACAAAGCGCTAATTACAATGAAATTAATAAGAAAATTGGTTGGAATCTACTGTGTGTTGGTGGCATTGTGTGAATTCACTTTCATTTGTATGAACTATATACTCTTTCTTGCACATTGCTCACTTCTCCAAATACCTCGCCCAATAAACGTGTGTGTTTAAGCCCTTTGAATTTTTTCTTAGAGAGAAGTAACATGACATGCCTCTCAGCTGCAGGGAGTCAATCTTCTATAGTAGGAGTATATGGAAACTCGGCAATTACAAAGCCAAATTGGCAAAGGCAAGAAACAGTGCATAGTACTGATGAGAGAATAATTAAAAAGTTGTATATATGTGATAAAAGAAAGTCATATGGGAATATATAAAGAGAAATAGCAAATTATAATTTGAAGTAGAACGTGAAGACCGTCTGACCCAGAGGGAAGACTGAAGGAAATAACTCTATTAAAAACGATTTTCAAACTCTGAACCAGGGTTGAAAATATTAGACTGAGCAAACCCTCATGTTAACAGAATAGCAAAATAATGGGGCCGATTAATTTAGAGAGATGAGAACAAAATCTCATTATTTTGTTGAAGTGGTATAAGAAACGTAAGGATAAAAACAGAAAAAGATTTATATCTACCCTTATTATACTTATTGTTAAACACCCGTTTAGTGTTATTATCTGGAGGTTTATGATAAATGGCAAAATTAATAACAAATACTTATATCATGCCCTCTTCATGTGATCTTTTTCTAGATAATAAAAAATTGTACTTTAATAAGGCTTCTTTGTAGATCATGTTGTTAAAGTATATACAGGTTAAAATAAACTGGTTTAAAACAATCCTTTTCAGTACTGGAACGGTGTAGGAATAGTCTATATTTTAACTCAATTGATAATCTATAGAGCAGGTTAAAAAAATAGAAGAAGCAACATATTAGAAGCATAGTAGAAGCAAAAAGTTAGGTAGGAGCTAAAGTCTTTGCTGAATTCTTTTGAATGATACCACATGACAGAATTAATACAAAAAATTATTCAACTAAGTATTAAATTGCTATTAAAGAAAGTTTTTGTACATGACAATTTTTTAATTTTCCTTTCTCTCCCAAATAAATATTATTAAAAAAATATTTTATTAAATTTTTGTTTAAATTACTTATAAAATGATATATAACTTTGTAGTATTTCTCTTAAGAAAATTGATATTTTGACTTCTCGAATCTCAAAAATAACCTTTTTCCAAGTCATTTCCATAAAATTCACCCTTATGATATTTTTATCAGAAGAATGTAAACCAAAAGAAGTTGGATATAAACAATAAGCAACATTTTATTTAAAAGTAAAATGTGAAATTTTCAAAACGTCAATTTCTCAGAAGGAATGCATCTCCTTTCTTTTCTACGAAATTAATTCTTAAAACCTTAAATGCGTATCAGAAAATCTTTCCTTTCATGGATTACTTCAGAATCGCTTTCAATGCCATGTCTTAAATTTCAGAAAAGTGATATATTTCCGAACCAACGCTTAAGGCTATGTTGCGCATGGATGTTATAAAAGATTTATTTCCTGGTTTTACTTTTCTTTTTCAGTTAATCTTTATTATTTTTTCGCAACACTTTTTTGGTTCAGAGAAATTACATTTCTAATATTCAAATAAGACTGTAATAAGCAGAGTCAGTCAGTTGAAGAAGTGAATTTTTCTATCTAGAAACGTTTTAAATTAAAGAAATACTTAAACTAAGTCTGGAGTAAAAAAGTGGGAAAATAAAGGAGAAAAAAGTTTTGTAGCAAGCTTCCACAGTTTTTGGAATACTGATTTCATTCTGCTGTAGTTATTCTTAGCTTTACAAAGCTAAAACTAGAAGCGGATTTTTCCTTTTTGTTTTATTTGTTAATATCCCAGATTCTTTTTTTTCTATAGTGCAAAAAACGTTCTTTACGTTCATTTAAATGTTTTTATCCAAAAAGTAAGATTAAAATATTTTCGTCTATTCTTCCAATCACTAAGAAAAACACAAAGGTGTTATTTTTTTTCTTTATTTAGACTTGAAATTTCCCCTTTCATAATTCTCAATCCCTAATAGAGCCTAAAGTTGATTCTGTCGCAGATTGTGTTTATGATCAATAATATATTGTGCATAAATTATGTATTATTCTGTTATTTCGTATGTAACATCAAAGCTGTTTTTTTCCTTCTGATACTGCGATTTAAATTAAACATTGTACGTAGAATATCAATGTATTTTCTCCGTTCAGGATAATATCTGATTTTTTATCGTTTGTTTTGCAAGTTTGGTGGTTTAAGATATTTTCTTTATAAGAATTTCATTACATAAACCAATAAAAATCTTCATAAGAATATTAAAAAAATGGTCCACAAAGATTACGAATATTGTTTCAATATATAGTGTAAATATTAAAATGTAACGTTCTAAAACGATATAAATTCGACACATCGTTGTAGATATATAAGGAATTTGTAATTATCAAGAAACAAAGCACCCATTTTTTGGTCGTATTAAATGCGTTTTTGTAATATGTCTATATTTTTGTTTCTGAAATTTTTAACAAATGTCACCTGCCTCATTCGTAGTTTCAGAATTATACCAAAAAAGAAATGCAAATGAGCGATGTAATACAGCAGCATTTTGTCCATTCATGAAAGTAATATAATATTCATAAACCTATTCGGAGAACTAATCCTATTCAATATTAAGAGCTATTCCCTTTAATGAATGATATATCAGTTATACAATAAAATAAAAAACTGTTTAAAAATTGCACCATTCCAAATTTAAATTGTATATTTATTCTTCTACAAATTGCATTTACTCCAGCAAATTTCCTTATTTGAATTCCGTTGAAATTTCAACGACGTTATATTAGTTGTTTATTTTACAACAGGTATTTGCAAATAGTAGCGGAAGTTATGTGATTTCGGTAAAAAAATGCAAATAAAATAATTGATGAAAGAGCTCCAACCGTGGTTTTCCAGAAATGTGGGAATTATACAATCAAAACGCTATTTCTTAAAGATGACGGCAACTGAAGTAAAATCAAATTGACCGCTAAATCATCGCCGCTAAACCCTTATCAGGATATGTGCATTATACTAATTTTTTATTTTCTAGAAACAATAATTTGAATTGCAAGGTTTTCTTCTAAAAGTAGGTAGCTGCAATTACTTAAATTTGTAGGAATCTGTAAAAACATCTGAAAATTCTAAAATCTAATGAGACAGATAACTCCATCCTTTGGGAAACGTGAGAACAAAGTTTGGAGCTACATCCTTTTGGCACCAAATAAACAAGGATTGTTTTCCCACATGTAACTCTAACATATTGCATGTAACTAATTTTCCCCAAATTGGAACTACATCCTTTCTGCAGAAAACCTTTCAATTCTTTTCGTCGATGTTCCTTTAGCTAGTTATTAAGTTAAATTCATTATTAATAAATAGTGCATCGACAAAGAAACTTTAAAAAAAGGGTTTTTTTTTAATATCAAATAAATTTATATAAAAAAGTCGAGAAGCATCATTACATTGTCAAGGTATTACAAACTGAATTTGTCTTAAGTATTCAAAAAATACTCAAAATAAAGTACTCAAGAACATAAAAGTACTTTGAAAAGGTTGTTGTCATTCTTTTCTTTGAAAACTATAGATGTTGAACATAGTCCCTAATGGATATGAAGAAAAGAAATATATGAAATAAGACTGAAAAAAAATTATTTTTTATTACAGTGTGCGACTATTATTCTTCCAATGGAATAAATTAAAGGTTTGTATGGATATTTCCAAACATCACCAGAGAGATAATCATCATTTCCACAATTCTAATTGAATAGTTTCTACAGATTACAAATGAAACTCAAGGTATATTGTTTCAAAATAAATCTGACTCGTTTGGAATAACAAATTCCTTCTAAATAGAAAAACGACTTTTTCAAAACTTTTAATCTATCGCATTAATGCATTAAAAATGTAGAATAAAATTAAAAAATTATTGTATCGGATGTTGAAAAATGCATTTTCAGTCAACAGAAATTTTACAATTGAGATGAATTGAGTAACGAACTTCAAAATCATCCGCTACATTTGATAAACTAGCTACTGTGAATGACCAAATGGTTAGCCGGGAATTTTGGTTAAGTTTATTTTCACTTTCATCGCTCCTGAATAATTTAATATTTATGCTTTTTCCAAGAGAATATTCAAAAGTATTATGTGACAGCAATTAAAATTATGTTTGTTTAATATACTAAAAATTGTTCGTATCATTGTATACAAACTATTTGAATGGATCCAAAACCTATAATACCGCATCATCATAATTTTCCGGCTCATTTATCATTTGTTGTTGTTTCTTATGGCACTTGCCATGGACTGGCCCGCTGTTATGAAGATAGCGATTTAAGCCGATAGGGAGCATCTCTTGGTTACGACTTTGCTACTCACACATCACTCATTCACTTGCACAATCCCCTTTTTAAACGAGGGCACATTCACACATCTCACAGATAGAACAGAGGAAGAATAGCCATGCCAGAACCAGAACTTGAACTCAAGATACCCAGATAAAGGAGAAGAAGCGTTACCCCTACGCCAGGGCACCAGCATTTTTCATCTAAATATCATGGCAATATAACCTCAATTTTTTATACGTCATGTAAACTAAATAAATAAAAAGCAAAATAATTCTTCTTTCAAAATAAACCATTTCAATAAATACTTGACAAAATAATTAAAATATGTTCAATTTGGGACAATAATTGTTGGGTATTGGCTAAAAAAAGTATTTTCAAAAAATTCTCCAAATTTTGGAAACTTTGTAATAATATTAAATTAGTATTATTAGAAAGATTTCTTTTATTTTAAATTGTTGCCAAAAATATTTATTGTGCTATAATATTTTGAGAATTATCGCAGAAAAACGAAAAATTTCACTTTTGTAATACAAAATTTTAATTAAAATTTCAAAAAAATTGCTCTAGGCTGCATATGCAAATCATATTTGTGTCACATTTGGTAATTATGTCGAACGTTTTGCCTTGTAGAGCGTCACACATATTCTTATGCACACATGCACTTCGGTTCTACCCGAGATTAAGATGGTGGCTGAAAAGTTTATAACGCCTTACATGCAAAGACTTATAAAAACATGAGAACTAAAATTATGAATATCTTTGCAAAACACTTCAATGAAGAAAAATACACACAGGAACTAAGTAAGACACTTAATGAATGAAAACAAAGAAAAGCCTTTCTTAAAATTGCTCAAAACCTAATAACTGGACATGCTATGGTGAGAATATTAAACCTGATTATGAGTTCTAAGAATCCCTGTAAAATTTACCGAACTTTCACTCCCATTTATCAATTTATTTATAATTATAGTTTATCGCTAGGTTACTAATAATATCTAGTTGGAAATTAAGTTACTATTTTTCAGTCTATTAACAAACCAAGTGCAAATGCAGCTTGACAATTACGTGGTATTTATGATGCTTGATTATAATTAATAATCTTTATTTTTATATATATTACCTATTGTCAAATTAAATCATAAATTAAAAGAAAAATTAGTTATCTGTTTTAATTAAAAATGTAATTTATATTTCAAAATATTATCTATATAATAGATATTCATTTATAAGTTTGTAACAAGGGTTAAATATATAGCAAATTTCTCAATAATCCAGATTTGGAATTTCATTCCTATGTGACATCACAGCATAAGATAAGACAATAGTTAAATATAAGATACCATGCACCGTTGCATTTAATTTCTTTCTTCAATTTATCCCATAGTTTAATTTTCTGCTTATTACTTATCATTCAAACTTCTTTTCAGGAAAGCTTTTTTTGGTTTTTATTTTGGTCAGAATTTAAATGATGTAAATGCTAAATTTTTATGTTGTGACGAAGCAGAGAATTTGCTTCAAAATATTCTCAAAAGGTTTTTTATAATTGGATATTAGTATCAATGTCAAACCGGTTTCTCTATAGTCTATTCTTGGGCAAATTTCCAAGAAATTTGGTTCATTTTATTGCGGAACAAGCAGATAGTATTGTTTATATATATATATATATATATATATATATATATATATATATATAT
>JAPMOQ010048382.1:505145-517013 GCA_026543055.1 Argiope trifasciata
TATATATATATATATATATATATATATATATATATATATATATACACTGAAGTGACAAAAGTCATGGGATAGCAATATGCAAATATACAGATGGCAGTAGTATCGCAGCGAAAAAGTATAAATGCGCAGTTCGTTTTCCAGAGCTTCCATTTGTGTTCAAGTTATTCATGTGGACAGGGTTTTCGTGATTTATGGCGGCACGACGAGAATTAACAGACTTTGAACGTGGAATGTTAGTTGGAGCTAGACGCATGGGTCATTCCATTGCGGATATCGTTAGTGAATTCAACATTCCGAGATCCACAGTATCAAGAGTGTGCCGAGAGTATGAAATTTCAGGCATCACATCCCATCATGGACAACGCAGTGGGCGACCACCTGCACTTAACGACCGAGACCGCCGACGTCTGTGTAGAATGGTCAATGTTAATAGACACGCAACACTTCGTCAAATAACTGCAGGAATCAATGTGGGACGTACGAGGGACGTGTCCGATAGGACTGTGCGGCGAAATTTGTCTTCCTTGGGCTATGACAGCAGAAGACCGACTCGAGTGCCTTTACTGACAGCACGACATCGCCTGCAGCGACTCTCCTGGGCTCGTGAGCATATCGACTGGTCCCTAGACCAGTTGAAAACCGTGGCGTGGTCAGATGAGTCACGATTTCAGTTGTTACGAGCTGATGGTAGAGTTCGAGTGTGGCGCAGACCCCACGAAACCACACTTCACGTGGCCATAGACTTCACGTACCCACACAACGATGGGATTTTTATGGATGACAATGCTCCATGTCACCGGGCCAGAACTGTTCGCGATTGGTTTGAAAAACATTCCGGACAATTCCAGCGCATGATCTGGCCACCTAGATCGCCCGATATGAATCCCATCGAGCTTTTATGGGACATCATCAAAAGGTCTGTTCGTTCCCAAACCCCTGCACCATCTACACTTTCACAATTAGGGACGTCTATACAGACAGCATGGCTCAATATTCTTGCAGAGGACTTCCAACGACTTGTGGACTCCATGACACGTCGAGTTATTGCACTTCGCTGGGCAAAAGGAGGACCGACACGATATTAACAGTCATCCCATGACTTTTGTCAATCTGATTAATAGGTTGAAGTTCTAAATTTGTTACTTTCATAATTAAAGGGAAACTATTAGAATAACATTATTAAAGGGAACTGGAAACCCAGTTGTAAAATTACTAGAAAAACAAAATAGCGAAATTAAAGAGCTTTAGTTTTTCATACAAAAAGAACAAATATGGTTTCGGAGCATGCATTTTGTGCTGCTACTGGTGTAAAGGATGTTGAGACAAAAGCATCAAATATATTTTTCAATAAAAAAATTGATCTAAGTATTGATAAACGCCGGTGGGTTATTGTCTTGAAATCAATACTTTCAATAATGGGATCAATTCTGATGATGTAGTCACAAAAAAAAAACACGTCAAGATGCATACCACAAAATTACACATTGTTTTATGCTATGATGAAATTCTATGCCCTCTTCCTATCAGCAGAAAGTGCAAAGGATTTCTAAATTAACATATTGTGTTTAAAATGCATGAAAAAAGAACATGAATATTTTAATATTATATAATTTTTTAGGGAGATGGATCAAAACAGCTATCGGTAAAATTTTTCAATACAATTCAAGAAATATTTCATCCCTTTTTCAATTTCTTATTTATATGGAGAGGAGATGTATATGGAAACGACATATAATATCTGCAAAATTATTAGTACAATAATTCGCAATGTAATAAAATTTATTTTATTACATGTATCTTATTCTATATGGAGAGTATTTGTGAAAATAGTATGAAATGAAAATTAATGTAAGGATGAATGACATGTAACATCAACTTTTGAAATGAGCATTAAAATATTTTTTTTCAGACTTTGTTTCAAACAATTTTTGAAAAATCTGCACGTGATTTTGATGACATAATAAGCTTATAAAATAAAATTTACTATGAATGAAAATTTAAATTTGATTATTTTGAAAACTTACTATAGTGGAATACACATTAAAAAAAAAAGAAAATAATTTAAAAGATAAATGATAATCTCATAATCTCAGCAGCTTGAAATTAATATATACTAAAATACGCTGACAAGAAATAATTTAATAATTTCGCGGTTATAAAAATAACTTCGCAATGATTAACCGAAAGCAATGAAAATAAAAATATATTTAAAAGTAATTCAAATATATATGCAAAAATGTGCACAAATCATTTTAAAATGCTGAAAAACTTCATTTAAAAGTAATATATGGAATAAATAGATTAAATAGAAATAAAAAATGATGATAAATATTAATTTTTCAAAGTGTCCCAAAGAGATATATTTTGTTAAACTAAGTTGGGATATTGCTTTCAAAGTATTTCGCAAACAGGAAAGAATTTAGGAATTAAAAAGTTAAATTAAATATTTACGTTCGAGAATTTAAAAAAAAAAATGTTATTGAAAATAAAACTATATTTATATATTTACATACTAAAGTTTCAGAAAGATAATTTTCGTAGCTTGATATAAAAGTTGTTCCTTTTTAGACTCAGTCAAAAATATATGCTTAGTAAATCAAACATTTGTTTTAAACATTAAACATACATTAGACTGAGTTATCGAAAGATGAATTCTACAAGGATGAAGATGTATTATAATTCTCCTTCCTCTTCAAACAAACTCTCAATAAAGAAGAATGAAACACTGACTCAGAAACCATTCGTAAAATCATACATTGAAAATAAAAAATTTGAAGATTAAAGTTTACACAAAATGTAAAAGATTTATTTATGGCTGAGTGTAAAAAAAGTTCACTTAAAATGAAAAATTACTTATTGGAACTTTATATATTTAAACTATTTCTTTAGAATGTTTCGAATATATCAGTTCATTGTTTTAAGATGTAAAATTGTAGAAAATATTTCTCATTTGAAAAACATTTTTCTGATAAAATTGGTATAAATAAATATCAATTAAACGGACAGAATTAATTGTCCGTTTATTTAATCTTTGTTATTATTCGGTACAAAGGCAATGAAAAAAAGGAATAATAAAAAAATATGTTCTGTTATTTTTAAGCATTTTAAAATATATACTTAATTTATAAATTTGAAAGGTTATTTGACATGCTTCTAATCTATTATAGAATCAACTATAATTTATGTATTATTTATTTATCTATTACAAAATTTAAGTTTACAGAATATCAATTTGTGTAAAGTTTCAGGTAATTTCCCTTCTCCTTGGCAAAAAATAAAATTCAACTCATTGTAAAGCCATTAGTTTCCTGAATTTTAATGATATTAGATTTAAATTCCCATATAATTCACCAATATGTCTGGCTTAGAAACTATGAAAAAGCTAAATTTCTTACATGCACAGTTAAAAGTTATTCGCTAAAAAATGGTCCTATTTCCATCAGTATTTGTAAATGACGCTTCATATTTTAAGACCAAGATTTATTTATACTTTAACATTATTCCGTAAGTTTTGTATAATTCGGTAGAAGTCGATGTATTTCATAAACAAGTAAAAACCTTTTTATATAAAACCCTTTAGTTTTTCTGAATATACGTATTGTTGTTTTTCAAAAATGTATATATGTGTTATTCCCTTCAAATAAAAACATTGTTGAAAGTTACAAATCATTATTTACTTTCTGTTTCTTTCTTTCCATTTTTTTCTGCCCTCTAAATGTCTCCGTTATCGAATATTCATGGAAAAATGCGAGTTATAAACATTTTTCAAACGATAAAAATTTTTTAAAAAAAACTTAAGTACTTTTTTGTGAAGATATTCGGAAAATTATGTAAATCTAAAATTGATCGGATACTTTTAAATGCATATTTTATCCTATCTTACTTTGATGATGGTCAGATTTATTAAATTGTGTCCTAAATATTAACTTGGAATGAAAATACAGATATTTTCAAAGGGTTTCTTTTAATGCTACGAAATAAATACATATAAATAAAGTTTTGTGTGAGTTCAAAATATTAATCTAAATATTAGAGATTGGAGTTTTTATTAATATTAAGAATTTAAAATAAGAATTGTTCACGAAACAAAAGTGTGGTGGTTTCATATCAAGCAGCATTAGAGCATCCGGACATCTAAAAAATATTCTGTTAGATTTTATATGACAAACTGAATATTATGGCATGAATTCTTATATTGAAATGAAAATAAATTGCATTCCAAGTTCTGAACATTCTGTGTGATCAAATTATTTTATCAAAAATATTTGCATCGAAATTAGTATTCAGTCATAGCTTCATTTCTAAAACGTAGATACAATAGATCGTATTTTATAAACTGTTGCAATTTATCGAAATGAGATATCATTGCTTTGACAATAGTGAGAGAATAAAAATAAATGCAAACAATCAATGTTTAGAACATGGGCAAAACTGATGTAGATGGGGATTCGCCGATAATAATTCGTTAAGAATATTTAACCAAAATATATCATTTACAATAAAGGGAATTCTGTTTGCTTCTTATACAATTTACTACTTGATTTTACTTAACATGAAATTTCTAAATACTATAATGCCATCTTTATTTATAATAAAAATAAATGTGTGCGTGCATGAGAAACAGGGGAAGAATTTGTTGGTGAGTATATCTGTACATGTGTGTCTCTATAATTAGAGCTCTACAGGGCAGATCGTTTGATCTATGCTATAAAAGATACAGACATAAATTATAAATTATGGAGTTTAAGAATATGCATCTCAGAGTGATTCTTAAATGTTTTAAAATAATTAAAAATTCACCGAATATTGGCATTTTTCATAAATATTACAGTAAAAAAATAATTTTCAAAATCATATATATACATATTATATATATATATATATATATATATATATATAATAACACTTTTTACACTAAATATAATTCAACATGCACAGATACCTTCAAGTTGAATTATATTTAGTGTAATATAATTCAACCTGCACTGCAACCTGTAATGGTCCCATTAAACTAAATCTTAAAAAAATGTAACTTTTAGTACGTTTTTGTATGAAATTAAATATGAAACATGATTTTTATTTCATACATATCATTTCTCAAAAAATAAGTGCTGGAAAATGATTTTTCGGAATTTTAAATTATCTGTATTATTAATTCAATATTTATGTGCTATGCAAGGCAAACATGGTTGAAATATACTCATATTCACTCTATAAAGGGTTCCATTCAGGCATTGCAATACCGGGATACCGAAAACCGTTCTACCATTTTGAGCCATTTGTACAATTTTGTAATACCAATATTCATAAGTTTGAATACCATTTTTTTGGCATTCAATGGAAATTTTTTAAAATTGTCTCCACTATAACTTCAGGGATCGCCAACATAGCAAAATAGAATATGTTTTTGTTTTTATATTTCCTTAACGTATTAAATTAGACCAGTCTAATTAAAATTAATTAGATTGGGAATACAAAATTGCATCGTACAATCGAAAGAAGTCATAAAATATGTGTATCATCCAAGGAGGCGGGTCAAAACTATACTGTAACAGTTGCGAGGAATACTGCACACGAGCAGGATTCGTAGTCTGATATTCGTATTTGTGAAAACAAGGTTACAGTTGTGAAGATGAAGAATACTTTGACATTTTTTAAATTGCTAAGTTTGTTATTCACATTGTATTTGCATATCATACTTCAGGGCTCAAAATATTTTTCAGATTTTTTATATATATACTCATAAGTAATAACACGAAATAATGAATAAGAATAACTTTAAAGAATATAAAAAATCAGTTGATGATACCTTAGTTTGATTACATTATTTATATTATGAAAATAATATGGTGGCGTAATGTAAAAAAAGATCCTATTTCAAAATTTGTGGATGGAGAAAATGAAAATGGAAAAAAAAAAAAAAAAAAAATGGAGATATTTACCCTTTTTTTGTGATTGAAATAAATAAAATGTTACTTTTTTTTGTGACTTAAATGAATAAGATATTCCTTTACTTTTTTGTGATGTAATAATAATTTTTATTAAATACTTCAAACAATACTGGCAAAATAACCCTCGCCCTGGATCAGGTGATTCGCTATATATCAACCACAAAGCTATTAAAATGCAATGCTCATAAATAAAAAAAATTAGGTAATAGAGAGATTTTATTACATTTATTTCTTGTAGTTCAATAAATTGCAATTATTTACTTCAATTTATATTTAAGCTATTGGGACTAATTTAAAAAGCTTAAATTGTATGTATTTATTATTTACTAACGTTTCTTCTATGCGAGGTCAATCACTATCTGCACGAAGTCTTTTTTAAAAAATATATCCGCTTATTTTAATGTAATGTGAATTTTTAGATCAAAGCCCTATTTCTAAAGTTCTAAAGAGTACACTCAGTAAACCTCACATTTCTAAATTATGGACAAATGACGCGAAAGATTATCTTCAGTATTGTATCTTTAACCACAGTGTATGGTGTATTTAATCTTTAATCAGGTGATATAATCTTGATTTTATGAAGAAAGATTTAAGATTCCATTATATATTCACCATGTATCATAGGTCTAATATATGGTGAATATGCCACATTAAGTCAAACATCTTTTCACTGATGTTGCATGAAAATTTGGAAGACAGGATTTTCAGTCAGATTCTGCTTTCGTTACCTGAGATCCATTCTCAAAATGCTCCTCATCTTGTTTTTAAATCAAATTCAGTCTAATAAATAAATTTCACGTCCAACTAATATAATTATTCACAAGTTCGAAATACATGAAAGCACAGATATGGTGTATTTTTAAAAGATTTGAGATTCTTTAGAATATGAATTTTACTCCTTTTCGTCTGATTTAATATCAGAAAAAAAATTCGTCCTAAAATCAAGAAAAGAACTGATAATGCGCTACAACCTTCCAATGGCAAGAATTTGGTTTTAATGGTCGCTAAAAAGCGCTAAGAAAAAATTTAACCAAATTATAATAATGTACTCAAGTGCATTATTATGAAAAATCTTGAACATGCGAACCACATCTATACTTCTTCTTGTTTACAGCCGACCACCCAGCCATCACTGAACATAGCAGTATCGACTGGATTTGTTGTGGTCGACTGTTGGATAAGCATTGTCCAACCTTACATTGACCGAACAGTCAAACATTCCTTTCGGGGCAGAAAATAGCTGTCTTTCTCCCCATCTACACACTCTCAAACCGTTGGAATGAAACTATCAATCTGTGACATCATACTCTTCAGGATTTTGAGATTACCCGGTACCATCAGTACTGTAATTAAATCATTATTGACAATCTTCAGGTTCTTCCTTAACTCTGAGATCTCCATACATTCCATTAAATAGAGCTAAACTGAACCCATATCTCCACAAATCCATTTATTTTCCTGCGTTCTTCCAAATCTTTGGAAATATGCAGGAAATCTCCCATGTCCAGATATTATTTGGATTATAAGTGGATGGTACCTTCTTATTTTAGTTTCCGGATTAGGAGTAAAGTCGCGAGTTTCTCTTCCTTTTTTGGACATATACCATCCGTCAAACCATTGCAGTTTTATTTCTTCTCTCAATTCACCTTTTTAAAACACCACATGATTTGGGGAAACCACATCTATATTGTTCATCAACGGATTCTGAGACAACCGCATTTCGACTACTCCATCTCATTAAGAGGTGAGACGAAGAACGATGCGTGCATTTCTGGTACCCTTTTGACCTTCGATTTACTCTATTAGATATTAGTAAATGAAAACATCTCATTCTTTAATCTTTTCTCTCATTCCTATTTTGAAGAATTAAACCCATCCTCACTCATGCGCAAAAGTGCGGAGGATTTTGCTATCCATTGCTGAATAAATAGTAAGTAATATAAAATGAAGTCTTCTGAAAGTGCCTGTATGTTTGAAAGAGAAAAATTCGAGAAATACTTAACTGGTATTGAAGATGTTTTTACTATTTTGTGGGGAATTTATTGGAAAAGGTACGAACATATGATATTTTTTCCTTTTTAACAGTCTAAATATTTCCGAATGTATGATATAAAAAATTGTTTTGTAGTTATTTTTGATGATTTCTAAACACATTTTTATGTCTCTTTGATGTTGCGTGTCATGCCCATGTCATATCGAAGGCTAGATTTAAATTCAAAATAATGTTTCCTCTTACATGTTATGCTACGGGGAACGCCGTGCGGATACTGCTAGTATTAATATAATTTGACCATTGAAACCACCAAAATGGCGAAGTTTTTCTTTGGTCCCCTTTACAGCCGACAAGTACGGTGCAATCTTATACTTACCCCACGTACACCATATTATATTTTGAAAATAAATTAACAGATTATTTGTATTGATTGAAAATAAATTTATATTAATTCAATGTGTGAAAATGTGTTTCTATAAAATTGAATAAAAACTTAATCGAGTGGGAAATCCTTTTTCAGTAGCTTTAAGCGTGTAACTTTAAAAAATATATACCGCACAGAATTCACGCTTTTCAAGATATGGTAACGCATGCTTCTCACGTTATTTATGCAAGAACATAAAATTTCATTATCGGGGTAAAGAATGTGAAACAGTTGCTCTGGGAGAAATGTATTCCCAAATGAAGGACTTTCTATGCAACATTAATGGCTATCTTTTCGGCCTTCCCTCCTCTTGGAATTTTCCTTCGCAGTTTTCCAGAAGACGCGAGCAAGAAAATAACAGAGAAGAGGGTATTCATATTTCCCAAAAGTGCAGAAATGAGCATAGAAGATAGGAAAAATGTTTTTATTTTTTCTTCAAACCTTTCACGAATATTATATTGAATCGTTTTTAGAAGATGAAAAATCATCACATTGTTATTGAAAATAAAAATGCCAGGTAGCACAGTCTGTTGCACTATATTGTACAATATTGCGCGAGATTATATGATATTAATCAATATTGCGAATATTGATCAGTGTCATACAATATATGTGTGCTACTAGGGATATTCAACACTATTTTTACTGATGAGCTAAAATACACTTTTTTGAAATTATGCTTTTCTGTATGGAGTTGCGCATGACAAATAAAAATTAATTAAATTTTATATGTGTTCTTAAAATAAAATTCTAATTATATCTAAAAATTGTATTCAAACATTTGATTTAAGTTTCTTTTTTATGCCAAATTTTATACGAAGTCCATAGACAGAAAGCAAGCATTCTATTTTTAAGAAAGCGTGGTAGCTCAAAATAAATAAATAAAGTAAATTTATGAAACTAGGTAAAAAGTTTGAAAATCAGAACTGCAACCGAATTTTGGAACAAAAACTTCTACAAATGCACAGTATGTTAATAATGTAAAAGTGAGCTCTATAACCCAAAAGCATAACGGGCTAAAGAAATCAATTTATTAGATTATGTAACTAAGGCCGTGGTAGATTAGTGGCAAGGCCTTGAACACGGAATCTGATGATTCCAAGTTTGAAGTTAGATTACATTAAACAAGCGCTAAAGTGCTCCGGTGTTGATCCCAAACGATGTAAGAAAATGACTAAAATAAGCTAAAGATATAGTGACTGACAAATTAATTTTCTTGGGCTCAAAATATCCGCCAGTTTCTTCCATGAGGTGTTTCTATCTGATTAACCTTTCCAAGTTTTAGTACACTGATCAGGACTGCTGTCACTTGCACATAGATATCAATAATATAAGGTACACAGCACCTTAAACCTTATGGAAATGTGGATATGCCATTATAAAAACAAGAAACCTTAACCAGTCATAACATTTGTATTACTCTAAATTTTGCCCTGTCACAATCAGGGTCTTAAAAGAAATGTAGCAACACTATCCTCCCCCGCCCCCCCCAATCTTTTGGCCAAAAACATATAACATCGGTTTATTGTTTTTATACTCAATTATTACAGAAAGGGCGGCCGCGGTAGCTTGGTTGGTAGAGCGTCAGTCTTGTAACTAAAAAGGGCCGAGTTCTGTTCTCGTCTCGGCCAAAGACCGCCTTGCTGGCTATTGGCAGTTAGAGTACGTTAAATAGGTCGTGACTGCAAAGTCCATCAAGTCCCCATAACAAATTATACCTCTGGGGGTACTGAATCAGGAATGACTCAGTCTCTGATTTGGATATAAATTCTGACTTGAAGATGGATTTATGAGTTCGACCTCCCCCTAAAAAGGGTCATGTCGTGTGCGTTGGAGCAAAGTCGTACTTTCACCTTAACGGTGCTCGTTAACAACGAAAGGCGCACACTTCTGCCTTCATTCGAAAGAGCTCCGCTCATTCGGGCTTTGTATGACCAAGTGGCATTAGGCCCACCACCACCACAGAACGGACAGGTGTAATTAAAGAAAAATTCTTTGACTTAGCGATACTTGGAGAATCATAGATTTTTGAAATAGTCTGTTTAATTATATTAACGTCCCATTTAAAGCAACACGAGGGATATTTTGGGACGGACCTCGTAATTTTGAAACCCGATCAGATGACAAGGACGACACCTGAACTGGCACCCCCTCTCCTCACCACACCAGCGGGAGGACGTTTGGCCTGACAGATTTAACGTGCAAGAGACCCCCTCACACGACGGTTCTTCGGTAGAATCGAGTCTCGAGCCTGAAACCCTCCGGTTCCGAAGCCGAGACCTTACCACCAGGCCACCGCGGCCCCATATATTTTCGAAATAGTCTGTTTGTTGATTACATTGTATATTTTTTATTGCCCCCAATGTGGAGGAGTAGAGCTTAAAAAGAAAATGTATTTTAATCATAGTGCAATTTTCATGACTACTGTAATAACTATACATGCCAGACAAGAACACTCAGAATTCCTACAAATCATACGCACTCTCCGCGTCCAGACTTCTTAATATCAATGATGGTTTTTACCCCCATCCCCCCACACACAACTGTTATTCCACTCCTCACTTTACAATTTTTTAGGATGACTGGAACAATTCCGCAAGGATTAGCGGCTTGACAACTACAGACTATGAAGAGTATTTTAATCTTTGTTATTTATGAAGCAAGGTTTGCTTCTTTCAATAAAATAGCAACTGTTTATTACTTTTCAGATTATCTGAAAAAAGGAAATGTCAAAAGAAAATAGGTTTATAAAAAATTTTCAACAATAACTTAATAAAAAAAAGAAACTTCATAAATGAAAACACGGCAGAAGAGATCTAAATAATAATATTTTGAAACAGATTTTCAAAAAGTTTTTTGAATAATTTTCATAAACAATACATAAAAAATTATAAATGAATGGTTGACTAAAAAATGAATGAAGTCATGGATCTATCTACAAACTGATTGTGTTTCTAGTATCATGGGGAATTCAATAACGAATTTCAATGATATTCTTTTAAAATAATAAGCTGTTTTTATATAAATATATATAAAAAGAATATAACATATTGGAATTCATAGCAAAAATGCTGAACTTAACTTTAGGAATGAAGCAAAAATTTAAAATATAAATTTAAAAAAATTACGAAAAATCTTAAAACTTTTGTAAGCATATGTATAAGTATTTAGTATTAAAATAAATTTAAACTAATAATACTATTAAATATTTTTAATGAATCCATTAAAATTACATCTTTAATTTTAGGGTTATCGACTTTTTAACCAAGTTTAGATCTTTCTTTTAGCTATATATTTTTTGTAAATTTCGGTTCCAAGTTCATAATTAGAAAAAAAAATCTGACGTTGATTTTATTTTTACATCATATTCTGATGCATATATTCCTTTTAAAAGTGAAAATGGTTTTTTTTTCCCCTTTAAAAAGAATGTTAAGAACTTTTTCTAAAAAAAATGTTGTTGAAAATTTATTACAATTTCGTTCACAAAAAAAAAAAAAAAA
>JAPMOQ010048382.1:517023-575128 GCA_026543055.1 Argiope trifasciata
GGGGAATTCAATAACGAATTTCAATGATATTCTTTTAAAATAATAAGTTTTGTTATGCAGAATATTAACCAGTAGAATTATATCAATTATTTTTCAATATATTAAAATCATATTTATGCCTATTTAACTGGGTATAATGATGACAGACTGAGATATTTTTGTAGGTTTGAATGTATCATCCATCAAATTATTTGAGATATTCATTTTTGAGGCCATTCATACCTTCTTTAGAAAAAATAATTATTCAGAAAATATTAAAAATGAATGAATAATTATTTCCATATAACTTATAGGGTGTAAATAAAATAATAATAATAAGCACAAAGTAATGTGATATCTATTTTTATTTATCATGACAAATGCTTATATAAAAACTTTTACAGTTTCATTTTTTATATCAGAGAAAATTCTGAATAAAACAAAGGTTTCTTTTTTAACAATTTAAAATACAAGACCAATCTGATTTTTATTAGGAATCTTCAAAAATATCCAAACATAAAATACTCAATACAAAAGACAGCTTTTTAAAAAAAATACTTTTAAGGAAAGAATAAATGAATTTAAATAGTTGGTACACAAACCCACATCTGAAACCTGTAGTAATACACCATAATTTCATTCTGGTCCCTTAAAGGATATTAATAAATATACAGAACATATATAAGAAAATTATGCATATTTATACATGCGAAAATTGCTCGCAACATGATATAACATAGTTAATTTTTAAGAAAAAACATTTAAAAGGTAAGCTTAAATAATATTGTTATTTCATATTACATTTTTAAAATTCACATAAAAACGCTTCCACTTTAGGCCTGCACTCAATGGATACTTTTAATACTTAGGTCTATATATATGCAAGAAAGAATAAGAAATACTTTTAGCTAAATAAAATTATAATAAATTCTTTCAGATCGCATAAGCTTCCTTAGATTGCATACATAAGTTTTCCTTTATAGTTTCACAAAACCAACTCAGCTAACAACATTTTTTCCAATTTTACACACATTCTTATTTTTATGCCTTTTAACATTTTTACAATAAATAAGCATAAATGTGATAAGGACAGAGTTTGGATCAAATTTAAATATCAAAAACAACAGGCTTGTATAGGATACATGCTTCTATCGAAACTTCTATCTCTACAATGCTATACATATTTTTCCAATTTTGATTGAGAAAAGTTTCATAAGTAAAAGGTGTAAAGGTGCTATATAAAAAAAATCTATAGTAATTTCAAAATTTAACTGAAAACTGGAATTACACTAATTTTATAATTTAAAAATATGATTGATCTAAATGGAACAAAAATGAATTTTTGCATTTCATTCTAAGCAACTTATTTTTTAAAAAGCAAATAACATGCTGGGATTTTTTTTTTAATAATAGCTCTAAAAAGGTTATTTAAAAATTTTTGAAATTAATCAATAAAAATTGAGTTATATATTTACATAAGGAATCACATTTTTCACATTTCCAAAAAAAAAAAACTTTTTTTTAAATTAAAAATCCTGCAATGAAGAATTTTTTTCCAAGTAAAAGAAAAGTTAAATGAACAGTAATCTTAGTTTAAAAATAACATTTTCTATTTCTTAATCTATAATCAGCATCACAGTTGCTATTCTTGTTTAAAGTGGGGAAATATAATTAAATATTTATTTGATACGAATATTAAAAATTTTCTAAGAAAAGCGATATATACATACATAAATATTTACATACATATTGATTATCTTGCACTATTTGCCATGGAAGAACAGTTCTAATCATTTCTTTGTAAAACTAAAAATTAATAAGTGAACTAAGATAAGTAGGAAACTATTTTTGTTGTCATGCTACCATAAACCAAAATACTAACCCCTAAAAATTTCTAATATTACAGGGAATCAATACGAAATACATAAAAGCTATTCTCCATCAGCAGTTATTTACAAAAAATTAAGAAGACAGTAACTTAATATTGATAAGAAATAAAAATTATCATATTTACAGAAAAGTAAAAAATAACAGCCTTATATACTTGCAAAAAAAATAAACAAACACAAACAACAACTTATAAACATCTCTGTAAAATTAAAATGAGCAAACAGTATTTGGTATGTTTTTGTTACAATAATGCAAAACAATATTATGTAAGTAGAGATTAGAATCAAACTGAAATTTATCAATGTTTAAAGTTCCTAAAATATGCAAACAGTAAAATTTTAAGTAGGAAATTATTGGAATAATACTTTTAAAATGTTTTTGCAAGGCTATAAATTAAAAAAAAAGATTTATTTAATTTTAATACTGTAAAAACTTACAAAAGTAATAAAATAAGTAATAATGATTCTGCAATTCTGCTTAAATTAAGAAGATAATAAAAATGGAAATATATTTATAAGGAAGAAAAGGATGGTGATTATGAGATTAATTAAGAGTGTTTTCTTACCTTTTAGCTCAATACAAAGAATTGATAAAAAGGATTACATTAAAACATATCACAGTAGAAAGCATCTAAATTTTAAGATTTAAAAATTAGATAATTTTTTTTGAGGAAATTCTATTCAACTATTTTCCAACTTAAAGTTGGAACAATTTACATTGAGTTTTAACTATATTTAGGCTGATTACATAATAGTTTATTTAAAGTTGAAAAATAAAACTTGTTGAAAATAAGTTTAGTTTTACTAATAAAACTCAACTTATTTCCAACAAGTTTAGAGAAATATGTACTTAAAAAGATAATTTTGAACAAAAGAAAAATCATATTTTTAATATATGAATGATACAAAATGTTTAGGTTCATGAAAAATGAATAAATAATAAAATGTGTGAATTCAAAAATGTTTTTAGAATGATGGTAAGAGTAGCATTAAATTAGTATATTACAAAATATTTAACTTAATGAATTAAAAATTACCTATATGTATTAAAATTTTTTAAAAAAAGGACAATTTAAAAAAAATCTTAAATGGGGAAAAAGATTTTCATCAAACATAAATAACATAATATCCAATTTATTAAAAAAGAATATATATATATATATATCCATTAACATCAATAAAAAAAAGGAAAATAAATGATCATTTACATGTTACTACCCTGTATATAGATATATATACATTTCAGTCCGTACAGCATATCATTTATGAACAAGTTATATAATGATATAGTTTCACAACCTCTATTAAAAAATGTACATTGAACTTTCTGCACAGATACATGACATATTCACATAAATAATATAGTTTTTCACTAATATATCTATTTTCTAGATATTGTTTTGCTATTTAAGGCTGGAATTGAACACCATTGTTTACACTGAATGTAATAAGGAATAATATTAATTTTTTAAAGTTAAATAGTTATAGATGCTTTTTAAAGAAAATATATTAGATTTAACAGAATTTTTTTTAAAAATAGCATTTGCTTTCTTTTCTAAGAAAAGTTATATTTAAGTTAAAATTGCAATTCTGCATAGATAGAAATATTTTAGACAATTCTGTATATTCATAAATTCCTTAGATAAGTAATTTAGTTAAAACAATTCATGATAAAACTAATTTAACAAAATTTTGGTTATTTCTTGAAATGTGTAATATACATATTTTAAAATTCTTTATAATAGAAATTTTATGCTTTATAGAACTTTATCACTCAAATTTTATCAGTATTCAGAATAAATGAAGACAGAAATGTAAATTTTTAAATCCTTTTCTATTATTATCCCCAAAGGATTTGAATGTATTTGACTTTTTTATGTCATACTTTTAAAGCAGATTTTTAAAAAAGGGAATTTTCTGAAAATAATATTAATAAAATATGGAAAATAGTAAAATATGGAAAATATACTCAGGGATTTTATCCTCTAAACCATAATTAAAATAAATGACTATTAAAATCAATTATCAATAGAAAAAAGTTCAGAGTGGAAATAAATTGTAAACACAGTCATGCCTCTTTAGTGAGAGATACTATATGTTTCATTCAGCTCTATTTGGCTACGTTAAAATGAAAAAATATTTTGCACGAATATTTATTTCAAAATGCTATTCAATGTTTCTTTTAAAAACAGACATTTTTTTTGAACAAAAATATAAACAGATATGACATTTTTAGTACAAAAATGAAAGTTTTGAGCCAAAAATTCTTTTAATAAAGATAACAAGATTTTAGTCAAAAGCTTTATTTTTTTTTCATAATTTATCTTCTTTATATTGGTCTACAATTAAATCAAAACAAAATTTATAGTTTTAAAAGATATAAAAATAGAGCTTAACTGACAAAAATAATAATCAGCTATCATAAAATGCTGAACATCATGAAATCATTTTTTTGGATAAACAGTTCATAAACATAGAAAACTCTATGGTACTCTCAGGTGAAACTAAAGGATATTTTATGGATATCAAACAGTCATTTTTTTTTTCAAGGAACAAATAAAAAAAATCCGTAATGATAGCAAGCAAATACTTTGAAGACTTATACTAATCTGATGTAAAAGCTTAAATATATTGAATAAAATATCACAAATTTAAACAAGAAAAGAAAATATTATCAAGCACATCTTTTTATTTACAAAATACACTAAAGCAATGAGATATAAATAACAACTCTGATTACCAAAGTTGTTTAGAAACATGTTCATGTAATTTTTCTAAGAGCATACTTATCTATAATATTTCTTACTTTAAATAAAAAGCACTGTTTATTTATTTAATTCTAATCAATAATATGAAATTATGGTCACAAAAATGCTCAGTTTTACTACAATTTCAAGTAAAGAAATGTGACTGCATTGATAAAAAAAATAATATAAAATAAAATTTTAGAATTAATAGTTACTAAAATCTCTTAACTACTTTTAGAGTACTGTATTGTACAATACAGTTAACATACACAAATATAATCTCTAACAAAAATATATTTTATATTCAGACGTGGATTATTCATACTATTTTCATTTGAATAAGAAAACATTTTTAAATAAAATTTTAAAAATTATATTTAAATACTTAATAAAATTTCTTAAATCTCAACATATTAAAAAAAAGTGATATCTGATGAATATTTTGACAAGCAAAAACACAACACATAACAATATTTTTGAAGTAAAATAAAAATTAGAGAAAAATATATTACACTATTCTAGAGAAGAGGCATCAAATAACTCAATGAAATTTAATACAGGGCCTTAATTTGTATAAATATAAATTTAATACAGGAACTAATATTGTATAAATACTTTTATATCATGTTGATTTTACTACTAGCAAAGTTGTTTGATATACATTCTTATCTTACTACACATTCTATCACAATACAATAAAGTAGGAAAACAGAATAGATGAATTCAATAACTGACCAAATGTTACAACATTTTGCTTATTTTAACCGTAACTTTTTTGAGGAAAAAATGAAATAATGACTCGAAATGACATAAATTGTGACATAACAGTTTCTTGAACTTACAGCAAAAACAGAACATGATCAAACAAATTTTTCAAAGTAACTTAATACTGTAAAATAACAAAATAATTTGAGTCTCTAGTGCTGCTTGGCATCAAAGTGCAGTGACAAGACATATAAAAATACAATTACAGTGGTGACTTATGAGTTGAAAAAGACAAACACACATTGTATTTTACAACCTCCTGAGTATTACAAACTTGCGAATGAATTCAAGACAGGTTGTTTATTCATAGTGTACCTGTATGAGTGCTAAAATATTTTAACAGTTGACGCTATGTAAGATTAAAGAGAGATGGCAAATGATAATGTATACACAATGAAAAATGAATGAGTGAAATTGCATAAGATGCCAGAAAAGATCTGGCTTAACTTAGTATCACAAGAGCCACATACAATGTATAAAAAGTATGAACACAAAAAATAAATTGTATTCAAATTCTGCAGCAAGCAAGATATCTATCTACAGCACACATCTGGAAAATACTTTAACAAAATGGCTCTATGTAATGGATACAAAATAAATAAACTATACATAGTCATGAAGGCATACACAGAAGCATCCTTGGAAAAATCAAGTTTTGTATTTACTTCATCAAAGAGAATATGGATTAACATACAAATGGTTAGTTTTAATAACCAGCACACTTTTATTTGTCCACACACAATCCTTGACTAATAACCACACTTGCATTTGACAATTTTTGTAAAGAATTACTCATCATATTACAATTTTTTAAAAATAAAATCTGACTAAATTTAAATATAATGGTGCTCAGACCGGATTAATGTAGATGCTTCACCTTCATCATCAGAATCATACACCTGCTTCCAGTCTCTAGTGTCTATTTTGAAAAGTCCACAACACTGCCATTCACAAAAATCTAGAAAATTTTGGAAGGCTCCTCGACTATAAAGGTAAAACATCAAAATGAGTAAATTCAATTGCGCATTAAATTTTTACAATCCAGAAATTATATTAAATTGTAACTATTTTAAGGAATTTTTAATTTTGACAAGCCAAATGCATAATTACTAATGCTCACAGGATTGACAAGCCAGAAAACCAACAGAAATTCCAAATTCATTTCTTTTCTGCTTTTAAATTTTAGCACAGAAATATGTATCGAATGTCAAAGCTTAAACCTACTTTTTTTTTTTCTTTAAAGCAAGCCAAATTTAGATATCCAAAAAACTATTTAGAAACTCAAAAGCAATTATTTTGTGAAATAATTCAGTGAAATTAAAATTTCTTCAAGAATGTGCATATTACTAAGCAAATGAAACTATTTGATAATGAGTAATATGTATGTGCAGAGTATAAATGAATAATTTTGAAATAATATATATTTTTCACTTAATGCGTTTTGCCTGACATTAAAAGATGGATTTATAATAAATCCTATGGCTGACAATCTAATGTAAGCTGTCGAATATAAATTATTTATTATTTCAAATACTATTACCATTTTCAATAATTCTTCAACACCATTTCAGCTTTATTTTTTTTTGCCTGTTATTTTCGAGAAAATTTTTACTGTGAGTGTTTCTTTTCCCTCATCTTTATTATTATTATTTTTTTCAATACACAATGATTTCATATGTCAGCCTTTAACTTAGGTATATTAGATCAATGCAAGAGATAAAATTTAAAAAATAATATTAATAAAATAAAATCTACTATTGCAAATTTCAAGTTATCATGTGAGAATACTATTTTTTAAGTTATTACTTGTCTTAATTAATTAAAATAATTAAACAGCTTAATTCTATTAGACATTTTCATAAGACTGCTCCATCAGTCCTCTATTTATTCTTCTTTTTCAGACCTCCCCCTCTCTCTATATTATTTTTTAAAAACTTTTATTTCCAATTTTACGAACTGCCAAACAAAGTTTTAAAACTTGAGAGGGAAAGAGATTGAGATTTTGAGATGGGGGAACCCCCCCAAAAACTATTGTTTTTCTAAATATCGACACATGTGTAATCAGATAATCACATGCTTGTTTCAAACCAGTTTAAACTGGTTAATAAATTAATTAAAACAATTTGTAAGAATTCAAATAATGTCTAATTTGGAAATCAAGTTGTGACTTTAGTTGGCAATAAATTGTCAAATGTGACAACATTCCACATTATTTTTTAATAACCCTATTTTAATTAAATAAAATTATCCCTGAACCAACAATCTTTATTGATTACACAAACAACATTTTAACTGGTTTGGTTAATTTTTTTAAAAAATTGTGCAACTTAGGCAATAACACCAAGGAAAAAACTACAACAGCAGACAATAGATTAGATAATGGAAAAATTATAATGAGAAAACTGACTCCGAAATAAAACTATGTTAACAAATGATGGATATTTTAAAAGCTATATTGTGAAAGCTGATTCCAAAATAAAAAGGATAAATTGAAAATTTAATGCCTATGCATTCTGAGGCTTCAACAATTTATTGCCTTCATATCTTAAGGCTCCAAAAACCTCAAACAAAAATAGAATCATGTTCTCACATGATAAAAGAAATTCATATATGATGGTGATAGATTAATACATTTAATTATACATGAATAATTGCTATTTATGGCAATATTTCAGGGTGGTAGGAAATAGCTTATAAACAATAAAATATTTTACATCACACACCTACCTAACCAGAGAAGCTGATGTTAGAAATAAATCTTATTTTCCATTTTGTACTAAGAATTAAGAATCAAAATTTTATTCAATAAGACAAATAAATACATAAAGTCTGTAGGGATCATATGCTTGGTTAATTTTAATTTTAAATAATACTCCAGTTTGGTTACTAAAAAAATCCTATAATTAAATTCTGATATTTTATCTTAGTTAACAATCAATTGAAAAACAGCTAGTTTTCAAAGCATTCAAAGATGAAATTTACAAATATTTAATCCATTTTTTACACATAAATAAGAATACTAAGTTTCATATGAACAATATTTTAATTCATTAAAGTTTTCTAAATAAGGGGATCAGAAAAACAATTATAAAACAAACATTGATAAATTGTTCATACATAAAATTTTCTAAACCAAATTTAGTTTATATTAAATTGTTTAATTTTCCTTAATTTTCAAACAAAGTACCCTTCCCCCTTTCTTTCTAAAACTTGTAGATCTTGCACAGAAAAGTGATAAAAGAAAATGACAAAAGAAGTTTGGATTTATCAATTTCTAGCCTGATGAAATTAAAAATAACAATGAAAACTATTTTATAAAAGGAAGAAAACATTATTATTATGACTGAAACTGGTTTTTGTAACTTACTGGAATGGGCTTCTTATAACTCCTTTCTTATCTCTTTTAAAATGTCGATATCTTGAGCAGTTCATTCTTTCATTTGTTGTCATAGCTAACCATACTACCTGTAACAAATCAGAAAAAGATATATTAACAAGATTCCCTACAACACCATTAATTATAACATATCAGTATATGATATTAAAATTCTTAAAACTTCCCAAAAAAACTTAGATATCCATATAAATCAATAATACAGTGTGATGATCACAGACTAAATGCTGTGTGTGCCTATTATGAATATATTACTATCTTCAGTTGGCATTACAAATTCTTATGTAACCACAACAGAATAATTTATTTATTTATTTATTTGTAGAACAGTATAGGAGAAGCGTGGTTATAATGGATGAGATCTTTGCTATGGCTTCTCTGATGGCATTTTGGTCACCGACTAGATGCTGTGTCAACAGCCAAAACATTGGACAATTCATGATGATAATTGGAGTATTCCTTGATATTCTTTTAGTTGCCTGGAGTGCTAATATCAAAATTTAATGAAATGAGTTCTATTAAAAACTGTATAACCATTTAAAAAATATATTGAAACCATCATATGTTCAATTATAATAGTTTAATTTCCATATTTCCTTTGTAACCAGAGAAAATCTTTATACCCGCTCCCACTTATTAATCCTTCCAACAATAAAATATATTTACAGTAAATTAACAACCCAGTGATGAAAATGCTCTTTTTCAGAAACTACTAAAACAGAACTTCTATATCTGAATATTACAAATGTTGTATCTTATTTTTTTAATCCAAGTTCTTTATTTCACAACAAACTGACAATACATTAATCTGATAATTTACATTACATACATTATCATACATTAATCGTATTTTAAATGTTTGATTCAAAACACACTTTGTTTACATTTTCCTAGTTTTAATTTTAGCATAAAGTTCTAGTTTATTTTAACATCTAATTGAACAAACAAAGCAGCCTTCCTTTAAGTTTCAAATAATAATAAAGATGCTTTGCATGTCTATGTATTGATGTAGGCAATTAACTTGTAAAACATATTTTTAAATAAAAGAATGTGTCATGAATTAACATTAGGATTAGACAATATATGTATATAAATAAGACAATTTTCATTAAAAATTAACATTACAGTGGGAGGATTTTGCAGATTTTCCTCTCATAATAAAATATGAGGAAGGAAAAAGCTTACTAACTTGAAAAACAAAGATACAATTATTTAAAATTCATCATCAGTGAATTAAGAAGGCTTCTAAAATTATATTCTGAATCAGACAACACCTTAAAAAATATCCTCTGAAGCAATTTCTACAGAATATTAGCAAGAATATATTTACTTAAAAAAAAAGGAACACATATGAAAAAAATAAATAAGCTTATTTTAAACATATAAATACATACTAGTTTCTATCTAGATAAATTAATTTAATTCACATATTAAAAAAATCTGCAAAATCCTTCCACTGTAATGTTAATTTTTAATGAAAATTTTCTTATTTATATACATCAAACTCTTTTATTATGAAAAAGTAAAATTGATAATTTCTTAATGCAAAAGATACATTTCATACTATGCTTTTTCAAATATTTTCAACTTCAGTATTCTAATGCAAAATTTCATGTTTACAACGAATCATTTTGATAAGCAAGGAAATAAGTGGTAAAGCTTCAAACATTATAACAAAGCAATTGAAGACAGTAACAGAAATAAAACTATTTTCATGAGTATGGATTGATCAATGAAAATAATTTTAACTCAAAATAAATACGAAACAGTAATGAAATACTGTTAAAAAAACTATACATTTTAGCACTTACGTAAATATTATAATGTGTTGCTATAGTTGCAACGACTTTTTTAAGCAAGAAATTGCTAACTGAAATGCCAGCAATATTAGCAATTGAAGTAATTAAGAAAAAAATTTTGATTTTTAATCTACTGTAAAATTTACATAAATGCATATACATAGATAAGGAGCAGTTATCTAAATTCAGCCCTCAATATATAGTATACAAAAACAGAAATCTAGAAGCCCAATAAGCATTTAAAAATGTTTACAGAGCCATAATTCAAATTTTTAAACTTTTTTTTCTCAAAAATTCATCAAAATCTTAATCTGTTATAAAAATTCATTAATATAGCATGGATTGATTTTTTTTCGTATTTTATGCAATAAAAAGAAAGGCTTTTTTCACATAATTGATGTAGAACAAATAATAAATGCAATTGCAATAAAAAAGCATAAAATAATAATAATCTTACTTGATATAATTGACACAGAAGTAAACAACCAACCCAAAAACCATGTAAGCAAGCATTTGCCGCTATCCAACTAACCCAGCCACTAGTATGAACAGCTTGCCATAAATAGCTGGAAAGGGGCATATCCTCACTTTCCACATTAAATTTCCAAACTGAAATAAAAAGTTTGAAATGTAAATATGAAAAAAGGAATGAATTAAATTCTGGTAAAGAATAAATAATACTTACATCTACAGCAACCATGTAAACACCAAATTATCATGACAAGAAGCCAGAACAAATAAAGAACAAAATATTTATGATTTCCTAGACCTGAAATTAAAAAAAAAAACACAATAAAATGACATTAAAACTAAAAATTACTGTGATTAAAATTACATACTGTACACTGTATACAAAGTAATTAAAATTATATAATACTTAAGGGGGAAAATTGGATTTTAAAATGCAGGATAATAACAACAACAAATATATGTGTATTTTAAAATCTTCCATACAATATCAGTAATATTCCAAGAAAAATAACCCTTTCACAATTCAAAAACTAATTCAACAATGCCTACTGAAATTTATAGGAGCTGCTAAACTGTTGATAACACAATTTTAGTGCAATCAGAAGATAAATATATGTACATATTTCCATTTTTTACTAATAGAATCTTTTAGAATTCACTTTTAATTGTAAATAAAAAAGAGAGAGAAAATTATTGTTGGAAACATGAATTTCCCATTTCTGCCTTGATTTAAACATACATTTACAATTTACATAAATTAATTTGAAATTAAGAAACACCCAAACATTTTTAATGTAATTATTTTTAAAAAATAACCCTTTTTTTGAATAAGTTAAAGAAATACAAATACAAATAATTTTAATTCCTCCAATTTTTTCATTAAAAAAAACTTTTAAGAAAATTGAATGTTCATTTGAAAAAATAAACAGATGTAAGCATTAAATTTAAGATAAATGCTAACATGATAAAATTGAGATCATACATAGGGATGTATTAAAATACAAAAAATAATAATAGATTCCAATTTTTTTTTTTTAAATATAGGAACAATACAATATTAAAACATAAAATTATGCTAACCAACACAATTTCCAACCCATGGACAATGATGATCAAAACGTGCTATACATTTATTACAAACAGAACAGTGCTTTGACCGTAGAGGGCGGCGAACAAGGCAGGAGCTGCAGAACCAATTTGGATGGAAGCCATCTTTTTCAGCTAATTCAATAATTGTCTGTAAATGGAAATATAAATTTTCAGGGAAAACAGACAGAACAGTAAAAAAACTCATAAAAACTGAAAGAAAATAGTAACAATCTAAACTCATAAAATAAATGTGAAAGTTTGAATGGATGTTTGTTACTCAATCACGCCAGAAAGGCTCAACAGAATTGGATGAAATTTAGCACAAAGGTAGACTATAGTTTGGAATAGAGCATAGGCTACTTTTTATTCCTTTTAATTTTTTATTCATTTAAAATTAACTTTTGTGCCAAAGAGTTGAGGCCAAATCCTGTCAAAGATGAATAAGGCCTCAGTTTTTTTTTACAAATAGTAATAAGGTTAAACTTAGAATGATTTCAACCAATTATTTAAAATGATTCTGTTTACTTTCGTAGTGTCTGATTTATTTAAAATCAAATGTCGTTAATTAATCAATCTTTTGGATTCATTCAGAAGTACTTTTAAATTAAAATAAAACAGAATAAAGTAAATAAAAAATTTCTAATCTCCATTGCGTTACCCCAACTGACGTAGGAAAGTCAGGTATTTGCATTATGCCAACTGGCATTAAAAGTTCACTGGTGATGGTTGGCAACTGTATTTTCATTTAAATTAAGTTTAAAAATTATGTGTATTATACTTTTTTAGCTACCTCAGTCTCAATAGGTAAATAAAATAGACTTGACTTGATTTTAAGGAAATACAGACTTGATTTGCGTTCTTGTTTTATTGCAAATATACAATGTAAATAAATCGTTTTTAGGTTAGTTGTGTTTTTTGTTATTAAATTTTATTTATGTTATTTTTTTTGTACATGCTTATAGTTTTGAATGTATCGTTTTTAAGTTAGTTTTAATTTTTTTAATTTGTCATTATTTGATAATTTTTAGAAATGCCAACAAAATGCAATTCTAATCTTTTGAAGAGGAGTAATAAAGCTTTAGCTAAGAAAATAGCTAGAAGATCTGTTTGTAGTTTTAGTGAGCACTTGCGAACAATCAAACCATCTCCAGTTGCGCGATAAATGAAAGGACACTTCATCAGAAGTTATGGCAATCACAATTACCTAATCATTTAAAGCCTTGGTAAAGATTGAGGATAAAAGGATTTCCATAAATATAAATGCAAAACATTTCCTTTGTGAAAAATACACCAACTTCTCAATAATTGTTTTTATCACAAAAAGCACTGTACTAAGCATTTGAATAGATAAAGAAAAAATCATAAAATAATACCCTAAATCTTTGTTCTGGTGTACTTTGAATAACTCCAGGATCAGATTTCCAAGCTTTGATGAACGAGTAAAACAGGAACATTGAACACACCATAAAACCTAAAGTTCTCCAAATATCACCAACATCTTAAGGAACAAAAGGGTTAAGGAAAATATAGCTAGAAACAACATTAAATCAACACTAATCTGATCATTACACAAATGCAGAATGTCTATGTTTCTAGAAATGAATAGAAGTTCCTTTCAAATAATAATATAATTAGTTGATCATGGATTTTTAAAAGAGAGATAAATAACCATTGATATACAAGAGAAGAATAAATCAACTGCTAAGAGAAAAATAAAGTAGCCTATAAAAATAAAATGTCATATGAAATATTCTGTTTTTTGCTTTAAAGGAAACATAAGGTAACAATATTTAGTACTGATATAATAAAACATAGGAAAAGTACCCATTAAATTGGTTGCATATAAGAGAGTGCTAATGAATTAACAAGAAGTGAAAAGAAAACAGGTACAATAACAATACTACTATTGCCGACTAGCAAATAAAATAAAATAAATAAAAATTTTAAAAAATCATTAATATATTTTATTTTTTTCATAATTCTAATTTAAAGTGATAAGATGAGAATGTTTTTAAGCTTAAAAAACTTTTAATAAATAAAAATACATAAAATTATACAAAACACAAATGATTATTATGCTTAAACCAAAACAGACATCACATAAACTGCAAAATTTTGTGTGTGCGTAGAATATGAAAAAGGAGTGTCAGCAATTCAGTGAGTGAAACTACAATATGAAAAACGTAAATTGGGAAGTTTGAGAATGGTATTTATAATTGCATTTTAAGATTTTGTACTAACCCATTTCTAATATTTATTGCATGTAAGCAAAAGTATTATCTGTTTGTGCTTGCATATGTAATAACATCTTTTAATTTAATTTTAACACTTAATTTAAATTATAATTAATGTAGCCCATGTTACTTTATGATTATCACTTATAACTGAGCAAAAACTCATTTCCTGTTTATTATTCCAAACATGTATACTAAAAAATTTACAGCTATTTTAATTTTTGACACTCTGAGAGACAGGATAAAAATCTTCAATACCTACATATTCCTTTAAAAGACACTCGATTTCCTTTCTTAAATCAACATATGTCAAAAAAGTTCTTATGAGAACCCTCTTAGTAAAATCAGAGAACGTTGAAATTTCTATCACTTTGCTCTTGTTTTTTGTTGTAAGGGACCACAATCCAACTTCATCTTTATATACATCTTTATTCTCAAATAATGAAATTTATAACAAAAATGTCATCTTTCAGCTATCCATCAACTAAAACTGTTATTTACAGCATTTGAGATTTAAACATTTATTGAAAAAAGCATTCATAAATTTTACAATAATCATCACAAATTTTTTCCTAATTAGGATTAATGGAATATTTTAAAAGTTATATTTTGCAGATAATATTAAAGAGAATATGCAATATTTCATTAGCATAAGTATTTCTAACATGACTATAAATATTTTTTTTAAAAATTGCTTAGATATATTAAAAGACTTGACATAAAAAAAATATATATATAATTTTAGCAAACCTTCTTTTTCTTTGACTAAATAATTGCAATTAATGAGAATAGTTGTTTGATTATCAGTATGTTCACAAAAAAGGATCTTGAAAAGTTATTACTAACTGCATCATATTTCAACTTGAAAATAAAAAGGATACAGGGATGAAACCACATAAACCATGTTATATACATCCAAAACTTTGTAGAGAGATAAACAGATATTGGAAGTATATTCAAAATTCTATCATCAAATAATAACCTGGAAAGAATAAATAAAACAGGATTATATATATATTACAAAAAAAAGGAAATAATTATGTTATTAAATAAATAATTTTCAATAATTAAATAATATTCAAAGTCTATGTTTTTCACTACATAAAAAAATGAATTTAAAAATATTAATTTGCATAATATTGTGAAACATGCATTCAGATAACACTGTCAAATCAAAATTACAGTAAGAATACATTAATAAATATGCAAAAAGAAAAAGTTTGCTTTAATAATCTTTAATTAAAGAACTTTTAAAAAATATTTTCTCACCTGCCAGCAACTGAAATTGTAAGAGTAAGAACAAGTAGCAGACCAGCTTTTACAAGATAAGATTCACGACTTTCTAGTAAAGCACCAATAACATAAAATACTATAAATGGTGATCCCACCATGCAGCCATAACGAAGTTTCTAAAAATAATAATGTTTATCAAATCCCTAATAAGAATTTCCCACATATTAGCAATATGAAATAATATTTCCAAATTTCAATACAATTATTGTCATATTATGATTGGGAAAAAGATGCAAATTATATTTTAATACTGGGCAATAATGAATGCAATAATAATAGAAGACAAAAAAAAAAAAAAATCTTCAAATTGTTTCTAAAATCTTCACTTCAAAAAAAAAATTCAATGCATTAAAAATATTAGCATTTACTTTTAATAATAAGATAATAATAATAAATATTTAAAACAGATCAGATTTTCAACAGATCAACACATTTTTTTTTAAGTACAACTAATTGTTCACACAATTCTATTTTGTTTTATATATGAAAAAAAAAAATTATAGAAAGATTTTGCAACAAAAATTATAACTTATGGAATAATTAAAACAAAAGTATAATTTTATTACAGCAATAAAGTAAAAGTGAATGGAATTAAGTATTACAAGATGGATGCATATATTAATGAAAAACAAATCTTAAAACTCATAAACTTAGCAAATATCTAAAATAAATTTGTTTTGAAGAAATGAGATGGGAAAGTTTTTACATTACTTATACATATAAATGGGGTATGAAATTTTATCTTTATCATCAAAAACAAAACAAAACTATATCAGGTTCAAAAAATTACCTTATCCCTATAAATTGATAGGCAATAAGGCTTCTTTTCTCTATCTCTCCTTGCCTCTTCTAGACGTTTTAGAATATAGGTTTGGTTCAATCTTTTAGCCATTGTAATTGGAGTATCTTTCTACAAAACACAACATAATTTGAAAAATTATAAGTAATTCATGAATGGCAACATCAAGAAATTTTCAATTTACACATTTTTACATCATTCCTACTCTTGTTTTCTGATAACAATTAGGAAAAAAATGTCTGATCTGGGTAACATTAAGTCAAGAGAGTTACAACAGTTTGACATTTAAATTTTAGAATAAATAGAGTGAAAAAAATTTAGAATGCAGCTTTAATATCTTCTTATAATAAAGATGAATGTGAGTTTTCCATCAGTGTGTGTAGGTGTTTTGGCACTCTACCAGTCATACTGTTTGACCTAAAAATGGCAAACTTGATTTAAGTATTCTCTGGTGCGCAAAAACTGGAGCCTTGGAATTTATTATTATTACTTGAAATTCTAAAATTAATAATAAATTCTAGTTTTATGATTATTTATAGAAACTTTCAATAAAATCCCCCCCAAACACACACAAAATATTTTTACAAAGGTGACTAGAAGTTTATAAAACTAAAAAAAGATCAAATAATACCATTAACAAACAATGAGTGGTGAAGAAAATTTCAAACTAACAGTTATAGCTAAACATCATAAATATGCCATTAAATCAATAATTATATTAACACAGGTTTTTAAAGAAATTCAAAAGCAGTTTCAGCTTTATTGATATAAATGAAAGGAAATATTTATATTAAATTTAATAAAAACCTATTAAGTTTTAAAATTTTTGTGAGAAAAAAGAATATTAAAGAGAAGATGAAACAAAAAGCAAATACTCATTGAAAGAAAAAATAAATATGTATTCAGAAAATATAATTTAATCACTATATTCAAAGTAAATAATAATTAAAAAAACTATATAGAAAATAATGTATGATAGCATAGCCTTCAAATTTTAGTGCTGCCACATTCATGTCATTTTGAATTGCATGGAAAACTAATGCTATATGAAATAAATTTAACAACAACAACAAAATCAACTAATGATGTACAGATTGGTATCAGATTAAAATATAAGTAAAAGAATTAAGGAATTCCCCTGAAGCTGCAAAGAACAGGAAAATAAATGTCTGTCAATTGATAGAATTTCTTATTTTAATTAAAATATTCTTATTGAATAAATAACTATACTTTATTATGTAATGGTAATAAAAAGTTAAAAGAATGACATGATATGATTTGGAAGAAATATAACTATTTGGAAAAAATTAAAATTTATAATTAAAAACAGAAGGAAAGTAACATAGGAAACAAAATCCAAGGAACGCAGTTGCAGCCTAGTATGAAATTTTTACCATAAAAGAATTCTGTTGCCCCCCCCCCCTATCCTAAAAAAAGTAATATACTGAAAAAATTATAAAATTTCTGCTTACATTTAAAAACTTTAACTAATAGATTTTGGATGGTAAAACTAAATGAACAGATTTTGGAAAGATAGATAAGATTTAAATTACATATTTCAAGATTTTAAAGAACAGCAGATTGTGAAGTTATCATGAATGTAACAATGATTAATATATAACTGTTAACAAAGCTCTGATATTATATACTTGAGCAGATTGATTGACACATACTTCAGCATTTTTTTCATCAACACTAGCCCCGGACTTTAGAAGAAGATTTACTGCATTAGTATTTCTAGCAAAAACAGCCCAATGAAGTGGTGTATTTCGATGATGGTGATCCACCATGGTAAGACTAGCCCCAAGAGTTAAAAGCAATCTTGTGGGGTCATTTCTGAAAAATAAAAACCATTCATAACAATATTAAAATAATTCAACAACACTTGGCATAGTTATATCAAGATAAAAATTATTTAAAATTAATACTAATAAAAGCAAAAATATTTTCACTAAGATAAATATTTTTCATTTTAATTTACCCTATTATAATAATTATAAAAATATGAAAATATTTTATTGTAAAAATATAAATAAGAATATCATAAAATTTTATATATCATAATACTGCAGATATTGAAAAAAGAAAATGTGCAAAACAATATTCTATAAATTTAAATAAGTTCTGCCACCCCAAAAAAATGCTTAAGTGATTTTAAAATTTAAAATCAACACTTTCACAGATTACAAAATTATTTATAAGAAGTAATAATAATAATTCAATAGAATCATTATTAACAAATTTATAGTCTTATATTTCAGTCAATTTCTAGATTTTTAAAATTATTAGGTAAATATAACAGTAATATACAGTTACATTTTGCTTGAATGATATAAAAAAAACTAGAAAAAAAAAATGATATATCAATATATTTTCAGAATCATCCTGCATTCATGAGTGTTAAATAAGATTAGAAAAAAAATAATAATGACATTTTTTAAAAAACCTCATCTATTAAAAACAAACATTTTCTAACCATAAGAATTAACCTGACAATATACCATAATACAATAACCCTGATTTTTATACGTTCTCTGATTACATTCTATTCTATAGGCTGTTAGAAAAATAATAGAAATTTCCATGTGTGTGTATGTATATATATATATTATATAAATATATATATAGGTTATAGTTTTTTGGTAATTGAAATAAATAAGATAATATTATACTTGTTAACAGTCCAATGGAAACCAGCGTAACATCGTTGCTTAAACAAATAAAATATCATTTAAAATTGAATATATATATATATATTGTGAGTATATAATGTTAAAAACAGAGTAAGCAATTAAAATGCACAGGAATTTTTAAATATTTTTCTTACGTGGATATGCGATAGCAGGACCACATTAAGGGAGTCATCCCATTCCTATCTGCAGCATTAACATCTTGCCCTTTAGCTGCTAAATAAGCAACAATAGATGTATGACCAAATTGTGCAGCTAAATGAATGCATTGACAACCTAGAAAATTATAAAAATATGGTTTATGCAGAATACAATTAATCCAAATATTTTTTAAATTCATTGGTTCACAACTGATTCTTATATTTTGATAAAATAATTAAATAGAACGATAGTACATCTGAATTATAGTTTGACACTTATAATAACACACAATATTAAGAAGCTAACATTTTAAGCCAAATAACTGTTTAAATTTACCTTCTCCATCAGTAAGTGAAGGATCAGCTCCATAATGCATTAAAAGCACTACCATTGCTAAATGCCCTTGTCTGTAAATGAAACAAGGACACTTTAAAGAAATAATTAATTAAAAAATTGCAGATTTAGAATCCCCTACCCATAAAAAAAAGAAATTTCAACTTGTAAATTTTAATTTATAAGGAATTTCATATTAAATGAAAATATTTTAAGTGTGGAAAAATCATTGGAAATACATTAAAAGGTAAAATTTTAAATATCTAAAAATAGCAAAATATTTTAAACAAAGAATAAAAAGCAAGGATTTATAAGATATCCTTCAAAATTAATGAGTAAGAAAATCTATATTATATTCATATATATCAATAAAGAAATTTTGAAACACTTAGAAAGAAGGATAAAATCTAGGAGATTATCTGTAATTTTGACTTTGAAATTTTTTTATTAATACATAAATTAAAATTTCAACACAAAGTAATTCATTTTAAAAAATTGTATAAAAGGAATCGATTATCAATTATTTTATGAAACAGTATCTCATATATTATATATCCAGATATGAGAAGATATGCTATTGAATTTCCTAATAATTCATTCTGCATTCTAAACACATAAAAATTTAAGAACTGAATTTTTAAATGTTTTATAATTTATTCTCTCTTTCATTCTTAAGCAAACAAATACAATATCAAATGTAAAGTGATACAAATTCTTACAATCATTATAAATAATAAGAGAGATACATATACATGTGTACATATCTATATGTTGTTCTCTGTAGGATCGACAGCATTTATAGCAACTTAAGAGCTTCAAAATTTTTTAAATAGAATTTAAATTACAAACTAAGTAGAAGCTTGAAATTTTGTCTCATAATTTATGAAACCTGAATAGCTTCATTGCTGTTACTAATATTTAATCTTAAATTTTAATTCCTTTCTGAAGGTATGGCTTATTCTTCCACACTGAATTATTTTAAAAACATTTCTGATAAAATTTTCGAATGTAACGGTAATTAGAAATAACTTCAGATGTAAACAAAAATATAAATATTTTATGTTTCATGTATTTTTTAATGTTAAATTTTAAAAACACAACCTCATACAAAGGCATTGTATTATATAAGCAAACAAATAAGCACTTGACTTTACATATAAAAATAAGCAGGCATTTATCTGAGTATAGATAATTGATACATAAAGTGAGGATGAATTTGGTTGTTAAGTAAAAGCCTCCATAATTCGATTTAAGAATCTGCCTTAAGTCTAACAGTACATTCTTCTGACAGCAAAATTTGATAAATATAATAGCAATATGTATAATAATGGGTATATAAATATGACTTCTTCTTTTCTCTGATTAAAGATACTTGTTTGAAGTCAAAATGAAAAATGTATAGAAGCATTTTCCATAAGATATTATTATATTTTCTAATCTGCCAAGTAACAAATGTATTCTGCAATTAAAGGCATTAATTTTCATGCAATTCAGCCAGTCTTAGACTACAGTATTAAACCTAAACTGAAATTTGAAGAGTTGATCTGAGAGAAGGGAGGGAATATTGTAATTTGAGTTAACAAGGTAAAGTGCTTTTATAAATTTCTAGGTAACTGTGTAAAATTAGGCTGAGCAGTATTATATTCAGAAACAATCTTCAGTATTTAAAGTCTTTTATTAAATTTTACTTACAATGTTAATCACTAACTGTCTGATAAATTATTAACAATTCATAATAAATTATTTTGTTACTCCAGATTCATAACATAATTATTTGGATACAAAGATTCTAATTTTACATTGAGGAATCTGATTATTAATATATCATATTCAGTCATAGAGGGTTATCAGAATGAATTAAATATTTGTTTAAATAAGAATTTAATGTTTGACTTTTTCCAAATTTATTTTTGATTCAACAATTACATGTGGTTTTTTAAAAATGTTTTATATCTCTTCAATTCAAATAGAATTCAGTTTCCTTGCTTTTGAACTTTGTTTTCTGCATGCAGAAATTGCAAAATGCATTATTGTGCAGTATCTGACTTAAATTATATTTAATATGATATTCATCCAATAATACTTACAATTCTTCATCTTAATATTTTTAAATGACTTTTTCCAAGCTCACTTTCCCCCCTCTTAAATGCACCAGAATTATTATTTTGAACCATGTAAACTATTCTTGATAAATTCTTTTTTATGCAGCTCATTTGCTACTAATTTTCAATAAGTAATGGATCAACTTTCTACATAATGAAATAGAATTTTCACCAATGCCTACAAACTATTTTAGCATAAAAACTTCCCATTTTTATTACAAAATGCTAATGTATAATATAATTATTGTTTATATGCTGAAATAGATGTCACATATTTGTTATTAAAGGTTGATATGAAGTCTTCCATATAAAAATGCTTTGAATTCAATGGCATTCAAGCAGTACCATTATATAACTTTTTTTAAAGACTATAATATTTATATATTTGATACATTTAGTGCATTGAAAAGAATCAATAAAAAGGAGAAAATTTGAATACAAGTTGTTTCAGAACATATGCATAATCGCTAAGCATAGAAGAATTACTTATTAACTTTTGACATTATTTTGTAATAATAGAGTATCTAAAAATGTCTATAAATATTTAACTATGATGAATTACAAAATAATAAATGAAAAGCAAAATGCAGATGCCAATAAATTACCAAATTTTTTCTTTAATTACACTAACCTTGTGGCCCAATGCAAAGGTGTAGAATGGAGTTCTCCACCGATAGTATCAACATGGGCTCCTTTAGAAATATAATACCTAACGATTTCTTGACGATTGTTAATTGCAGCCCAATGAAGAAGGGTAACATTTTCTGAATCAGGTCTATTGACATCATAACCACCTTCAATAATTTCTTGGCATCTTTCAAAAATTCCAAATTGAGTTGCTTTTACAATATCAAAAGTGCTATAATCTTCAGCAGGGGCTAAAGGAATACAGGTAGAATCGGAAGATGGATCACTATGATGTCTTGTTCTCTGAAAATATTTTTTTTGAAATTATACTTGTATTAGAGATAGAAAAAAAATATTAATGTCTATAAGCTTAAAAGAAACAAAAGATTTATAAAAACATAATAAACATATATACAAAAGCAAATGTTAGAAATGAAGGATTTCAGTGCAATTTATATATGTTTGTGCTTTATCTCATGTATTTTTATATTAAGGCACTGAAAAATTTAACTAAATAATAATTTCAGTTCAACAAAGGAAAGAAGCAATACTGCACAAAAACAGAATAATAGTTCTCAATTTCAGGGTGTATCTAATCCATTTAGTTTAGACTCAGTTGATTGAGAAAAACCTGAAGGACTCAAATAAAAGTATTTAATTTCAAATAACATTTTAAAGAATACAAAAGAAATTAGTTATAATAACAGGAATGCTAATGTTACAATTATCAATATGTATATTTCTTTCCAAAAGATTATTTACTTATATATTAGGAATTCGTGTTATAAAGAAATATTAAAATGACAAAGTACTATATTCAAACATTGGTAAAGATCAGCAGAAAAAAATATTGGAAAAAATTTAAAAGTAGATTTTAATGTAACATTAAATTTAAAATTAATAAATTGGTGACTTAAAAAAGATCCATATCATATATGGTAGAAATATAATTAAATATTAATCAAAAACACATAAAATAAATCTCTAAACAAGTGTAAGAGAATACGAAGCGTTGTAAAACTACATGTTCAAATGCAAATTATTTTTGAAAGTGAGATTTGAAATAATTCACAAGTAAATCGATCTGTATAATGATAAAAAATTTCAAGATCCATATTACTTCTTATCACTTTAGAGCACTTTCCGTACGTAAGAATGAAACTGGATGTACATTAAGCAAAAAATTAACAAATTCCACTATATTTTCAAAAATAAGGCGTTAAAAGATTTATATAGATGAAATAAAATAACAAACGATTATAAATTTTCATTTTAGTACAAATTTAGTTTCGAAATTTGTTTCCCATTACGCATTTAAAATAGAAGCTTGCGATCTGATGATACTTTAGTAATTAATAACTTACAACAAATTAACCAATCCTTAAAACATCTAATCATTAATGAAAATTTTGATAAAAATATGAAAAGCAGATAATTTATACTTCAGAACCACCGACATAGTAGACCGGCGTACACGATGGATCTTTCTCTTCCGCCATGCTGCAGGTGGAGAAATGCAGAAGGTTACTTATTTATATTGCAAATTTAAATTCATAAAGTTAAATTTAATTTGAAATTGGTTTAGTTGCTACAATTTTATTACTCATTATAAAATTACTAATCACGGCGAAGGGATGTTTATTTCTGCTAGTGTTTCAATTAATCCGATGCCAAGATGCAATTCCAATTCTTTGTATTAACTATTTGTTTAAGGAACATTCTTTTGAGTTTATAAAGCTACTTAGAATAGCAATAATAAGGTTCTCAATAATTATTTGATGAAAGATTTTTAATTATTAAACTTAGAACATTCAATTTATGACTTCTAGAGAATTATGTTATGTTAATTTTCACAACATAATTCTTATATTTAGCATAACTCTAACTGTAACTGTTTTATCAAAATATTTTTCTTTTTTTCAATTGTTTTTATTTTCAGTTTTCAAATATCCATAAAAACGTTGTTGTTTCAGTAGGCAGCTGATTTTGGAAAGTGTTGGACGTTAGTAATTAACGATTGCAAATTTTCCTTGATTATATCATTTGAGGATAAAAAAATACGGACGGCGGTTTGTAGATTTCCTTTTAGCACTTATTTATTCATTAGTTTTTAGTGTCGATGGACAGATATACATGCAATATTTAATGAAAAAAAATCGTAAACAACCGAAATGCATGCACATTCTTATTTAAAATGTTAGTTCTTATATTCTAGGGAATTGAGAAATTTTACTATTGGTATATTATTAATATTTCTCTTCCTAAAATGTAATAAAAAATTCAGTTTGCACTCGAAGCAGCGACTTTACGCGCAATAAATTTACCCCGATAGAATTTTTTTTTTAAAAATAAAGTCTTACTTCTGAGAATAAGTAATGATAATTTGTAGTTTTAAGTGACACCTAAATAAAATTAAAATTTATTCTGATTGTTTAAATTTATTGTAATTTTATGTAATTGAATTTATTGTAATTTTGTTCCCTTTTTAATAGCGAATTCTGAAAATTACCAGTGCCCTAGTATTGACTTAAATTATTGTTTTCTAAATACATCCTTATTTATGCTTATGAAAAACTACTTTTTTTAATTGTTACATAACCATGCTGTCTTTTAAGTGCTTAAATAAAATAAGGATTTTTTTTTTCTTCCCAAATATGAATCAGATTCGAAGATACGATTTACAGCCAAGGGAAGAACAAATATATTAAATTTTATCTATTTTATTATTTTGATATATTTATAAATATTTCATCTAATGTTATTGTATGAGTTTTCATACTGAAATTTAAGGAGAGCCAACTAAAAGAATAAAGTTTTAGCAATTTATCATATTTTTATTCAAGGAACATAAATTTAATACCTGTATTTGAAATTTTTTCTCTTGAATTTTTTCATTTGAAATCTGAAGAAGAATACATGCTTTTTTATTGTTTTACTGTGTAGTTTAAAAGCAAAATAATCTGCTTTAGTATGTTGATGGCTCAAAAATGTTATTAAGTATATAATAAATGAGAATCAACTTTGGGCTATAATTGTAAAGGGTAAAATTTTTATCACAATTAAATAATAATGGCAGCTTATATTTTTTCCCTTATAGTTTTTTGAAATAAAATTTTCTGTCAATGGAAAACCTGTAGCATTTTGATAACTTTTTATTTTAATATTGCTTTTTTTTTTCCTCGTATCTTTTCCCCCACAGGATTTAGAGACAAAATAATGTAAGCTCTTAGTTATAATTAATTTTCTATTTATTTTGTGTTATATCCATTGAAGGTAATGCTTATTTATTATATATTTTTTATACATGTAAACTGTGTTTAGAAAGTGATTGAAATATCAGTATGATATCAGATATTTTTCTTTATTTTCTCTTTAAATGTTAATTCTTTTCCAGTTATGGCAAGAAAAATAATGTAAAATCAGGATTTTTACTAATCAAAATAGCTGAAATTATCAAAATCAAATTTTAGATTGTATACCCAAACGTGTATTTAAAATGGAAATAAAATTTTCATTTAGGTTGCATATATCCATTTCATGGGCTTAAAAAAAAAGCCATCTATTATGTAATAAGATTTAAATGAACTGGTGACCAATGAATTGCAATTTTTTTACTTATAAATTATCTATTTATAATAATTTCACTACTTTAATCACCTTTCTTATATCCGAATATAAATAAAAACATTCAGTGGAAAGAGATTTCAACTATAATAATTTTCATGTTTTTAAAATTTGCTTCAGTTACTTTTTTTTTATATATATATACTTTATGTTTAAATTGCCACATTAAAACAGCTGCATATATAAAATTAATCCCCATTTCTATCCTAAGTGTTCAGTGTTGTTGATTTGCAGATTTTATAATCTTTTTTCTCACTTACTTCAGTAGCAATATAATAAATAAAATTTAATTAATTTTTTTTTTAAAAAACACCCATTTGTTCTAAATAAAATGAATTGGGAAAGAAATCAGTGTTGTAATAAATATTTCTGCCTTCTGTTGTATGTGTGTATAGATATATTTCATTTACTAACTGATAGTGGTGGGAAACTAGAATATATAATCCTAAATTTTAATCATTCATTTGTAACATGATTATCCATAATGATGCACATGACTGATTTGTTTGTAATCCTTTCGAACTGTTTATTTACATAGCTAATACCACTCTTTCCAGGAAGTAGGTACTTACTCTGGAATATAAAATATTTTTGAATTAAATTCTTCATTAACTAAGAAACAAATTGGGTATGAAATACTTCTATTTAAAACAATAATTGTAATTTTTAGGTGTTTTCAAATTATTACCTATTAAGTAGTGTTAACTATAATCCTCTAATGATAAAATTATTTACCACGAAGAAAGATCTCTATTTAAATTTTTTTTATATTCCTTGTTAAGCTGCTTTTACTATTCTCTGTACACTTAATACTATTTTTAATTTTTTTTTGTCTAATTGCTGAATAATCCTGTAAAATTTCAAGTTGATTCAAGTAAGCAAAATGTTCTAATCTGCAATATTTTTCAGATGACTTGAGTTTATCTGCATCAACAAAGGAAAAAAAAAGATTAAATTTACATGAAATGCAATAATTATTTTCTGTCGAAATCAGCAAATTTTCCATTTCTTGTTTTAAATCTGTTAGTTTGCAATATTTCAAGAATTTGTATCAAAATAATATTAAACCTGTAACTCTTTATCTTCAGAAATGTCAATTTGCTGCTTAGTGTTACAGGGAAAAAATAAAAAAAAAATCCTAGATATTATTTACAGCTTTGAACTTGCTTATTATTGGTAGACAAATTTGTTTACTTTCTTCCCTAATGGAGGAAACACAGTCATTATGATAGTTATGATTAAATATAAGTCATATTGAGTCTCTCATCATCAGAATGATACTAATAATAGGTTATAATTACATTCAAATGATTCTTCATAGTATCTCTTGTATATCGTTGATTCCGATTTACTATCGTCTCGATCAGAGAGCTGATACCAGATGCGTGCATTTTAAAAACATCATAGTACTTATAATTTTCGTTATGAGTTCTTAATGGTGCATCTTGATGAAAGCAGACAATTCGTTAAACATCGTATTCAAATAGGTTTTAGATTCGTGTGGTTCTAAACAGGTATTCAGACCAAGGATCTAGATATGGAAGGAATGAAACAGAATAAGAAGTTACTCTGACTAATTTAGGGCTTCTATTTAATTTAAACTATCAGAACGGCGAGAGTATTCTTTATAATATAATTTTAAAAAGTTATAGTTCTAAGAATTACTATTTAGCTTTAAAATAAATTGACTTTTTGTGTTTGTGAACAATGATTGTTGGAACATCAAATTCTTAATTTTTTTTAAATGTCGATCAGATTAATTTTTATATTTAATATATTTCCGCTGTGAACTAATATAAACAAAAATGGATGCAATTTTTTTTTAAAGCGAAAGATTCGTATAAATTGACTTCGGGAAAATCTTGTAATGTTTGACATTGACGCGGAGAGTGTTTACTAGCAAACGATTTTATTTTTCGGTCCCTCGTGTTGAATTTCCCTCCTAATCTTATCAGAACGATCATTTCAACGCTAAACGCAAAACACTCTTGTACAAATTCTGAAAAATCTGAGAACACTTTTAGCATTCTCGATTTGATTCGCAATTTCATAATTGGAGAAGAGATATAACGGATTAGCTCCCTACCTCAAGTATGTTCAAATATTTCTGTTCTTGCGAGAATGATTCGGGAGATTTATTTGTAGTACTCACAAACATAATTTGGATTGACTTAAACCCTGTTGGGATTCCTCAGCAACAGATATTTAGGGTCCCTTATTAGTTTTTCCAACTTCAAAAATCATTTTTTTAAAATTTATGTAAATTTTATCTTCTTATGAAATTTTTAAATGACAAATTTTATGGCAAACTGAAATAACAAAATATTTTGCTGCATATTACATAGACTGTATACACTGTATAGGCGGTTTTCTTGAACCATCATGTCGGAGGAATCAGCATTTAAAAATAATTTAAAAAGAAATAATAAAACAATTCCAATCTTTAATACTCTAATACAATGTTTATCAGGGATGTTAATTTGTAAAAATTAGAAAACTAATTGTAGAAGAATCTGCATACAAATTTGCGGCCATGGAAATAAAAAACGGCAAAGAATATTTTGTAGTTTAACGTATATTTCTTTTTGATTTGAATATTGCAGAATGTTCGACTGTTTGAATAAAATTAATTTAAAAAATTAAATGATACTGAAAATAATTTAAATATTATATCTTCGGGTTTCTCAGGTAATTCCATGCTTCTCCCATTTAGCAATCCGGTCCTGGATAAAGTATTCAAATTTGTACTGAGCAAACACTGAAACTCATCAAAAACTGAAGCTGTAATTGCTTGATGTTTCAGTTGTTTGTCTTCGCATACTTCTAATCAGTTCCAGCTCTCCAACTCAAGATCCAAGAGTGGCGCAAAAGATAATTCTCAAGGAGTTATCTCAGTTGCACTTTTCAAATCAGCGGGATGGTTATTCCCTGTTTTCTTGTATGCTTACACATTGCAACCTTTTTTTTTAGTTATTATTTTTTATTTTATAATAAATTTTGAGTGTGCGTTTTGAAGTTCTTCCATTTAACCTGCTGATGTTAAAATTTACGGTTTTGTGATAACGTTTATATTAAAAATCCCTTGTTTTACTGAATACATTTTTGAAAATGGTGTGAACTTGTACACGGACAATCTAACCAATAGTGAATATGGCTCAAAATCAGAAATCTGAATTGAGTTTAATAAATCATAATATATAGATTTTTTTTCTATTTTGAATTATCGTATTTACATACATATAAATTGATAGACATGACGGATAATTTAAAATTTGATATAGATATAAAATTCTAGTAAAAAAACCATCTATTGAATTTGATCCATCCATCTTTCTGCGTTTTTGAGATATTATGTTTGTGTCTATGCTGTCTGTCTGACATAATAATATTGGTAAATTTCCCGATTTTAGAGATTGATCCCGGAGTACTGGAACTCGTAAGTTCTTAATCTCCGAACCTAACAATGTTGGGACAATAATATTAAACAGTGCAGTCATGTAAACGAAATGGCCTGATCGTGAAAGACCATTTCCTTCACGATTTCTCCATGTTTTTTTTTGCGATGCGAACTGTACGTAAATATTTATCATATTGTGCTTGGATTCTGACCTATGACGTTTCAGGAAGCGATGAAAGGCTTTTAACTGTGATTACTAAATGCTATTAACAAGTGGCTTGATATGCATTTATTTGTTATCGTGAATTATTATTAATAAACATTGATTAAATGGTATGAAGTAAACTAATAATCAACATTTTGATGTAATTTAGGGAATGCTTCTATTCTGCTGTCCTAACGCTTCATATGTTAAAAAGAAAAATGAATTGATTCTCAAAGTACACTAATAAAACAACTTTTTTATTTCGCAATGCTACAAAAATTGCTTGTGATCTAAAAATAATTTTATTTTGTTCAATTTTTTATGGATTAATCGTTTTGGTTTAGTTGTAACAATGAATAGATTGCAACCATCTTTTTTGGACAATTTCACTTATGGATATTCGTTTAAAGTTCAATGATGAACTCAAATAATATAATAATTTGAGGGTTCCAATTTCTGTTTCTTTATAATCGGTTATTTTTAGTCATGATATTTTACAATACTCTGAGGAGGCACAATTCTATTTTTACACTTGTAGCAAATTTTTGGATGTAAATTGGCAATCGGCTTCTTATTTTGATTCTCATATTTCCTTAGGAGTTTTCATTTTGATTCATTAAATATTTGTTCTTCGCTCCAATTTTTATTTAGCTGTCTTCAGTTTTTTTTAGTGATTTTGAATATTTTTAATGCATAAAATTTTGAAAAATTCAAGGTAGTTTAACTTATAAAATTATATTTAGCGTGATATGTTCTGCAAATTCTGTGTCACTGAAGGAAGTTGGAAAATTTTCACTAATTTCTATCTTTAATGAAATAAAACTGACAAGTTAGTTTATTAAAAAACCTTTTTGTTTTCAATTTTCATTTCGTTGTTCCTATATGAAAATATTATTTGCTGAAAAAACAAATTCGCTTTCAGAATTAAACTAAGACTTTATCGTTCAGATTTAAGTTAAAATTTTATAGCATTTTTGATTTTTAAATATTGGGATAAAATTTACATTTAATATATTCTTTATTATTTTCATGCAATATTCTTAGATTGTTTTAAGCATAATTCTTTATCGAATCATAGTATGGTTGAGTTTCTGAGTGCATAACGGCCTTCAGCGCGCCTGTACATCCATTCACTCTGATTTACGATGATCAACCGAATTAAAAGCGACAGACAAACTGAGAGGAAGAACAGACTGTGTTCCCACGTTCAATGTCAAGGTTCCTTTCAGCGCCTTCGAATATTGAATCTACTTTCTCTCAACCAGTTTTATTTCCCAAGATGTCCAAGTGCAATGAAAACGAAATTTTCCTACATTTTCAGGTAGGTGGAGCTGAAATCGTGGTAGAATGTAGGCCGAATGGGAAGTATACAAACGCTGCACACTTCAAAAAAGTTGTTATTGAAGTGGATGCTACTTGAGAGTAGGGAAGCTGTGCAACCTCTTGTAATCTTTTGAATTTCATGGGCGTACCACATCCGCCTGGTAGGTGGGATTTATTTGTACTAGTTTGTAATTGTGATATCATTCGCAGTTTTAACTTCTCAGAGTATTTATGCTGCGATTTACTTTGTGGGAAGTAGAAAAACATGACTACGTTACGTACTAATAACTGTTATTCTACCAGCTGTTCTGCTACGAGTTAATTTATTCTCGAGTTTGCCTTCTGTCTTGACTGGACATGAGGGTTTTAATTGTAGGATAGAATTTCAACTCCTGAAAATTGATTTCGTTTTTATGCATTTCAATTTTTTTTTTCACTAACTGTTGCGAAGCAGCGCTTATATGAATAATTAATTGAGAAATAAGCGTTATGATTTTTATTATGTTATAAATCCATTTTTTCCCCTTCATAATGTTTCATTTTATGTTTATGCTTTTATTTTTGAAATTGAAAATCTCATTCTATTCCATACATCTCTGAAAGCTATTAGCTGTGCTACTGTTGCTGATTTGAACTAGTTAAATATGTTGCCCATTACAAGTTTTATATTGTTTACGTTGTTTTTGTTACGAATCACTGCTATAAACTGCTATTACTTCGAAATGAGATTGATTTCCCCTTTTCAATAAATCATTAATTTATATTGTATTTATAAAATTGACATTGGAAAAATAAGATTTCTGCATATGTGAAACAACGAAGGTACTTAATAATTTCGATTTATTTATAATTCATTATAATGAAAACTTTATATTCTTAGTAATATGTTTTTCCTGTTGACTGACGTGCTTGTGGATGAATGTGAATTAAGAGCCCTTCATTGCCCTTTTTCGATAATTTTCAGTATGAATTGCAAAAATTCGAGTAAAATGTATGAATAGAAAATATGCAAGAAATTTAATAAATATTGTCGCAATTTTCTGTTCCATTGGACTAATTTATTGCTGAAAAATCACCAATTTTGTGCTGAGGAAAAAAGGACTTATTTTATAACGAGGAAGAAAAAGAATTCATAATTTAATTCTGTTTATTCTCATAAGATCTGTGATGCTAATATAATAGATCGGGAAGAGTTGGAAAATACTTTCAATCTCGGTTAAATTACTGAGCGATCTGTTTTTAGAAAAATATAATCAATCATTTAAAATGTATGCAGGGTAACTATTTCCTTTGATAAGCTTTCCTTTGATGTATGACACACATCATTCAATGTCCTTCTTCCATCCTATCATTTCTTAGCCAAATCAGAAACCCTTAAAAATACCAATAATTTTATTGTTCTTGCATTTTATAACCAAAAAAATGTCAGGATTGTTTTACTTATTATTTTCTAAATTTCTTAATTTTAAAATTCTATTCTTTAAAATAGATATTATGTGAAACTATTAGTAAAATTAATGATCGTGTAACCGATTACATGAAGAAATGATTTTGTTTCGAACAAGAAATTTATAAGTGCCATTAGATAATATTTAGAATTAAGTTATTAGTGTTTATGGTTTGGATTTTAAATATGGAACCGTATTTTTTGATTTATGAAAGAATAATTTTAATGGAAACGTCTTCCTAAATATATTTTGTATTCAATACATTGTAATGTGATAAGTGTAATCATTTTGTAACTTATGGAGTATTACTTGGTTTTTGAGAACCTCACGTAATAAATTTATTTCATGGTATTTCTTGTGTTTTAAATAATGCTATTGTTTTTTTTTATCATCTTATAAGTATAATACAATTTATGAAAACATGAAAATTCTATAATCATAAGGTGTGTGTGTGATTTATAATCATTATACTATTGAAACTTCGACGATGCAACTGAAAAGGTTGCTATCTATCATTACTGTAGTAAAAATGTGTGTTTTACAGGCTAAACCTTTTAACTAGAGCTGCCAAATTTGTCATATATGTATATATTTATATTGTTGTGTGGAAATGTACATATCGAAGTCTTTTCTTTTTTTTTAATTAACTAAAAATTAATCAAAATTGTGTCGTTTTTCCATGATAAAATTCGCATTTATTGCACTACAAAAATAACTTTCATATCACCTTAAAATTAAAAATATAGTTTTTTACTGTACAGATATTTTAACATATATATATAAAAAGCTGACGTACGTGGTACAGAAATCTATCTTATTTCCTATTATTGTCAAATTTCAACATTGAAATGTAAATAAATAAATAAATGATTCGGACTCTTTGTTGAACTTTTTTACAGCTGCTTTTCATTTAGTTGCATTGATTTTTAAATAAATGTTTGTGTACATCTGTAAGAGCTGCTATGAATTGGATAGATTGTTTAGATTCTTTGCTTCTGTAAATATTTAATGTGAATAATGACTCGGATAAAAATTAGGCAACTTCGTTAAATAGGTTTGAAACAAGCTGAAATGATTTGCAAATTCTGGTTCTGCTGTTTAAAAGTGCATTTCATTTTACAGACAAGTAGGTCAGAATTTCTTTTACTGTTAAAATGCAGACCCATTTGTGAATTGCTTTGAGAAATAAATAGCAATAATCATATGCGTATCAGACAGATTTGCGTTAACAAAATATTACCATGTTTAACAAAAAACAAAACAAAACAAAAACCGTCTAAAAAATTGTTGACTTTCTTTATGATCAATCGATTCTTGTAACATACTTTTGAAAATGGTGGCACCGATAAAAATAATTTCACAATACCTTGTAAGATATTTATGGTTGATAAAAAATGAGAAAGAAATTACTCTTTTCGGTTCGACAAATTCATTCTGCAATTTGTTTGCAAATTACAATCTAGAGTTTTTTAAAATTCGTAAACATTTTATCCTAGAAGATTTTGTCAATTCACCAATGCTTGCAAAATATGTCTTAATTTATCAAATATCAAATCAATGTTGCATCACCTCGTACTATATTCGCTTTTCTTTTGTTGTTGCTGTTGTTTGTGTATTAGTTCAGATCTTAAAAACAGTTCTTTAAAGCAGTCATGATAATATTCTATAATTTTCTGGATGAATAAGCGAATTCGTTTTGAACAAAACAATATTTTTATCCTTAATACTTCGAGTTGATGGTAGTGAAAAATTTTAAATTACAAAAAATACTATTCTAATGTACAAAAATAGAGAAAAAAATGTAAATATTCCAATGCAGTCTGCGGGAATGGTCACCCTAAAGCTTTACCACGAAATGCCCCTCCCCCATTGCCCCTATTATATGTGAAAAAACGGGAATGGTCACTCCGAATCTTTCGAACGAATTACTCGCCTACCCTATCCCATACTCGCTGTCCATATAAAATTGCGAACAAAGCCATGCGAAAGTTACGAGTGATTGGATATTTATTTTCAGATTCACACATGAGAATTGGGTATTTCGTGGTATAATAAAAGAAAACTGGCACTTGCGTATTAATAGCATGATAATGACGAACAATAATTAAGAAATACCCAGTCTTTGTCTTGAATTTAACGAGAAAGAGTGATTTCTCCCCGGTTTTATACGATTTGCGTCAACGTTATTTGCGACACTTCAACATTTCTGTGATTAGAATCTTAAAATAAATAATCAAAGTAACACCTCTCTTATAGTTAGTTTGAATGAAATCCTTTTAAAGGAGATCTATTATACCTGACTCTAAGAACTGCGTGATATCAAATTTAGTCTATTGTGAAGTTAGGCGATCGAAATGACTCGAAGTTTGCCAGATTTGGAAACGCTTTATTCTTTAATAATATCAATAATTAACGAAGAGAGAAAAACCTGCCATGTTTAACATATTATTAAAGTCCTGTTATTTTGCTGTCCCTGTCATATTTTTCTCTATATTAACTCGTCTGTCTGAGATCGAAGGTTGGTCGCCATCTCGTAAGAACTACTTTTACACGTTGCATTCCATTTTATGAAAAAGAGTTGTCAAAAATAAGGATGAATGCCTTGCAACTATGTTAGCAGGAAGTAAAATTTGCAATATTTGCGTGTTCCAGTCCTGTGAACTACATACATTTATTTAACACCGGATCTACTTTTAGAGAAGCATTAACCTTAAGAGACTAAATCGACTTTGTCTTTCCAGATTTGATATTGCTCGACAGTTATAATAGAAATTTAGTATATTTTGGGTATATAAAATTTAGTATTTCTAATTTTTTTCTGCTAATGTTTCTTTTGATAATAACAAAGAACGATAGACGTTTAAATAGAATGAAATATCGAATAACGTAATTAATAAATATCAATTACCCAACAAATACCATTTTGTGAAGAATGAAGTTTTATTTCAGGCGAGATATTTTTGTATTACATTTACAAACATTAAATATTAAAAATGTATCTATTATATTTTATAAATATAATGATAATTACTTTTATATATGAACTTCCAATTATGGATTTTAAAACGTATTTATTTAAGGTAACTAATTTCCAAAGTTAGCTGTTTTTCTGAAATCGTTACACGTAATTTTATTTCTCAACCATATTATCTGCAATTCTTTTTCTTATAATGCTTTAAAATTAATAAAATAATTATTTTGAATATATTTTTACTATAACTTTTTATGATAAGGATAAATAAAAACTATAATAAAATTATTATTACTCTAAAAATGTTTTTAAATGTTAAGTTTTACATTTAAATGTTGTATCTAATACTCCGATGAAGCTCGAACTGTTAATTTAACTTTTCGGAATATTCTGAAAAATATTCTTATGAACCTTTATTCGTCGCTTGTTAGAAACTTTTAAGTAAATAACGACACCTAATGTTTTTTTTTAACATTAAGATTGCGATCAAAGTAAGAAAAAAACTCATTCTGAAACATTAGAAAGAGTAAAATGAAATATTAATTCATTAGTTGTACTATTGTCATCGCCTCGTCATTATTCTAACGACTGTCACATTATCTTGTCGATATTGTTGTCTCGAATAGGTTGGCATTTCACAATTCTATGGCATTCTTGTATCAACTTCAAAAGGACCGTCGCACCCAGTTACATCTTATCTTTTGGTGGCATCAGTAAAAATCTTTTGTGTTTCGGTATGCGGTCGAAAGCTGATGACTTTCAGGTCTAAATCCGCTCATAATCCCAGTGGATAAATTATAAAAACTCCAAGTGACTTTAAGAATAAAGAAGCTGACAATATGAGCAAAATAAGCGTAAAATGGAATTTTTTTTCTCATTAAAATGTTATGTCCGGGAAGATTTTAACTACCGTTTCCCTATTTCAAAGATTTGATTTAAAGTTTTACTTTTTACCTCGTTTGTTGTTTTGCATATGAATATATTTTCAAATTTGAATCGGTATATTGTTTGGGTTTTAAATATTAATTATTTTATTAATTAAGTGCTTACTGTGTTTTATTTCTGCTAGATTCCACTGAACGTCTTTCGTAGACATGGTCTTGAACTACGTTAAATTCTTCCGGGTTACGCTCTTTTCTGATAATATGTTATGGAAATTTGGGATTGAAATGTTTATCTGACCGTGGTATAAGTTGTCTAAAATAGCCTTCGTATATCGTTGTATAAAACTTCAATTTGTTTAACCTTCGAATTGATCCATTGGGTAGATTTTCTGTCATTTAGTTATTCATAATTGCTTATGTCGTAATTAAAATTTTGATGACATTAACCAATTAATAATATCAACCGAATTGGCTAAAATCAGTTGTATTTTTATCGGATCAAAGAAAAAAAAATTAAAATCATTTATCTCGGAGCTATCTATAATTTATTTTAAAAATAACAATTAGAAAAATTCATTTTTTTTTGCTGTTTGATAATTGTTCCTAACATTTTACTTACATATTGTTCGTATTAATGCTGTTTTTTTTTTTAATTTATTGGATGTTATTGCATGGCACATTTCGAATTAAGGAAATGTTTGAGTCATTTCTGTTTACATTGGAGAGTTCTTTTTAGTAATTCGTTCCCGTCAGAATCATCAACATTTATTGCTCTTGCTCACCAAAAGGAAGCCATTTTTCAAAATTTTACAAAGAAAGAGGATGTGAAATTTTCCTCTGTCCCCCAGCGTTGCATTGGCTTAGGTGAACTTTCTTGCCTGTTAAGTATATCAGTTTTGTCTTCACTCAAATAAATTATTTGTTTATTCATTTTGATCCCGTAATTCAATTGCAGGTAGCTGTGACTTTTGGCTATTCGTCAGATTTCAAGCTAGATATGACAGATTAACTGTACGTTTAAAGTAATCCAGATCCTTATGGCCCAGATAAAGGAACATGTACTCCATGCTTTGTAGGAAATAACTTAGAATGTCTCATTACAAGTGGTACAAGCAATTCCACGAACTTTTTAATACTGATTGAAAATAAAGGAACGTTCGATTTTTTTACTTCAAAACCGATAACCCTAAACGATATGGTGATCACAGTAAAGGAATATTTTTTGCCTACATTTGAATACGTCGATTTGGTACCTGAGGATTTTGATAATATAAAGCTGAGGATAATATTACCCGCGTTTATATTATTCCATGTCCATATTACAGTTTCATTTAGAAGGCATTAAGAACATCCGCCCCTTTATTTTTTGCGTGGGAGAGATTCGTTGTGAAACGACAGATGACATTACCAAACAGAATTTACCCAACAATTCTTCTTCTGTGTCATTGGGATGGAATGCGTTTTACAATTATTTTTTTGTTCAAAACATTTATACCTAGTACATCAAGATAATAGCCATCCTTGAATAAGGCTTGAGGTGCACGCATCTAAAGTTCTTTCTCGGTTTATAAATTTAAAAATTATCCTTGCCATCTTGGGTATATTATCTAGTTATTTTTTTGAGTTTAAATATAAAATACCTGAATATCCAGAAGAGCAAATAAATATTACAAATAGCTTTCTAGATCAAATAAAAGATGGCGTTAGTATGAAAGCTTTGTTCACTCCTCACTGCCACTGCTCCCTTCTCGCAAAAAGCACACTTGGCCTAAGACCGCTGGGATATTTGATACGCTCACTCATTTTTGTAGGTTGAAAAGATCCACTTCAGCAGATGGCGTCTGTCCTGCAGTTTTGCTGCCGCATTCGAGCAGATGTTTGTAAATTGCAGGAGCGGGTGGTACTTGGGGGGTCAATTCTAACATCTGCTCTATGAGTGTATATTTGTAAATATTATGAAAAATTTTAAGTAATAATAGTAAGATTTTAAAAGGATTTTAACACCTTGTTATTTATATGGTAAAAGATAGAAAGCATGCATGTGAGAAAAAAAAAAGAACGATAATTTGTCTTGTTAGCGGTTGATTCCTCTTTAAAGGTCCTTGGCTCTCATGATAATCGCTAATTAAAGTTCAATCAGTTTTAATGAATATATTTGTAAAAGGGGTTGAATTTTATTATTGCCAGATTGAAGTTATATTGTGTGGAAATTCTATATCTTAGCATATAAAGACTTTTCAAATGCAAAGTTGGTAACAAATACTTTGGAAAAAAGCAGATTGCTCCTACAATTTTTTTTTTTTTAAATCTTAATTATATTAATATAGTTTTATATTATCATTTATTAATTCTACTTTTGCGAAGAATAAAAGGGAGAGACTGATGATTTAAACCTCTTTTTTCTTAATTTCGACAAGGCTGCTTTTATCTAATAAGTATGATTAAACAATTGATACACTTGTTGAAAACAATTAAAGGGTCAAAGAATATTAGAAACTGAAATATTTCCTACTATATTATTAACAACAGAATCAATCTTTATAGTTTTATTTCTTTCAAAGATATTTTTTATTTGAAGAAAGAACTTGAATATTTATTTATTTAATTAAAACAAAACTTTACTCTTATGATGAATGAACGAAAATCAGATATTATTTTTGCATATTAAATATTAGAAAAATTAAATATACAAATAAATACTAATCTTTTTCTTTACTCGCAATTAGTTTTTGATTTGAAAGATTTTATTAATATATGGTTAATCAAACTCAGGAAATTATGTTCTGAAAATATGTCGAATATGATTTCATTTTTAAAAGTGATTTCGCGATAAATGGGTTCGCGTAGAGAATTGGCTTCATTTTTTAATAAGAGTTTTATCTCATCTTATGTTGTCCTGTGTTGTTGGAAAAATATTTGGTACTGATTCATCGATTAATCAGTTGAAATTCCACCCCCCCCCCCCAAAAAAAAAGGATATCAGGTTAGAAAAAAAAAGTAAAGAATGCTATTATCTCTATTGTTTTTGTATACTTATGCTCATGGATGTCAATCATAACTAATATACGATTAAAAATAATTATATCCAAGAGATATGCCATCAAAAATGTTCTGTTGTTATTAAATAAAACTTTTATAAAAAGCTATTTAAAATTATCACTTGCCCTTAAGAATTGAATTGTCACAGATAGTTTTTCCTTTTGAAATTTTATTATTTTCGAGTATTTGTTCCGGGGATTTTTTTTTTTTCAAGGAAAATAGTTTTTACGGCATTTAAAGACTCAAACGTTTATCCATTAAATGTTGTGATTTTATAGCTAAGGGTTTTATTTTCCTTAATTCGCACATAACCCTTTTAGTGCCGTCAGACGATATATCGTGGCGTCTTATAAACAAATATTGAAATAGCATATGTTATTAATTTATATTACCTTTATTTTGTAATATAAAAAATTTTGGATTTGGTTAACATCATTCTTATTTTCTTTTTATCAGTTTTTGTCTCCAAACCTTTGCAAAATCTTCAGGTTGGTCCCACATTCTTCGAATAGATAAGATAATTTCGGTTGGCTCTAAAAGGGTTAAAAAATAATTTTTTAAAGCGACGCTTTGTTCGTATTTATCCTCACAGTGGTTGTTAATGAATTGGGGATTGTGACGAAACGATGTGTAAACGGTTCTTTACTGTATTTTTAATTTTGATGTAAAAACCACATATTGAATCCTCGTTCTACTTTTCAGTTATCGTTTGATAGAAACACATTACTCCGAAATTTGTATTTCTAATTTTTAAGAAGTCTAAAATCTGGAAATTAATTGAAATCTAAAGATAGTATTTCTATTTATGAATTTCATATACGAAAAAAATTGCTTATTTGAATGCGTTTAATCAGTTTACTGTTTACGACGAGTGTACTCGTCCTGAAAAAAGTACAATATTTTGTGTTATGATAAGTTTATTCGGCACGAGTAATATGTAGTGACAATATGCGACATAATTTAAATACGCATTTTCCTAATGAATAAACTCGTCATAACGCAAATACTGTACTTTTTCCATGGCTAGTATGCCCGTCTAACACAGTTAACTGGTTAAAGTTTATTTTCTCTACTTTATTTCAAGTTTAGAAATAAGTCAAGTTCAGCAATGGTTGTTGTGGGGAGGAGTGAGTGATACATATATTCTTTTAAAAAATCATATTGTTAAATCTTGTTGGTTTCTTAAATAAAATTCAAATAAACTGCAAACGTTTCACAATATTTTTTGGGCAATGAATAAATGCATATATTTAATGTATAAAGTTATCATGTTAGATTATATCTATTTCCAGCTTGTCTATTGAATACAAACTTCCTGGCTTTCCCTTTAGGAAATTTTAATGTGCACAGGTGCGTGGCGAAGTATGTTATTGTTAACTTTTTAGTAACAGGAAAAGATGTCTTACATATTTATCATAAGGATCTCTTTCACCTACAGAGGAATTATATAAAGATCCGTTTTTTAACAGCAGGGGCTATGAATTGCAATAGAACAAATAAAGTTTCGTCATAGTAATAGTGCTAGATTATCTAGCCTGGATACATTTTGAAGATTAATAAAATCAGTTGTAAACGAAAAATATGTCTTTTGTCGTAATCACTTATATGACAATTAAAAAAAAATCAAACATAGATAACTGTTTAACTATTCAAAAGAAAGTTAAGAAGTTTGTCGACCGTATTTCACCTTGTCGCTTGCATGGTTTTTCCCAAGGATTGGATTTCGAAAGCAATTCTAATGCAAGCCGTTCATTGTCTTTTATATTGTTACCTTTTCAACAGCAGATATCGTTTTGCATTCACGGCCATTCTTTATGTATCTTTTAATTATAAAGACTGTTTAGGAAAGCAGTTTTCAAGCATGTTACGAAATGGCGACTTGCACACACAGGAAGTCAGCGATGATTTAATGGCCTGTTCTTGTCTCCTATTTTGCTGTTTAGTCTCAGTATGAAAATACGTTTGCTTATTTTTACCAGCAGCTTGTCCTGCTTTGAGGCATAAGTGATTTCGATGTGTCACGCTGTTCGATGGTTTCACCTCACAGACGGTTAATGCGGATTCGCTATCGTAATGTCAGATTGACATCGTTGGAAGAATTTATTACCTTCGAGCTGCAGTATCCGTTTGATTTTATTAAGTACTTTGTATTATGATCATAATAGAAATTATTTATCTTTTTAAGTTATCAGATTCTGCATTGTTTTGGCTTGCTCTTTAATTAAGTTATTCATTTTTTGTTATATGCCAATTAGATATTTATTTACATGCTGTGATTTCCTACGAGAAATGTCGATAGGGAATAGAACGCTTGTTGTTGCACAATTTAAATGTTTAATTCAAAATTTAAATTATTTCATTTATGGCATCATACACTGTTTTAAAGATACTGCACTACATTTTGAATAAAGATAGGGGTTTTTTATTTTACAAGTTTGTATATTATTTTTAATTATAAAAAATATACATTTTTTTAGCCTTTCATTAATTTACTTTTTTAAAATTAAAAATACATGAAATAAATGTTAGAAATATTGTTGGAATTCGGTTTTCACTTTTAATTTTTATTTGACATTTTCACAATTTAATACTTTAAAAATAACATTTAATAATAGTGTATCATAGATAAAATTTATTCAAAAACGATATCAGGAAGAAAAGAAAAGTAATTTTTAATATACTTTAAAACATAATAAATAAGCTTATTTAATTTATCACAGAAGAATTGTTTCAAAAAAATAATACTCTCTATGATCATTTCTTCTTGGAAAAGGAATTAAGGAAAAAATTGACATTTTTTATATAAACCTCCATATTTTTAAAATGTTATAAAATAAAAATTGGAAATAGATAGTTATAAAAGGAGCCTTTCTTTCGAAATGTTTCTATTTTTAATTGAAATATTATATGGTTCCACTTGAATCAGGAATTATAATAATATTGCTGTTGTACATTTTTCTTGCTATATATAGCACGTATTAGCCGCTTGTTAAACAAAGTTTTACTTATTTGAATTCCTTCCTCTTTCATGAAAAGATCCAGTCTTTATCGGAAATCAGAAGATGCACGTATTTTCTGTAGTATCTTCTTGCATAAAGCCGACCACCCCGCCACCACTGAACGTAGCAATATCGACAGGATTTTCTGTAGTATCTATCTTTAAAATGCCTCTCAGATTTTTAAGTGGACAAATTAATAATATGTAGTACATTTTCTATAAAAAATCTCAATAAAAAAAATTGCAAAAGAAAAAAAAAAGCTTAAGAAAATGTTTTGTTAAAGAGTATTGTTTATTCACTGTGAATTAGAACAGGAATTACCGACAAACATGTAGTTTTAATAATAGAAGGAATTATTTAAAATTGCTAAAAAAATATTTCTAAAAGAAAAATAAAAGGCTTATTTTAATGGCATAAATTCCAGCAGAATATAAAGCATATATAAACTTACAAAATAATAAAAGTTTTTTAAAAAATAGGTTAATGGTTTAACGAGCAATTTTATATTATATTCAAATTTGTATTTTTCTCACATTTACTAGTTTATGATTTTAAGTTTATTCAGAATTTGAAAATTATGTCAATAATTTTTGTTTCAGTTTCATAGAGTATAATATGCTGAGACTCACTGAAGCGTGACAATATGTATGGTTGGCAACATTGTTATCAAACTGTTGCAACATTTACTGTTCTAGTGGAGAAGAAAGAACGATATTTTTGTTTCTTTAAAATAAATCGATTTTCCTGTTTTATTTTCTATAATTCCCTTTTCTTAAATTTTTTTATTATTATTTTCAGTGATACGGACTTGATCATAAATAATAACTATCTTCTAGTCAGAAGTTCATATTAATAAGACAATTGAATGGGTTCACTGAATCCTCGGGAATTATTTGTGATCTTTAATCGACAGATATTTTTTAACACAATGTTGGGCGGCCTTTTAATTTAGAAATTATCTCATGCTGCTGACAATGTTTTTGTTATTATGAAGAATTGGTTATGATCACACGAATTAACTCGTGATTAATCAAAAACGTGTGATTACGCATACGCGAGTTAACTCTTGAGCTGTAAAATGTTAAACATTTTGATTGAGTTAAAAATATTCAAAAAACATCTTAATAAATTTAATTTCAAAACATTTTGTTTTCATCAAGCAAAGCTGTCAAAGTTTAATAGATTTGTGATGGTAAATTAATAAGTCAGATAACAACCTCGAGACACGAGTGTACACTTTTATCTAGGGGTTATGTTACGCGGGCACAGACCCAATAGACCCCGAGATCGAATCTCAAGAATTTTTAATTTTATTTCTGAATTAACTAACGCAACCTTCGTGGTGCCCTCTACCAATAGTAAAACTCGCCATAACGTTTGGCGCGACAAAAATGTTCGTCGCACACCAAAAACAGTTAGTGCCATAATATCGTTCGTCTCACCTCCAAACTCACTGGAGGGGGAGTAATGTGGTGGTAAGTTCATAAGCCAGATAATAACCTCGAGGCACGAGTGTGCATTTTTATCTTGGGGCTATGTTACGCGGCCACGGACCCGATGGTCTTGAGAACGAACCTCAAGAATGCACAGATTTCTTATAATATGTCAGTTTGCTGCAGAAATGTATTTAAAATATTCATGAAGAGAGACCATTTCATGAGAATTCGGGAATGTTAATTTTGAGGTTAGTCTGCAAAGAAAATTTCATGAAATGTTATATTCGACTCTTATAAGATGTATTTCATCTATACATGCATCGTATAGATGCACATTGTATCAAATGGTAGCTCATCCATTGAAAGTGTAAAACGTCGTATGTGTAATCATACTATACAAGTATTTGCAGTTACAACTGTTAACTAAGAAAGCAAAGAACGTTTGCTATTTGCTTATACTTTTTATTGAGTTAGCTGACGACTTTAAAAATTTATACATTAATAAAATAAAAGCTAAAAAATTCTATACTGCCTTTTTAATTTTGAATGACATTGCATTTTTAATTGTTCTGATGTAGAAAGTTAATAAATAAATTTTACGTTCAAATATCACTTGTTTTTTAACAGTACTTTAAAACGATTCTTGTGGTGATAACTTGTCTTCTTACGGAAACATTGAGTAGACAATCTGGATATTAGACTACTGAATCGAGTCTCATTTTTAATATGATGTTTATAGACGTACTATCCCTAATGTGTGATATGCATTATTTATTATAAAAACGATTGTGAAAATTGTCCTGCCAGTTCATTTTAGAGAACCTAAATTTGCTATATAGTTACTTGGCAAATGGTCATTAAGGAAAGGTTTCTCAAAGTACTCCATATTTTCTTATATTTTTTTTCTTATCAAGAATTTTAAAACATATATTGCAGTAAAACTATTTTTATTCCAATAATAATAATTTTATAAGTTTTTCGATAATGACAATTTTATTTTTTCATTTTTTAAAACAATTTCAATAAATTTTTAAAGCATAATTATTTTTAAACAATATTTATCACTGTCTTAGTCATTGAATTTTTTTATTCAATCGCATTGCAACGATGTTAAATATATCTTCCGTGTTCATGTTATGACTTATACACAATTAAAGGTTGATTTTAAAAGTAAAATAAAGACAAAATTAAGAAATATAAACCATCAACTTACTCCAGTATTTTGTACTAGACGTAATAAATCTCGTTTTATTTATTATTTTCATTTATTTCCAGTAACATATTCAATTTATTTTGTTAAAAATTGCGAAGTATCTCTTGTTATCTTTAAAAATTCGAGTTATTTAGGTTTTCTGGAAAAACACGGTCACCGGATGCTGCTTGTATCTATTTTTATCAGTTACTTTTTTAAAAGATATCTTAAGCTTTCAGCATCGGTTTAAGAGTCTTATCTCTTAATTTTTTTTTTCTTATGTAAATGAATCATATGTTTATGAACTAAGTTCTTTTTTTTTCTTTTGTAAATTAAATAATATTATCTTTTTCCTAAAAGATTTCTTTTTTTTTTTTTTTTTTAATGTAGTGTTCTGTTGCCGCTCTGTGCTCTTTCGGCTGAAAGCACTTTATTCTGAATATACAATTTTAGTTTTTAACTGATGACTTTTGTATCCTCACTTATCTTTTCTATCGCTTGGATTCGACTGTATTTATTGTGTTCATTTCTATTCAATAAAATTCAAAATTCAGCATCGTTGTGTTATCAAAATCAATGTCTACTAAGCTTTTTATTATCTACTCCAGATTTCTTAAAATGCTATTACTATTGCCAGAAAAAGTATTTGATATTGAATTGTATTTCCGCATTTCTTTATCCCAGTGATTCTCAACGCGTTTTTTTTTTTTTGTGTGTGTGTATGTGTGTGTGTGTGTGTCGCGGCACACTTTTAATGATTTCAAAATTTGCCGCTACACAAAGACAAAGATAAGTTTGAAAATTGTTTACTTACCTACAACAATACACTAGGTAAAACAGTTTGTGATAATAATTTTGAATGTAAAATTAAATAATGTAATATGTATTACAAAAATAACAGCACATTTATTTAGGGATTTATTACAAAGTATTAAGAATTCTTTTAATGAGAAATTTGAGCTTGATGTTTTTCGATAATTTAATTTATATTTGATCGCAAAAATGACAATCTATTCTCATATCGCCTTCTACATTTAACAGTTTCGATCACCCCCACCCTTTTTATGATAGTTAATAATGAAAGTAAGAATTCACACAAATAAGATGTAGAAAATTATAATAATATTTTAAAGCTTCTTTGGCTAATCGCCATAATCATAGGATAACATATCTCAAATTTCGCGGCTCACTGATAGAATTTGGCGGCACTCAAAAGTGTCACTGCTTTAGCCATATCACGACTTTTAGAATTTCATGTACTCTCCGGTAATTTTTTTTACTAAGTATTGGTAGAACAACTTCTCCAATGTATTCATACAGCCTGAAAAATGATCAGAAATAATTTGCATTGCTACGAAATACGATAATCATGTTGTTCATTATTATCATATCTTTGGTGTTATACTTCCTGTTTCACTGATAAAGAATTATTTTGCCACTGGTATTGCATATATCAAGTGTAGTATATTATATTAATACTGAATTACCGAAAGACGACTTAGGTGTGAGCATGCATATTTAATCATGTTTAAAAAGTCTTTAAATTTATCCCTTGGGATTTTCTTATCTTGAGATTATTTTTAAGACCAATTACCTCCAATCTTGTCTAACTGTTCGTAGGAACAGAACAGCAAGAGCATTCCCATCAGGATGTTTCCCAGGCGAACTGAGCCATCAGTAACTTGAGAAGACATTTTGATTCATGGGGACGATTATAAATAATTCTGTCCACTGTGGGGATTACGTATACTCTTCTTTAAAAGATGAAGTGCGAAAAAAAGAAAATGTTTGAACTTCAGTTGTCGTGTATCTTTTTTGTTGCTCATTTCTTAAGCTGCTGAATTGATCTTCAGCGTTTTTATTTTTGCGTTTTGTAAAGTGGCAATGACAATTTTTCATACAGCTTTTTGTTGTTAGAACTCGTTGCAAGGCATTCCAATATACACTTGTTAAATGCTTTCAAATACAGACTTACATGGTCTGGCGAATATATCTTCTGAGATATAGTAAGTGTTACCGTATTGGTTTCAGCATTGGTTTAAAATTTATTCTAAAATTAGAAACTTTTTTTTTTTTTGTATAATAGTATTTTTTTATCGAACCTGATTATTCACTGGCGTTTTTTTTCATAAATACGATGAAATACTGTAGGCAATTAATGATTATCCTTCAACATTTGTAGTTTTTTTTTTTTTTAATTTTGCGTATGTTTAAAATTTTTCACACGTTCAACAAAATGTTCTATACATTTAAAAAAATATATCAAATGCATAAAACTTATTTTTTTAATACATTATATATACATGTTTCTGCTGTTATTTTCCCAAAAGGACGGGCAACATTTTTTTTTCCGGAATGTTTTAATTTCCACAAAAATTTATTCATACTATTTTTTTATTTATACCTCAAAACCCTTTTTTATTTTCATGCAATAAAGAAAAGGAAGTAATGATAAGGATCAGCATCTCACTTTTTACTGTATATTATGGTTTAAGCATTCTCCCAGTATACAAGTGATTTTTTTTAATACGGCTAGTGGGCTGAAAATTAATGTAATTTTGCTATAATTGGATAACTCCTCTTATTTTAATATAGTATTTCCATTTTCTGTTTTGTAAATGGGTTTATTTTTCTACCTGTAAAATTATTGTTCAGTATGGATAGAGAAGACCTCAATGAAAGAATCAAACTATATGATTTCTCAAACACTACATCAATGTGCATTTGTTTTTATGCTGCATCTCCCGTAATTTAACCTTATAAACAGATTTGAAATAGGACAGATGGACTAACAGTCAATTTAAACTACTATTCACCTTCTGGTGTTGGTTAATATGTTTACAAAAAATGAGAAGTGTTTACATAATTAAAAATTGTCTAAAATCCAAAAAATAAAAAAAATTCTTTTTTTTTCGAGTATTAAATTTCATTTTACATTGATTTTAGTTAAAAGATTTTTTAATACAGTCATATAATAATTAATAAATAATTTTTCATATACAGTTAAAGAAATATTGCGCAATAAATAAAGAACAAATATCTAAGCATTTTGAAGGTATTTACTTCGAGAAAAAGCTAGGGAAACTTGTTTGAAAAATTATAAAATTACCAAGAGAAATAAAATAGCAGAAATGATGACCACTCTGAAAATGTTCATGTGTGGTCCCCCGAAAGTAAAAAATTGAACATCCAAGGGATATTGCCTAGGGTCCATAATTTCTAATAATCAGAATAGGTGGAGACGATAACACATTTATTAGGAAGTATGTGAAAAAAAGTTATTCCTGCTATTTTTTTTTTTTTTTAAAGATTCTACTGTGTAATGCTGAAAGGTGTAACCATTATTGAATTCTTTGAAAAGAAAAATAAATAAAACCTCCTTTTTCAGATTTGTGCAGCTCTAAAACTTGTTCCGCTCCGCAATGCGGAAAAATTCCAATTCCATTTATTATTTTAAAATTTTCCATTGTCTGTCCTTCGATGCTTTATTCTCTTCCCTTCCTTTTTTTTAAAAAAAAACATAATTCCAAATGACACGTGAAAGTGGCCTTAGTTTTATATATATATATATATATATATATATATATATATAAACGCTTCTTCAGGTTTTGTGGCTCGACAGATTACCGCTACTGTGCTTTCGTGTTGAAAAAGTGCACATGCATCTTTATTTGATTTGTTTATAAGCAAATCCTCGCCAATGTCACGATCTCTTTCTTTTTCCACGTTCTCCAAAGTTTTATGGCTTTCTCGTGTCCTTTCCATTTATGTTTAGTAAAAAAGCAACATGTGCGACACTTTTCCATCAATAACAATCGAGTTATGATGTAAGTTTAATTATATGCAAAGTTTTTAAAGGGACATTTAAGAAATGATCCTGTAGTGCGTAACTAGAATATTGTATTACTGTTTAACTAACTGCTTGTGTTTAAGTTCAATTAAATTTTTTCCTTTTTTACTTGCATTTTGTTCATGATTCCCTTATGTAAATATTTTCAAATATCAGATAGCAATAAACCTTAGACCCCTTGCTATTTAATAGTCTTGCAAATGTTCTTTTTATTGAATTTGGACCCTCTAATACCAATAAACTGTTAGGATTATCGTGCTTTTAATTGTACTTCATCTTTCCGCATATTCTAAATTAGCTTTCTTTTTTTTTCATTTAATCTGTAGAGATAATAATATTCAATCTTTTTTTTTTTAAATCTTTCAGTGAGGAAAAAAAATTATGTTTCGAAATATATAATGAATAATGAAAGTGTTTCAAATTTCATCCCATGAAAATAAACTTCTTTTGAAAATATTTTTGAAACATTGCTAAAACTCATGGGGAGAGGAAATGTACAAAAACTACAACAAAACAAAATTTGGTAATCATAAAATATCTGTATATTAAATTTGAAATGATGTAACAATCGTTTTTGTGTGCGATGATATTTTTGGAAGTAACCACAGATAAATGCCGAATTCTCGCATAATTTTAATTAATTAAAATTTTAAAGATTTCGATCTTAGATTCGTATTCTCAAAGTAAATCTAAGTGAAATTTTGTAGTAACACTAGATCAAACGGTTTATCCCATAGGGTATACGATGCATCTAGTGAACGGACTTTCTTCTTTATTATTGTTAGATATAGTATTTACAATTAATGAATGTTTTATTACGGGAAGGCGCAGTCGGCCTTAGTAGTGATACATTTTAAGCGCACCATAGCTATTTTAGAATCCATAGCAAGAAGGAAAATGGATGTCATCTCAAGATTACATACATCATGTTTGCCTCATAATCGTCTATCATGTGAATTTGAATTGATTTTATTTAACAAATATCATCACTTCCTGCAAGCTATTTTCCAGTGATATGTTTTGTCGATTTACGCTAAATACCTATAAAAATATTTTTTTAATAATTAAATAATTGAAATGAACTTAGAGCAAAAAGTTAATGCATATAACAAGGAAAATATTTTTAGTAATTTTTAGAATTTTTATTTTTTATTATCTTATTATTTTTATTTTAGCCGGTTTCAAAACAATTGTTGCCCGCCCCATTGTTGATTCATGAATTCATTTCTTTTACATTATTTTAAAACATAGTCGCATACTCAAATTTTTTATATTGTAGCTCTTCGAATTTCGAATGCTAACTCCTTACTGATTATGATAGTTCTAATGAAATCTTTCATTTCACGTAAATGATTTCGGTTTTGCTTTTTTTTTTTCTTAATTTGATAAATTAAATTATGAAAATAATTAGTAACTGAAAAAAATTCCAATATATCTTTTCCAATTTTGCTAATACTCATAAATTACTGCTGCTTTACCAAGTTGAGTTTAAAAAAACTGTATTTTATTTTGCAATATGTTTCGTCTTATTAATGTCAACTTTTATTTCCCTATCAAGAGATCGAAATTTCTAAAATATTTTTTTCAAGGGTATTACATATTTTAAAAATTTCTCCCAATGGAGAAATGTGGCGTATTTTATGGGGATAATTTTGATGTAAAAAATTTTACTTTTGTGCTGAGAATATTTATGTATTTTTATCTCAAAAAGCTGTCAAAATTTGTACAAAGAATTAGAAATGTCTAGTCAGAATGGGAATGAATTTCCTTTAAGGAGAATCTATATTTATATATATATAATAGGAATAGTAAACTTCTAGTGTCATTGAAATATTATTATTTTCGACTCTCGATGTCAGTAATTTAAAAATCTGCTGACAATTATTTCTGTAAAGCTCACCTGTCAGCTTAAATCGCTGTTATTAAAACTTTATGTTGAGTATCATTTGGCATTGAAAAATTCGAAGCTGTAATCCAAGTATTGTGAGAAAAGGTCTGTATGAGATTAGTTTAGTTTCTGAACTAATATTTGTTCTCGAGATAAAGTTCTGAAACTGTATAAAATTAATAAGCCGAATATTTCTAGACGTGCTGATCTTAGCATAGCATTTCTGCACCTGAAGTACATGTACATTGTGACAGTGTTTACGGATATGTCATGACTGTGCAAAAATTGTTGCATGTTATATCGTTACTATTTAAATCATAATATTTTCTAAATGTTTCATATCATGCTGCATTAATGATGTAATTCAATGTTAGAATTCTGATTATATGTTTGTATTTATCTCGTTTTATGTTTGTGAAGATGGAATTTTATCGTTGGTGCTTGATTCATTTCCTTAACGTTAGAGTTTCGAAATTGCTGTACTGTAAATGGCAGTACAATATTTTTTATATTTTCTGAACTTAATGCTTCGATTTATCCTAATTTTGAAAGACATAATCTTATTAGGAATATGAGAAAAAAAAAAAAAGATTATCTGGAATGATCTTTATTAAAACTTTCTCGGATGTTCTGTGATAGGTTACCATTCATCTTACTTAAAGTTGTGAATCTTAGGTAAAGTCACGAATGCATTGCAGGGCATTGTCGAAGAGCATTTTTATAAAATATAGATCTTTGACATGAATTAGCATTGCTTATGAATCTAGAGTGCGATTGTTGGCGATTTATCACTGGTATGTATGTGTGTATATATCGAAATCAGGGAGAGCTGAAAAATTGTATATTTGTCAAAATGTCGTGATCAAATTTCTTGACGATTATAATACTTTCTTTTCTGTATGTTTTTTAAACAAGAAAATAATAGAAAAATTAAAAAATAACAATTAATGGGAACTACATAAGTTCTTATTTGTATACAGTTTCGTTAAATATATATATATATATATATATATATATATATATATATATATATTGTATCAGAAATTCAGTGATGAGAGGTGTCTCAGAAATAGAAAATTGTGAGGTTCTGAAGAGAGAACTATAAAAAAATTATGCTACAAATACCTAAACATCTTTTTAGAAATTCTTAAAAATACAATTGTTGCTTAAGTTCCGATTTACTTAGAATAATTCTATTAGCATTTCACATTCATTTTGTGTATTTATTTGGATAACCATATTTTTATTTTATTATATTACAATAAATGTCTGCATTTAAAAATCTGTTTATTACTTCTTTGTGTGTCTGTGTCCAATTAAGCTTGTCAGCCTTTGAATAAAACTATTATTTCATTGGAAAGAGCAATAAACCAATCCATTCTGGGGGTTTTCTGTCACCTGCTATCTATTTCGACAGGAAAGTTATAGTTCCTTGCGGTAAGATCGTAATAAATTAATCGAGCCATCTCTCAAATTTTTGTGGTGAAGTAACTGCACATTTACGAAATCTTTCACATCATTCTTAAAAATCTTAATTAAAATTGGCTTTCACGCTTGCTTGCAATGCGGAAATGCTTATTTGGTACACAAAAGCTGTTATTTCAAAAAAATGCTTCTCAAGTGTGATGTTTGAGGAACTGCAAAACATGCTGGTTTAGCACTCTTTTGTGCTGTATTCTTTGGTCTTTTCATAAACGCATTCTCTGGCCACCTCATCCATCTAGATAAGACAGATTTCTGCCTAGTTATTAAGCTTCAGTTTTAGATTATTATCCTTGACAAGTGGTCGCGTCATTGCTTTCGCACCGTTGAAACATTAGCAGGGGTCGACTGTGAATTAGATAATTGGCTGATTAGGCGCAGGAAATTGCGTGTACTAAGGTTCCATGCCACCAGCATGTACATGAAGCTTCGAAAGGATTTCGGAATGAATTCAAACCTCTACTGACGGAGGGGTCATTCCACTTCTAATAAACACCGATGGCAACCGAGCTTCAATTGTTTGCCGCTCGTTAACGAATGAAGATCGTGTGTACTTGGCAAGTCTTGGAATCACGTTTAATCTTATGTCCCCTGAGAATATGGCATGTAATACATTTGTGTCTTAACTCGTGAGGCTCACAATGAACGGCAACTTGTGCACAAGACTGATGAATTGTTTCAGCATTGTTAATGATACGTTTGGTTAATTGTTATCTATTGTCTATCCCAAGCCTTTCTGGTATTGTTTCTAACCGCCATCCCATATTTTTAAAAGACTCCAAATCAATCTGCTTTTATAAAAATAGTTATTATTGGAAAATTGTTTTCTAAGAATAATAACCGCTAAAACCCTGTACCGGATAGTTCATCATTGATACTTTTAAATACTTGGTTTGAGAAAATTCCAATCTGTTTATCAAACAAATTCTTATTCTAAAATATATATTAATTACAAGTATTATCTAAATTACATTAAATTTCAACTTTATCGCACCATGACCATTTAATTACTTATGTACTATTTGATTGAATTCAAATTGACATTTTTTTCCCCTTTAGTTTATCAACTTATGCCAGATATACATATGAAACAAGCTGAAACGATGGAAAATTTTATTATTTAGAAATTTTAAGACTAAAAAATATAAACATTTAGGTATATTTACTTCATCAGTTAAATACTTAGTTTGGTTAGTTTATGGAGGAATAATTGCGGTTATCAGAATATTGTTTAATGTCATTCGTATAGTTGCCAAATATTTATCTTCAGCATTAAAAGCAAGAAAAATTCGTTTAGATTTTAATCTACGCTTATTCGCAACTCTTATATAGCTCAAGCATTCCAGCATAAAATAAAATACCGTTATACTTCTGATTTCGACTGAATTGCGGGCCGCGGTGGCCCGGTGGTAAGGTCTCGGCTTCGGAACTGGAGGATTTCAGATTCGAGACTCGATTCCATCGAAGAACCGTCGTGTGAGGGAGTCTCTTGCACGTTAAATCTGTCAGGCCAAACGTCCTCCCACTGGTGTGGCGTGGTGTGGAGAGGGGGTGCCAGTTCAGGTGTCGCCCTCGTCACCTGACTGTGGTTCAAAATTACTAGGTCCGTCCCAAAATATCCCTCGTGTTGTTTTAAAACGGGACGTTAATATAATTAAACTAAAACTAAACTTCGACTGAATTGCTGCGTGTGCTCATAAGTAAACACGCGCAAGTAAAGAACAGCTTCATTACAAATTTTATATAAATGTATCAACTATTATTAAAATTAATATTTTTAAGGATGTAAAATAATTTCAAATACTAAAGAAGATCTTAATATGCCGATATTTTCTGCAGAAGTTGAGATTTTTTGTACTGATTTGAATTCAATTCCTCCATATTTTATGAGTAAACCACGTTATTGTACAAAATAAATAATAAAAATAAATTACAGAATGAATCTTAGAATAGACGCTATTAAATCAGAAACTAATTTTAATTATAAAGATTATTTTATTATGCCTGTTTAATGCTTTTATGCCAAGCCTGTTATGTTTAATTTTATAATCATTTAAAAGAATTTTTTTTGAAATATTTAGATTAAATTGTTTTATATTTGTTTTTTACTGAATATGTTCTCTCGAAACATATGTCGTTCGTTTTTTAGTCCTAACTTGTATTGAAAATTATCGAATATAGTAGAAATCATGCATGAACATTTTAAACTGCTTTTCGTAAGTTTGTTTTATCGCTAATTCTTCAAATTTTTCAAAAATCTTTAATTCTCTTTCACTATGTCTCAGGGGTGTTCGCACGAATTCCTATTTAGATTAAATCATTTTATCTTTCAACAGTTCATTTCATCCATTCCATTCCATATGAATTATTTTCCGGTTCGATAGAACTGTGAAGCAAATACTCTGTCTTCACCTTTAAATGTGAACCTAAAAAAAGGTTTAATCAGATGCAGCAAGAAATATGCTGTAAAAACGGAGCAAACACGCCATACGAAATCGTAAACCTTAATAGTTGATCTAAGTGAACCTTAAAAGGTTTCATTTCACTTCCTGAAGATGAAAATGTACGTTGTATAGACACCTGCTCGCCTATGCTTGAAGCCATGTGTTAGTGCATCTCTTCACGCGGAAGCTTGCTTAACCTAATTAAACATGTTCTTCCTTATTTTCCATGGTTAATGTTTTGTAGGTCAATCGATTGCAGAAAGGTCATATTATATGTTTTTAATTGTAATAATGTAATTAAGATGCTTGTTTTCTATCTTTCAATTTACTATATTTGCTTATGCTGTTGTTATTAATTTTTTCTGTTCATTCTGATGAATGGCTGCAGAAGAAAAGAAAAATAGACTATCTATTAAGCAGTATTGTAAATTTAAAAAAATAACAGAAAAAGATACAAAGCACTTTTGAACTTGGTGTTTATTGGTAGTAAATAATTATTTAAAACGTATTTACATAAGTTGATAACATTTTTATAGATACTTTCATGTTTAAATTATTTTTTATACTTTGTAATTTTGTCCTTAGTGTTTGTTTTTCTCTCCTATTAGTATAAAAAGGTTAAAATGCATTTATTGGCTTTATTATATTTGAAGAACGCATCTTTTAAATTATTATTATTATCGTGGACTATCGGTTTAATTTTATTTAATAATGCAAGAGTCAGATTTGGCTATGCGTTTAGAAAGTTGAAATTTTGTTTTTGAGTTGTGCGTTTTGAAATGTTATTTAAGAGTGAAATTTAGATCATTAATTTTTCCTAGTTTTTAGAATTATATTGTAATTTCAAGGGGAAAAATTTTAGTATGAAAATTTAGTATTATTAATGTCTACTCCTTAGAATATTTTTTAATTAAATTTTCCATTATTGATGTTACATTTGCCTCTTTTCCATTTTGCGTGCATGCTATTTAAAAATTGCTGCTTATTCGATTTAAAAAAAATTTTTTCACATCTAGATTTTTAATGAGGAATAAATATTAACTCGTGTATATTCTATAAATTGCAGAAAAAGAAGGGCTGGTCAAGGATATAATTTAAAGCGCTAAATGATTTTGAAATATTTGCTTTTTTTATTTAAATTACGTTATATAACAAGATTTTTTTTTTTCTGAATGCTTAAGAATTATTTTTTAATACTATTCGAAATTTAAAAATTCATGTACACGGATAAATAGAAAATTTTAATACAGACTCTTATATCACCCTCTCTCCCTGGCCACAAAAAATATAGAAGTTCTTTTTTCTCCAAATTTATAAATTTCTCAAAAATGTTGTGCGAAATCTGTTTAGAGAAAATACGACTGTTTGAGTACAAATAAACTCAATAATTACAAAACGCAAAGATCTATGTAAATAAAATTTAGTACCCTGTTTGAGCATCAAAAATATAAATTCATATCAAATTTTGAACTAAATATTTCAAGTGGTTCATCATATTTCGGGCAGTACTCCCTCTTGTATGTAAACGCGATGAATCATAAACTCAATGACTTTAATCAATGAAATTCGGTATGTTGTCTTGTGTCTACAATTGTAATTTCGTGTCGGATTCGGATGTTAATCGGTCTGCTAAAGGATGTCCAAAGTACATATTTTCAAAACAGATTCAGTAAAATACTTATCATACCAACGATTTTATTTTGTAACTATCCCTAGATCTGTATTTTGTAACTAACTTTCATTGCGTTGCTGCACGCCTTGCAAGTATTCACGACTTTAGCGAAGACCCACAATTTTATGCAGAAAGGGGGGGGGATTAATTGAGTGTTATGGGAATTACATTACGAAAATGTTTTGAGGTCATTTCCATTGGTTTTTGTCTGAGGATTGACTAGAACTTGAAAACAGTAACTTAGATGAAAAGGGCAGGTCAAGAGGGTTTTGTCAGTTTGCCAAGAAATATTTTTAAATTTAAACTTAACTAATTGATATGTTAATTGCTCTCTTTGTTATATTTTATTTAATTCTTACCTATATTTAAACGATTATTATGGGTTTGTAAGGTTATTCAAAATTACTAGGTCGCATTCCTATCTAAGGAAAAGAAATTACAGCTCAAATGAAACAACAGTATGTGGTGTTTTCTGGCTAGCATACAAATACCAAAGAGAATAGAATGGTGCTTCGGATTATGAAAAGAATTTGTTAAACTTATTTGTTAAAATTTGATTAGGAAAAGATTTTGAAAAAGCTTGGCGATTCAAAGTACAAGCACAAAGCGAAGAGGATGACTTCGATGTTGATCGATGTTCAGAACGAAAGGGATGAGGGCGAAGGAAGATAAAGAAAAGATGTAGCAATGAAAACCTTTTATTAAACTGAATACTTACTAGACAAGTATATTTTTATTTCTTGCAGAACTGATCGTATCAGCTAAATAAACGGATAAACATAAATTTCTTTCTTTTTAAATGTTTGGTTTATTTAGGATTTGACAAATCTCATTTTCCATTGACTTTTTTACATTATCGGCATCATTAAATAAAATTCCATTAAACTTATTCGATAAAATTTTTAAGGAAATATGATGCTAATGAAATGGAAACATGATCTGAATGCGGAAATATTTAATAAATTTTTCTTCTCAAATCTAACAAAGAATTTTCTCTATTAATATATTCTTTTCAATAGCTAAATTTGAAAGAATAGTAGTTTATTATTTTTTTGTTATTTATTTTAATAGAAAACTGCTGCAAATAAAATGGAAGAAATTACAGCAGAATTCGCAATCAAATTTCATTCTCGTGTTTTCTTTGAAGAAAAACGATTATTTACTAAATTCTTTTTATTACGATTTTTTTTTAATTCACTACTAGTTCATTCGTATTAAATGAGTTTTTATTGAAATCGCTTATTATTTTCACCACTCAACTGTGAGGAAAAAAAAGCTGGTTGAGGGTTTTTAAAAGTCCCGGATCTCGCTAAGTGCGTTTGTATTTTTTCGTTCCTGATAATTCATACTGTGGATTACACATCTCTCTCTCACTTGATTGCAACTGTCAAAGTATGAAAAGAACTGACGATGTAACTTAATCCTTGTTCTTTTTTTCCTTCTCGTAGTTTTTAGAAAGCATTTGAGCCGCTTCTTTTTTTCTTAACCTCTTGTTATTTTTTTATGTATATATCGTTCTGGTTGAAAGTTGTTCAATGGCATTACATGTAAAATCAAAGTTCAATGGGTCTTTTTTTTAAACTTTGTTTGTTCAGGCTTTTTTTTGTTGTTTCGATTCTGCAGAATTGCTTCATCAGTTTCTTGAAATAAGTGAACACAGAAGCGATTCAAAGCATTCAAAGGCTTCATTCATTTAGTTTTTTTTCATAAACTTGAGTTGTTAATACTTGCATTTCCGTATTGATCGATATACTTTTTTAAAGAAATTTCTCGTATGCGAATTATAAAGTATTGTAATCATCAAAAAATTCAAACTCGTGATTTTATCGAATCTCCATGTTTTAGACTCACTGAGTACAAAACACACACACACACACACACACACACACACACACACAC
>JAPMOQ010048382.1:575228-620643 GCA_026543055.1 Argiope trifasciata
ACACACACACACACACACACACACACACACACACACACACATATATATATATATATATATATATATATATATCATAAAATTATTAAAACAATCAAAACACATTTCTTGATCAACAAAATTAAAACGAAACCAAATAGGTCGAAATCGAAATTAAAACTCAATTCAGAATTACATGCTAAAAGTTCACAAAATGAAAGGTAAATGAATAAGAACCAATTAATGAAACAAATCCACAATACTATATTCAAAGAATTATTTAAACGAAACAGAAACAGAAGTAACTACGGAAACGAAACCAAAACCGGAATCGAAACTAAAAATCATTACTGATTAAACAAGTTTTAAGAATTAAAATGTTTTTAAATCAATCATTGTATTTAGAGAGCGCAAATGCAGCTACAACTAAAATACAAATGATTCGGTTGTCTTATTTTGTTAATTAATATATATAATATATATACAATATATAAACGCTTTAAGTTAGACGGATGAGATTTGGTATCTGGTCACTGCTCAAAATGTGTAGATTTTTATCAAATTTTGAGCAAATATTTCTTTATGGAAAGTCTGTTCGATTATAACTTAACACAATAAATACAAAACGAAGAGAATTAACTGGATAAAATTCGGTACTCAGTTTTGACATTCTTAGTGTAACTACCTATCAAATTTCGAATCGCAGAAAGGGTGAAACGTCTGTCGATTTATACTTTTACAAGTATACAAACACGGTAATTCAATAAGCGCAATATCACATTTGTTATGTGATTTTGATTACAGTTCTATGTTAAATTTTGGTTTCAATCGGTTGGGGAAACATATGTCTGGAACACAAATTCGATTTTAAGAAATTTTGAACCACCAGCCTGTGATTAATTGTTAAAAAAATAAAATAAAATAAACTCGCCAAGGACAGGATAGATTCAATAAAAATAGTAAATTCTGGCCTTAAGTTATTACTTCATAACAGTTGTACGTAAATGCCACGCAAGGCGTTCACTGCCTTACCCAAAGTCCACAATTTTTTGGAAGTGTGTGGATGATAGATGGGTAACACCTTTATTACAAAGTATGCGAGAAAGTTTGGGGAAAACTAGTCTCGCTAAATACTAAAGTGATAGACTTTTATGTGCAATAGCAAATTTTCAATTAGGCAGGCAATACAGCTAGCTGTATGGGATCGCTGAGGTAAGAAACCGAAGGAGAATTGATCAATATTTTATTAACCAACTTCAAGTTAGAGTTCATATCATGAGGATTAAGTGCATATTAAATACTTATGTCTTATATATCATCCAAGAATGTGATGTTAAAATTAAGCTCGTATAGATAGTAACTTTGATATTTTTTTGTGTCTGATCACAACTCAAAATTAAGATTTCCATACTCAAAAAAGGTAAAAAAAAAGCTCTGTGAAAAAAATGCTCTTAGCAGAATCGCTTTGAATAATATAATTTACATATAAAATAATTTTACAACTCATTGTAAACATTACATTTACTAGGGAGAAAAGCTCTGTTTTGTTACACTAATCATAATTATATTTCATTATTTTATTGAATAGATGATGCCATTTGTCTATATTCATATAGTTTATTTTCTTTCTTTCAGAATAAGAAACAAACATGCCAGGTTCATGTGCAAGATGCAGCACTGTTGTATATTTTAATGAAGAGAAAATAGCTTTAGGTAAATCATGGCACAAAAGCTGTTTCAACTGTGGTAAGTTTTAGATATTCTGAAATTCTGATTTTTATTGTATATTTTCATTTGTTTATATATATTTCTTGTAAATTATTTTTCATTCATATTCTAAACCTTATGCTTGGACCAAAGTTATATTTAGTCCAAAGGTTCTGATTAAAGGGATTAAATTAAACATCAAATGAATTGCAATTTTTTCCAATTAAGGAACCGATTTTTTTCCAGTCGAAATACACTGTATCAAAAATAATTTGCTGTGTGGATGTTTAAAAACTTTGATATTAAATTCTTCTTTCAATTGCCAATTTATATTAAGAGAAAAATAATTATGTAACATGTCATACATATCTATATATTGCTGTTGCACATTCTCAAAATGCTTTTTTTTTTTAAATTTTTAGTTTGGTTAAAAGTTTCTTTCTTTTTTTTAAATCAAATATTGTAAATTTCAGGTCTTTTCAATTAAATGGTAAAATTTGCTATATCTTTCAAAAATATTTCTTATTATTATGTTCAACTTAATTGTAATATAATTACTATAAATATGTAATGTAAAACATTACATTTATCTCGAGAATGTTTGTAATATCAATCTAAGAAATTTTCTCTACATGACTTTGTATGCAAAGATCTGCTCTTGATTTGAATAAAATTTTGTTTTTAAACTTTTGTAAACAATAATTAGCAATGGAAGAAGACTTCATAATATTTGCTGTCATGTATCTAAATGAAGATTAAAATGAATAATTTGATCATTTTAATAATATTAATATGCTAGGTAAGGTATATTTTTCTGTGTGTAAGATTTTTATCAGTAAATCTTTTATTTTCTAAATAGAATATTTAGAATAACTGCCATTGAAGAGGCATTTGATTATGCATTCAATATTCTTTTTATGCAACGCTTTATAAATATTTGTAAATGTGTTAATTTTTTTTCAGCCAATAAGCAGTGTAACAGACGATTGGACAGCAATAATTTGACTGAGCATGAAGGAGAAATATACTGCAAATCCTGTTATGGAAAACTCTTTGGTCCTAAAGGTTATGGTTATGGTGTTGGAGCTGGAGTTTTGTCTATGGATTCAGCTGATGCATACCAAAACGGTCCTCCCACCAGGTTGGAAATCTTAATTATATTAATATAAAAAAATGTAATTCTATATATTTAAAAAAATTAGGCTTGATTTAAAATTAATGCACAATCTCCGAAGTTTAGTTATTTAGAACCAATTTTAATCATTTTTATTGCAATCTTAATAGCTAGTTATTACTGTTTCTAGTATGCATCCAAAATGAGGGACATTTAGTAAGTTTTGGGATGATTTGCAAGATTTTGGCAGGCTTGAACAGAAAACATATTTTAATCTTATCATTTTTATTGCAATATTTTATAACAACTTGAGAATTTATTAATTCTGTATGCCAGTGGTTTTAACTTGTTATTTGTAAGCATAATCAAATTTTACCTGCGACTAATATGACAGTGTTCAAAATATTTTTTTTATATGTGTATGTTTAATTGCTGACATGCTATTAATACACAAACATTATTATTTTCATTGATGCATTTGATTAAGATATATTTTGTTATTCATTGAAAATCATTTCACTAAGCCATTGGTTCATTTCATTAAACCAATTATAAATATATTGTGATATTTAAAAAATTATGTATCTTTGATGTATTAATATCGCTGTGCAGTATTAGAATGTTATAAATTACAGAAATATTTATGTGGTGCAGTTGAATGTTGCTTTATTTTACCTTCCTAGCAAAATATCTGAAACTATTGTAGCAAGGCCGGTCATAATACCTAAATTGAGAATTTGTCATGTAAAATGTACTATTTTCAAAATTCAATCCTTGTTAATTTTTAATTGCTGATAATGGCTTTTTTAATGCTTAAGTAATAATTAAAAAAACAATCATTGCTAAAATTGTTTACTTTATCTTTATTTGTGAAACTAAAGTATTAGTTGTTTAGTTTTCATTCATGTTTCAAGATGAGCAGAGAATAAAGCTAATTATTCTGATCAAACTTAATTTTTTAAGCAAATATGATTAATTCAGTATATGCTATAAAAAACTGAGATACCTAATGATGTTGATTTCATAAAACCATTTTAATGTCATTTCATGAAACTTAAAACTAAACATCATTGAATATTTATTGGTTTAGCATTTGTTTCCTTATGAAAACATTTCATATATATGGTCATGATGTCATCAACTTTCTAATTGAAATCTTTTAAAATATATTACAATGCTATAATTTTGTAATAATATTATATTTGAAATAATGTGTATGTTTAATATGCTTAATATGAATATGTTTGAAATGCTGTACCCTGAGGCTATTATATTATTGATCTATGAATAAAAATTGTGTATGAATTATACACAAAATGAAAAATTGGGAATCACTTTATTCAGTTGCTGATGTTATTAGAAGAATAATTATATGACCGTAAACTAAGTATCAAAACTTAAAATCTCAATCTAAAATATTCAGCTGATTGCTGAATTCTTTTTCGTTGCCTTCTATTCTTCATTAATATAATTTTTAATTATTATTTATAATTGAAGATGAAATTTATATGATAATACTTTTTAAATTACATTATTTATTTAAAACATTAATGGTGGGACAGATATTATTTTTTAAGTTATATATTTAAGCAATTCAAAATCCCTAAAATATGAAATACAATGTATCAAAAGTAATCATGTCATTAATTTTAATTAACCTTTACAAAGCTGTGTGATAGTAAAAAATAAAGAAAACTTTGAAATGTTACATTGCTTGTGGGGTCTTTAAATTTGTATTTGTATTCTAGGGAATTAATAGTTGGAATCAAATACTACTATTTCTTAGTGATAGGAATGTTACATATATTTCCTATGAAATTTAAACAATCACACAATGTAAAGTTCATTATACGTTGTAATGTATGAATTTATAAAAAGAATTTTTGTTTTTTAACTTAGAGTAATGTGAGCTAAACTATGACTTTGCTGTATTGTTATAAATGACTTTTTATTTAGAATATTATGCAAAACAATAGCATTCAGTTAAAACTGTGAAAAAATTATTATTTTTATTTAAGTTTCTCTTTTTAATTTTCAAAAAGCTTTCTGCTTTCTAACTGTTCATTCCTTTGTTTCTCCCTTCATTTCATTCATTTATTTCTCAGTACTTGTTAAGATTTATTAAGATTTACTTGTATTTGCAGTTTTTTATAAATTAAAAAAATTAAAGATATTTTAAGATTAAAAAGGATGAAATAATTTTAAATATATTACTAATTTAATTTAATTATATTGTGGTTTCTAGTTAAATCATTATTATATGTTTATTATATAATCAATCTATTTTGAAAATGTGTGTAAATATAGTCATTTGCTTCAAGATTTTTTTAAAAAAATTAATATTAAAGGAATATTAATGTACATTTTTTATTAATCTTTTTTAAGATTGATTTTTTTTTATGGTTCTAAAAATTGATCAGGTAAAAGAGGACCCATCTTTTATATTTGTTTGAAAACTTGTTGAACAAAATGAGATTTAAATTAATTTTTAAGTATTATGAAAAGTATTTTCTCTGTGATTTTTATTCATTTATTTTTAAAATAAAAGCTTTAAAAAAGTGATTACTCTAATTTCTAAAATCTTATTTTATTTTAGTAACATTCCTGCAGTGGCACAAGCACATGTTGCTCCTTTGAAAGCTCCTGTTGTACAAAAATCCTCTCAACCTCGATGGGGAGGAGCTGACGTATGTCCTCGTTGTGGAAAAGCAGTTTATATGGCTGAAAAGATGATGGGTGGAGGATCGGTAATAACTTTTTAATTAAAATTTATTGTTTATTAATTTTTGGCTATTTTTTTTCATTTTTCAATAGTGTGAAATTGCTTCTTTTGATTTCTTTATTCCCATTCAGTTAATTATTGAATTAAAAAAAATATGTGAATATTTGTACATTAATGTTATTATTTGTAATTAATTGATTATGTAAAAAAATTGCAAAATTTAATTCATGAAAATTTTGATTGATATATGTTTTTGTATGCAATATATAATATTTTGCATTTGGAACAAAAAGCAACTGTCTTAAGTGTGTATGTATGTATGTGTTACTGCATAAAAAAACCATTGCTGCCATCATGAAAGTATCATGATACAATGTATTCCATATATACATATATAAATTTGTTTTCTGGACTGAACTGGATTCAGTTTTTTTTAGGGCTCTTTGGCAAGAACACACATTTTAAAATCCAAATGTTTTTTAATGATTAAATTAAAATCTTGCACACTCTTGAGTAGTTTTAAATAGGAAATTTTAATAAATTAAGAAGAAATGTTTTATTGCTTATTAATTTCTATAAAGATTTTTAGTTTATATTGTGTATAAAAAATTGAAATTTAAAAATAATTTTTAATGGGATAATTTAAAAAGTGGTGAAACTTTTCTCAAAATTATTTGAATAATCTTTAATATATGATGATGAGCTTCTTTTCATAGTCTTTGTAATTAAATGAAAGCACAAATTTATGTAACTTTCAGAATACCATAAAAGAAATTTTGAGATCTCAAGGTCTCTTAAATTTGTGGGACATTTTGTCAATTGCTTCCATTAATTGTTTAATAATCAAATCCTGTTTCCGAGCAATACCTTTCTGTGATCATCTATAATATACATTTAGGTAATCTATTGGTAATTTTTTAATCTCATAGTTGCATATACAATGGATTTGTTTTTATCATTCTCATTATTTTTGAATGAATACCACATCTTTCTGTAGTGATTTTACCCTCATCTTCTTCTCTTCTATAGGCTTGGCATAAAACAACATGTTTTAACTGCAAAGAATGCCATAAAAGATTAGAATCTATGACACTCTGTGAAAGAGAAGGAGAGATTTACTGTAAAAGTTTGTATAATTTTTATTATATGTTAATACTTTTTTAAAGTATTTTTTTTATGCACACGTTTCAAAGTAAGGCTAACTGATTTCTATTAGTTTTCTAAGATATATTTTACATAGTCAAAAATCTTAGTTTTTTTAAAGTGTTTGATGTATTATTCTGGAAAGCTTTATTAACCACTTAATCCCAGATTTTATAGTAATTGAAAATAGCTAATAAGGTCCTTTTAATTTAAAAATTACCTTTACTCTCGAACAACCAATCTATTTGAGATAACACTGGAATGGCTTGTATAGATGTGATGTTTGCTTTTTAAGTAAAACTCTTGCAGAGGTAGTGGCATCAATATTCTTTAAATTGCATTTTAATACGTTTCTGTGACCTTTAGTTACCTAGATGTAAATACTCAGATTTGAATTCAAAATTATCTAAGGGAGATAAGGGATAATTTTTAAAAGGAAATTTCGGACTTAACTATAACTGGCCAAGAAAAAGTAACAAAGGTAATGGAAATCTCTAGCAAATTAATTGGTGTGTATATTATTGATAGATTCTTCTGTGATCAGAAGAATAATGTCACTTTTAATAGATTAATAGCATTATTTATCCAATATTGCTTATCAGAAAATTATTTTTGTTGCACAAACATTACAATATCCAGCATAAGTTTGATTAATTATCTTAAAGTTATATGATGTAATTATTGCTTTTTTTTAGTTTGATTTTATTTTTGGAAACTGTTTTATCCCATTCCTTCAGTATCAAGTTCCTGGAAACATATATAAATACAATTTCAGATTTAATATGAATTTCACCCATTAGTCATCTTGCAACAAAATCACTATGATGATTTTCGATGTTATTAGTAAAGTTTTTATACTTGGTACAGTGAATAGGCACTCGTGGCAAAAAATAATTTATTTACATAATTTAAACATTGAACATGCGACGCGAACAACACACAAAAACACTTAAAAAATCTAGAAAAGGTCCAGCTATTGCACAGCTAGTTTTCTGCAGCTCACAAACATCCGTTCTAAAATTCTCTAAAGGATTATCTGATCAGCATCTCACTCTAAGGAAATAGGGGAATCTTACTGATTTACTGTCACGAGATAAACCCTAGTAATCTTAAATGTAGGGGCCAATCAGCTTAAAAGTGTGTTGTTCTATTACATTTTGAGGTGAAGGGAAGGGCTGTATTTCTTTTAGCATCAAAAGAACTGGTTAGAAGTGGAGAGGTATGAAATCAATACGACGGACCTCTTAAAGAATTATTTATTTTGTTGTCCGCTTAAATGGGACCTTTACAATTTATCCGCTATGGGACATAGTTATTATAGAATTTGCTCCGCTTAATCGGGAGATTACTCCGCTTAATGGGAGATTGATGTTTTCAATATGAAAGCTTGTAGCTTACTGAATAGTTTTACATTTGCCAGTAGGTGGCGCTGTTCATGTGGGCGGGGCACATGACGTTGATCTTAACATACTCCCGCCTTGAAATTATACAATTTCAATTACAGATACAATTATACGATTACAAATTAAACAAATTGCCATATAAACATTCGATACAAAACAATATGCACATTATACATTACAAAAAAGAAATAAAATATATACATATATGAAATTCAAATGTACTGTATATCCTTTGGAGATACATTAAGATCAATTATATAAAGCAATTTAATATCATGTGTAATTTACCAATGTTCAATTATTTATGTGAAGCAAGCATATTTGGCTTATGCCTCTTTTAACAATGCCATTTGCAACCTTGACGGTTACTACTCTGACTAAACCATCTGAACCCTTAACTATTTCTTGGATTCTACCTAATTTCCATCTATATGGAGGCAAATCAGTGTCCTTAAGTATTACCATATCATTAGGTTTCACATTATCCTTTGTAAATTGCCACTTGTTTCTAAGATGAAGATTATTTAAATAATCCCGCTTCCAACTTTTCCAAATTTGTTGCAATAATTTAGCTACCCTTTTCCATCTAGACAAATAATTATCTGCCCTTTCAATTAATGATGGTTCAGCAATTGACGTTAAAGGACGACCAATTAAAAAATGGCCTGGCGTTAAGGCTGAATAATCATGAGGGTCAGAAGACATTGGAACAATGGGTCTGCTATTCAAGATTCCTTCAATTTCAGCTGTCAAAGTTAAAAATTCTTCAAAAGTTAATTTAACAGCACCTGCCGCTCTTTTTAGATGATGTTTGAAGGATTTGACTCCTGATTCCCACAAACCTCCAAAATTTGGAGATCTTGGAGGAATAAATTTCCAATTAATACTTTCTGAAATTAGATAGTTAGCTAAATTATTATCAGGGTTACTTACTAATTTTAGCAGTCTCTTCAACTCTGAATTTGCTCCTACAAAGTTCCCAGCATTGTCTGAGAAAATACAAGAACATTTGCCTCGTCGTGCAAAGAAGCGTTTTAAAGTTGCAATTAAAGCTTCAGATGTTAGATCGGTGACTAATTCTAGATGAATTGCTTTAGTAGCAAAACAAATAAAGACTGCTACATAAATCCTTTGAAAGATACCCTTGCGTTGACCTTTATATTTAATTAAAAAAGGGCCACAGAAATCTATCCCACAATTTGAGAATGGTGGACTAGGATTAACTCTCTCAGCTGGCAGGTTTCCTAACAATTGGTTACAGCTGATTGGTTTGTTTTTGAAACAAACAACACATTCATTAACTATTTTTCTGGCTAAATTCCTCCCGCCAATTGGCCAAAATTCCTGCCTGACAAGGTGCAGTAAAGTTTGGGGACCTACATGCAAATGTTTTAAATGAAATGAGCACATTATTAGTTTTGTAAGCCTGTGATTGGAAGGCAGAAGCTTAGGATGTCTTTCGTCTACAGTTAGCTTACTCTTTTGTAAACGGCCACCCACACGAAGAACATTATTTTCATCTAGAAATGGGGCCAAGTTTTTAATTTTACTCTGATTTAGATTAACATTCTTAGATAAAACTTTAACTTCCTCTGCAAATTCAGACAATTGTACCTTTCTTACCAAGAAATTAGAAGCTTCCTTGATCTCCTGTATTTCCAACTTACCTTTCCTTCTTTCAGTAGGAGACTTCATATTAAACACAAATCTAAAAATATAACTAACAATACGACAAATTTTAGCATAATTATTACTCAAATTCAAAATATTAGTAACAAATTCATCAGAAATTTTACATGATAATACTGGCTCACTGGAAGTTTTAACTTCCTTAAGATATTCTTCATCATTTTTAGAGTCATTAATTTCTACAGGTAAACACATATTTGATTTTATGAAAGATGGTCCATTAAACCATAATGAATTGTTCACTAGGTTTTTAGCTGACACACCTCTGGAAATAAGATCTGCAGGATTGTCTGCTGATTTTACATGTCTCCAATCGTAATTTGGGCACAACAAATTGATTTCCCTTACTCTGTTTGCAACAAAAGTTTTTAACCTTTCTGGTGGAGTTTTTATCCAGGATATCGCAATTGTTGAATCAGTCCACATGTAGATGTGATTAATTGGCACTTGAATAGTTGATATCACCTTGGATACAAGACGAGCCAACAGCAATGTTGCAGACAATTCTAAACGGGGTATAGTCATCGCTTTGATGGGACACACACGTGACTTGCTACACAAAATGCTGGATTGCACTTCACCTAATTCATTTTTGGAGCACAAATACAAAACTGCGCCAAATGCCTTGCTAGAAGCATCTGCAAATGCATGTAACTCGATGGAACTTGAATTGTTGATGAGTGAATTTCTTGAAACTTCTAGCTCGTTCACTGCCGGTAAGTCCTTTAAAAAATAAATCCAGTCATGCAAGTCATTTGGTGGAATTGGATCATTCCAACTCAGCCTTTGAAGCCAAAGTCTCTGCATGAATAATTTCGCAATTGTAATCACAGGAGCAATAAGACCCAACGGGTCAAACAATCTGGCAATAGTTGAAAGAACTTCTCGCTTTGTGAAATTATTCTTTAAATTGCAAGCCACTCTAAACGTGAAAACGTCGGATGTTGGGCGCCACAGCATTCCAAGAGTCTTTACTGTGTCAGACTCTGATGGAAATGAATATTCTAAATTTTTTTGATCATTCAAAAGTTCGGAATCGTTTGAAACCCACTTATGGAGTTCCATGCATCCCTTCTTTAACAGCTCAATTAATTGATACTGTAAATCTTTAGCTGCTTGCAAGTTATTACTACCAGTCAAAATATCATCTACATAAGTATTCGTTATAAGTTTAGCGGCTGCTTCAGGGTAGTTATTTTGTTCCTCTTCAGCGAGCGCCTTTAAAGCTCTAGTCGCTAAAAATGGTGCGCAGGTTGTACCATAGGTAACAGTGCATAACCTGTAAGTTTCCACAGGAGCAGATTGATTAGGCTTCCAGAGGATCCTTTGCAAGTTTCTATCGGATTCATCTATCAAAATTTGCCGATACATTTTTTTTATGTCAGCACAAAATGCATACTTGTAGGTTCTGAAATTTAAAATTATAGAGCAAAGCTCTTGTTGCACTGTTCCCCCATTTAATAAAATAGAGTTAAGAGAAACTCCATTATTTGAAGTCGCAGAAGCATCAAAAACAACACGTAAAGGTGTAGATGAACTTTCGGGACGAAAAACTGCATGGTGAGGAATGTAAAAGTTTTTACTTTCGGAATCAACAGAATCAACAATTTTCTCCATATGATTAAGTATGAAATATTCGTCGATGAATGCCTTGTATTGTTCTGCCATGATTTCATTTTTATTTAACTTTTTCCAAAGCAAATTCAATCGCCTCTCTGCCATTTCCCTTGAATCCCCTAATGTTGAGCGTTTGTCTTCGATTATTGGCAGTTTGACAATAAATCTTCCAGAATCATCTCTCTTGTAAGTTGAGAGAAAATGTTCTTCACAATACTGCCTTTCAAATGTCTTTGAATTATCTGTGTTATCACCCGGAAATGATTCGATTTCAAAGAATTCTTTAACTGAGTTTTCTAAAATTTCCCCTTCAGAAATTAATCCAGAAAAGAAATGAGACTCAGTCCCTTTAAGTGTTCCTGTGACAAGATATCCGAACACACTATTTTGAAGAAGCAATGAATTATCATAAGATCTAAATTTTTCAGATTTCAATATTTCGAAGAATAATTCAGCCCCTAATAAAACATGAATTTGACTGGGAATATGGAACGTACTGTCTGCAAGTTTTATTTCAGTTGGAAAGTTTATGTTATTAATGTTTATTTTCCTTGCAGGTGTTAAATCAGTAATTTTAGGAAGAATCAAAAAAGAAACATCCCTTGAAAAATCATTGCTTTCGTTAGAAATAGTAGCTATCAATCTATTTTTAACTAAGAATTCATCACCGGAAATGCCAGAGATCTTACAATTTATTTTTTGCTTTTCTAGCATTAAAGAATCGGCAACATCCTGTCTTAATATATTTACACTACTTCCGCTATCTAAGAGAGCTTTTAATTTTATTTTTTGCCCAACAGTATTTTCAATAAGAATATTTGCTGTGCACAAAAGAGTATGATTTATTTCTGACGGTTGAATGTTCAAGGTCGATCCACCCGAAGAGTGAAAAACCTCAGCGTTCGGATTTAGAGTTGCATTTGATTGCGCAACACTATTTGAGCTAGGCAAAACATTACTTTCGTTTTGCTGATCTAAATGAATTAATGAGTTATGGCCTTGCTTTTTACATACTCTGCAGATATATTTAGACTTGCATGGCGCGTTATGGCACTTTAAACAGTTTTTACATAAATGATGATTTTCTAATACTTTAATACGTTCAGCAACATTCAATTTTAAGAATTCATAACATTTTTGTAACGGATGTTCAGTATTACAGAGTACACATTTCTTCATAAATTGATTGCCTTTATTAGAACTGACAAATAAATTTTTCGCTTTATTTCCTGTTCCCTGAAATTCCCTTTTGAATCTGTTATTCGACGGATTTTTTCCTAACTGATCTAAAACTAATGCTCTTGATTCTAAAAACTTTAAGAGCTCTTTTAGAGAAGGAATTTCTTTCGATTGCAACGATAACTCATACGACTTTCTTGTCTCGTTATCTAGCTTCTCTAATATAATATTTACCAGAATAGCGTTAGTTAGATCATTACACTCTAATTTCAAACTTTTCAATGCTCTTAAACTTTTATTAACGGAGTCTGTTATAGATTTTAAACCTTTGGATGATTCAAAACTCAGTTTCTGAATTTTTAACATATTGTCAATATGAATATCTACAACAGCTCTCCTATTCTCAAAACGATCTTCGAGAGCACAAAATAAAGAATCGAAAGTGTCATCACTTGTTTCAATTGATTTTGCTTCACCACGGAGGGCAGATTTTAAATAAAATAACTTTTGATCCTTTGAAAGATCCTTGTTTTCATTAATGAGACTTAAGAACTGATTTTTAAAATTCGAAAATTCTTCTATTTTTCCATAAAAGGTAGGTAAGGGAATTTCAGGCAACTTAGATTTATGTTCTATATGCTCAATATACGATTTCAAATCTTCATTGTGATCTTTTTTAGTTTCATTAAATGTTACAAGATCACCATTATTGTATTTAGAGAGTAAGCATTGAAGACTTACCTCTATTTCATCTCTTTCATCCTGTAAAGAAAACATTTCTTCATCTGTTTTTTTACTAGCTTGTTCATCTTCATCAAGTTCTAAATACTTGCTGTATAATAATTCCAGTTCTTGTTTCACCGATAATACACTGGTTAGTTTTTGTTTTGCAGTTAGGACAATCTTTGTCTCATCATCGGAAGTTGATGACGCATCAATGAACTTCTTGATGTTCGTTAGTTTGGTTTTGATGGCACCTCGTGCCCGATTTAAATCCTTAATGGTTGCTGTTTTTGTAGTGGATTTCGCATCCATATTTGCTGATTTTCTCCGGCTCGACGGACCAAAATGGAGAGGTATGAAATCAATACGACGGACCTCTTAAAGAATTATTTATTTTGTTGTCCGCTTAAATGGGACCTTTACAATTTATCCGCTATGGGACATAGTTATTATAGAATTTGCTCCGCTTAATCGGGAGATTACTCCGCTTAATGGGAGATTGATGTTTTCAATATGAAAGCTTGTAGCTTACTGAATAGTTTTACATTTGCCAGTAGGTGGCGCTGTTCATGTGGGCGGGGCACATGACGTTGATCTTAACAAGAAGTATCATTTGAAGAATTGCCGATTAGAAGTCTCATATTGCCTTGTACGGTGTTAATTAGATTGATCAACTAAATTATATCGGGAATGTTGAGTAAATTAACTTCACTTATATATTCAGTTAGTAATCGATATCAGCAAAACAATTTTGAGTAATGTTTTATTTTTTAAAAATTCTTTGCAAATATTTATTCTTCAATAATTTGTGGATATTACGTTATATGTGATATATCTGTAAGAAGTGCTACGGAGGACTGGGTAACGAATTTTGAAGTGTATGAGTTATTACAAAGATTCTGATAAATATTTCATTAGTTCTTAAGAATACGAAAAGAATAAATATCTTGATTTTGCCTATTTATTTATATTTTAATTTTTTGCTGAATTTCGTGTTTTTACTTTTTATTTATATCAAACAGTAACAGATTTATTATGAACTAGTCGCCTTTTGTAACCAGCTGGCTCATCATGAGTAATGCATTCTAAAATTTTCAATTAAATCACATATTCATTAGCCTTTAAGTAATCCCGGGCTTTGATTGGCCTGAAATTAATATTTTCTTTAAGATGATGGACGGAAAGTTCTAAAAGAACACGTTTTCCTTATAATATTATTTAATTTTATAAATAATAAAGAGATGCTTAACACATTAAATTTTATAACTAATTTTTCTCAAGAAAAACTTTTAGTGAATATATATAATAATGAATAAAGGGGAAAAATTACACTTAAATTCTAAGTCTGAAAAGTGCATCTGCATTGCTATGAGCTCTACACCTTCTATAGGAAATTTTAACATTATATCTTTGTAAGACCAATGCCCATTTGGTCAGTTTGGTACTGTGAGGAGCACTATTTGTAAGATATGTCAAGGGGGGGGGTCATAACACTTACAAGGTCTAACATAATTCTCCATCTAGTGTGCAGCTCAAAAACTTCCCTTCTAAAATTCCCTAAGTGAAAGAAAATAGATGAATCTTACTTTATTTAACTTCTCTTTACATTATTATATATCAAACTTTTTTTCGTCAATATCCTTTATCCAATAACCTTGAATTGTCAATATCCTTTATAGCAAAGTTTTGATCAGTTATAAGCGTTAGCTACAGTTGAGGTAATAGAAAACCTTAGAGAGACAAGTGACTGTTTTTTTGTTTTTTTTTGCTTGATACTAATAATGTTTCATGATCATATCGAAAGTATTTCTACTGTGCTGGAATCATAATTACCAAACTTTTATACCTCAAATATGGAGACATTTATCTTTTAATCAGATATAATATAAATAATAACTTTTCAAATATATAACTAATTTTTGGAGAAGCTTATTCCCCTTCATGTTTTGGGGATGCGAACCCTTGATTCTGTATCTTCAATGTACAAAAAATTAATCTTTCCTTTTTTCTTCTTCTTTCTTCTTATTATTAATAAATATTTTAGTTGTTAATAAATTCATATTTATTATCTAAAATTGTTTGTTATTTCCACATTATGCACACAAAAAATAATAAGATATTATTACATTATTAAAAACTATACTGTGTATAAGTTTATACACTGGCATGTGTATCATTAGCATCAAATCTTTTTGCTATGAGAATGAGTTTTTACTTTAAGATTTTTTATTAAGTTGTTATGAATTATTAATTTGATAGCGGTACATCACTTTTTAAATTGCATGTTTTGATATCTTTTAATCTGACTGTCATTGGGACTGATGAAAAGGTTTTCTAATTTAACTGTTGTCATTAAACATCAGTGACACCTTATTTTGAAAATAAATTTTGAATTTCTTTTGAGATTTCAATACACATACTTACCAAGAACTGTTTTTCTTCAGGATTAATACGAGTTTTTAAATTTTAAATTTATGTAAAATTAATTTATGTCTAAACTAATTTTAAAGCCTATCTTGTAAAACCAATGCATTTTTCCATTATTAATTTTATCATTGAAGTTATTCTTTATTATAAACCATAGCATCATAACTTACAAGCATATAATTATCTTGAATATCTAACAGTTTGCTGAAAATTGAGATAGATTTATACTATAATATATTTATGTAAGATATATCAAATGGTTATTATGAATTATAATTATTTTGCACTAATATTAATTATGTCAGAGGCAAAATAAAGCAAGTAAGATTTAAGAATTCTTTACTAATTACCCCAAACAGTTTAAAAAGTAGAAATATGGGAAGTACCTATCCATTTTATGTAAGGAAAAAAAGTTTTTCAATTTTTAATTTTATGAATTTACCATCTTGAATTGTGATTACTTATAGCCTTTCATTCCCTTTCATAAAAATATGATTTTTGGTCTTTGATTATTATATTAAAAATTGTACTTGTTTTTATATCAAGAATCTTCTACATGTCAATTTCAAAATTTAAAGAAACATTAACTCTTTGTAGTCTGTAAATATCCTTAATTTGTAATGTGTTTATGAAGTAATGAAGAGCTTTTCCATGCCTTGAAGTAGTTTGATTTATTTTATTATTTGTTTTGAATTTTTAAACTAAAATCAGAAATAGCATTATTTAATACTGCTTTGAACTTTCCCCCCCCTATCCTATCTTTATATAGAGAGTTATGACCTTATCTTTCAAATTAAAGAATCCATTTGTTACAAAAATATAGAACTATTTAGAAAGAATTGGTTTGTTTTAATCTGAATTATTTATTTTGTAAATCAAAAAGATTTTAATTTTATAAAAAATAGCTTTTAAACATTACAATTTTACAAAGTTTAAATTCCTGTGATTGAGTATTAATATTCGATCCCAAATTTCTTATCTGTTATCATTTAAGAATGCATTTCAGAGCAAGCAAGGAATGTAAAAAAATATTTAAGGTATCAATAAAAATAAATGAACTTGAATGATTAATGTTCTTAATGCCTGCATGTAGCATTTTAATGTGACTTTGAAAACATCTTTATCTTATCTTAATATAAGTACATAGTTAATGATTTGTATAAATGAAGCTTTATCCTGAGAAAGTAAATGTTTAACGAATATACCTATTTTTAATATACAGATTTTGATCAATACTTTTAAAATTGTTTATACTTTTTATAATGTTTGAAAAAACTTTTTGAAATGCTGATTTATTAATTATTGGTTTCAGCTTGCTATGGAAAGCTGTATGGTCCTAAAGGATATGGATATGGACAGGGAGCTGGAACCTTGCAGATGAGTTAGTCAGAAAGTGTAATGTGAGTTTTTATTCAACAAAATGTGTTCCATTAAGACATGACACAATGTACAAAACCTAAGGCTGAGAAGGCAGCTATTATATTTTTAAATGGTTGCTTTTCATTTTTTTTTTCATCATATGTTTTGTCACATTTTGACTGTCTGTATCTTGCCAAATTCAAATTGACTTACTAATGCAATATATTTTGTTTATATTCCTTTAAATTGTAATTGAGTTAAGATATAACTGCTCTATGTTCTAATTACAAATTAGAAATTTAAAAGGTAATGAAATTATTGTATAATTTTACCTTTAATTTTGAAAACAAAATAAATTTAAATTTAAAAATTGATTCCACAAAGAAATTTTGCTCTGAACAATATTACTGAATTATCTATTTTAATTCTGATCTTGAATGAATAATGTTCGACTCTTTAATATTATTAAATTTTTACTATCAAAATTTATTGTTTATTAGAATTATAAAAATATATAGCAATTAAACATGATTAATATTAGTATGATAATAAAGTTTAAAATCATTAAATTTATTTATTGCACAAAAGAAATTAATTTAAAGGGGCCTGTTTTCTCCTTTTTTTTAAATCCATGATTTGATTTTTTTACTTGTTGTTGCATTATTTTTAATTAATCATTTTGATTTGTGAAAAATAATTTTATATCTTAACTCATTACATTTTATTTATTTTTACTCATTTTTCTAATCAAAAATTTGTACCAATTTATGTTTATATATAATACATGTTACTAAAATGTGCTTATTGAATATATATTTGCTGAAAATAACTGATTTATATTGTGTTTTAAATATTCATTAGCTATAATCAATGTTGATATATCTTGACTGATCATTCTGTATTTATGGAAAGAAAAATGTATAATTCTATGATATTGTAATAGTTTTCTATTTTGGTAAATTTTTGCTATCATGATAAAATATTTGTGATAAATATTAAAAATATGAAATTACATAAGTTTTGAATTTTACAGAATTGAAATATGCAACATTTCTATGCTTTCACTATCTCAATAAATAGTCAAAACCGCTTTATTTGCTAAAAGCTATTATACACTTATGTTGCTTCTTTGTATACTTTTATGATTGTCACATGCACTACGTCTAAAATTCTGCTCTTTGAAATTCATTATTTGTTTGCAAATGCACTGAATATAATTTTTAATTGCTATCTGTATCTCATGACAGCATTCATATAGTAAATTCTTGCTGGTTTCTGATAGCTGCTAGTGCTATTTTAATATAATAACCAAATATTGCAGAATTATTAAAAAAAATTTTTAACTCCAAATAATTATTCTGAACTTTTTTACAAGTGTTAAATACATTCTCATTTTTAATAATATGAAATATTGTAACTTATGAATTCAATATTAGAGAGTAAAGAATTCTGAACGATATAATTAATGCAATGCCTGTTTTTTTTTAAATGCAAATATATTAAACATTTAATATTCTGACATCTTAAGGCAATTGAATAATATCTAAATTACTTTTCTCTAAATATTGTTGATGTATTAGTGAAAGACATGACATCTTATAAAATATTATATTTCTGAATTCGTAACAGTATGTTTAAAAATGAAAAAGACATGCACAATCCTATATGCACAATTAGATTTTCAAAATCTTAATGCACTTTTTTCCTTTAAAATATAAAATTGAAATATATTGTATGAAAGTTCTGTAGTTCAATGAGCTTCACAATGTTTCTACCGTATCTTGTCATTTTGAATTAGTGGCCAAAATAATTACATTGTTATTGTTAGATATTTATGAATTCAATCTATACATATGCTTGTGACAAGAGATTATAGCAATAATCTTTTTACAAATGCAGATTATTTTGATAGACTGAATTATCAGTATGTTATGGTTGATAAGAATGTAACATAATAGTAGCTCTTAGATAGTGCAGTATTGCTCAATCTTTAAATGCTAATTTAGAGTTGTTTCAAAATGTTAATACAAAAATAAATTTATAATGCTTTAATTGTTGAATGTTGTAATTATAATATTTGCAAGCTGAATTAAATTCTTTTCACAAATTTTGTGCTTGATTTATAACTAAAATTATGCAGAAGTTCTGCTATTTTTATGCTGCTTTTGTTTGTTAATCTCATTCCATAAAGATTAAATATTCCAATAATTGTATTTATTTCAGCATTCCATTTTTGAAATATACTTTTGTTTATAATTCTGGGCTATCCCAACTACCTCTTTCTGAAACTCTATTCCAGGTGGTATAAAACAGGTTCAAATGTTCTTTTAATTGAATTGAGAAGGATTAGTGTATACACAACTGCTGATTTTTTTACTTTTTTTTTTATTGAAATGTATTACTCCAAATAAAATCCAAGCAAACTCAGCTGATTTTGCTTGGTTGTTACATTTCAACTTTTTACAATGTTGTATTTTTTTAGAATTTTAAATTATAGTCAATGAAATTGATATATTGAAATGTGTTTTTTTTTTTTTTGCTGAATCAAAGCATTACATGAATGCATACTTGTATCTCTTCTCTATTTTATTCCATATTAGCCATATTTTTTTACCATGAAGTGTCTTTTAATTGAGTTTTGTAAGTTAAAGCTATTATTTTGCTTAGCCTTTTTTTTTCTTTAATTTTGCATAAAAATCTTCTTTTTGTTTATTTTAATTGTCTTGTTCTTTTAATAATTGATTTATTGTAGAACGTCTTTGATAGAGTAATAATTTACTTTTAGTTTTCTGTTATTATTTAGTATAAAATATAATATTTATAATGTGTAGAATGAAACTTATAATTTTTGCTCTTGATTTTTATTATCTTGGCTGTTTCAAAATATTTTATGTATAATTTTGTTTTGTATATTAAAATGTGGCAGCAGAAAATATTGCATTTTCTTTTTCTTTTTTTTTTTCTTTTTTTCACTATTTAACAAATGTTTTTGTATTTACATTATTTCATATAATGTTCCAATTTATCATGTATTTTTCTCTTATTAGGTAATAACTTTTAATTTGAACCATACTCTTTATTTTAGATTAAACTCATATGAGCTTAAAATGAATTCATGTTCTCAATTTTGCTTATTATTGGGGATTTCATAATTCTAAAATTATTTTGCACATTATGATATTGAAGAACTAATTAGTTATTTTGGGAAATAAACTGAATTTATATTATCTCTTTAAATATAGTTGTAAAATCAGTTTTGTTTTTCATGAATTTGGGCATTCATTTTGCTTATCGAAAGTAATGTAAATGAAAATCTTAAGAGAATTCATTAGCGCTTTTATTATCAAATGTCTGACAGAAAGAATATTTTTATTGGGCAGATTAATGAGATACTTGGCATTTTCTAAAATCAGTACATATGAAAGATTCCTATATTCTCTAAATAAGGCATTCGCTTTATCTATTTTCAGTATTTGTCAACAACTAATGTACCTCTCTGCCTTAAGTCATCAAATAATATCAATCTATTATTTTTAGTATCCAGAAAAATGTCAAGCTAATTAGTAATTCTATGTTCTTAGGTTTAATTTATTGTGAAACACTAGCTAAAAGTTGTTTAAGGAATCTTTATGAAAATAAACCATTCTTATTATAATTTTAATTATATGTAGTATGTCTATAGCATAATTAGAAAATGCTTAATATACCCTTGTTGATGATTTAATAATATGCATTCTATTTGCAGAATTGTTTAGCTCCACAAAAACCCTGTTATAGTCACATAGATGCATTATGTGCACATAGATCTAATGTATTTTAATAATAAATAAAGTATAGAATTATTTCTGTTTGTCTGGATTTCAATTTTTAATTACATCATGAATGAAAATACAGTACATTATTTATTTTTTCTTCTGTGAAATAGATTTTTGTGCATTATTTTATTAAGCTGAAGCGTTTTTCATGTCAAAATTAACTCTTGTATTTTAGCTTAAACTGTAGTTACATAAGTTCATTAATGTGGTGCTTTATTACATTAACAATATACCCATGTTGATTTGTAAATATTTCTAGATGAAACGATATTTATTTACTGATAAATCAGTAATTTTTCATTGACTTAAAAATAAGAATCGTGTATTAAGTTTTTGTGTAACTTCAACACAAGCATTCTCTAGATTAAAGACTAGCAAATCTATTATTTTGAGATCTAGTTTGATTATTATATCTCTCTTGCAATCAGTTCTGAAATTTCTATAAGCAAAAGTTACTCTTGGGAAAGTGGCATTAATGGAATCCTTATAATATGGCAGCTTGATTATTTTGATAATATTTTTTTCTTATCTATTTTCTTTTAGGGGGAGAGCTGTGTGAATATAGAATTTTTTTATGTGAATAATTTGAAAATGAGCTTTAATACCATTTTTTTACATTTTGCTTTACAGTAGTAACAGAAATTTAGTGGTTTAAGTCACATTATAGCAATAATATATTCAATTTTTTTAAAATTATTATTTGGAGGGGGTCAGACCGTTAGACTCACAGCTATCAAATTTGGTACATCTATACCTTGGAGTTCGGGAATGTGCATCTCAGAGCCTTTTTTCCAAATTTTTAATTAGAATTTGAATTAATTAAGCGAAATTTCGACGTTTTACTGCTGTATTAAAAATATTATCGCACAAAGACGGTTTTTACATCAAATTAAAGATAAAAAAAATTAGCCTTCAAACGATATCAGTATTTTAACATATAAATAAAGTTTCTATTTGTAACGAACTTTTAAAGAAATATTTTAACTATATTTTCAAAAATATATTTCGGGCAAAACAATAAAATTTATATCTACACGAGCATGTTATCTTTTATCAATATGTTGCATCAGACTGAAAAAAACTCAAATTAAAAAATAAATAATTATTGCAAATTAAATATATAAAAATGTAATTTTCAGCATGTGTCTGCATGAAATTAAACAAGTATGAAATATGTTTTTTCTAAAAGGAAAATGTAAATTCATTTTATTGTGACTTTTACAATATTATTAATTAAATAAATAAGCTTTATTTAAGGCACACATGGTTTAATATATGTATATTCAATTCAATGTCTGTCCAACGGCTAATTTGTAAAACTTTAATAAGAGAAATGCATCTATAAAAAGGGTTTAAATGAAGTAAATAACTACATTGTATGTAACATGACTCTATAAATGCTATAAAAATGAAGAATATTTAGCCCTTAAATAAAAAGGGATAAATTTCTATCAATTCAGTCTAAAACTGACTGATTTATGAATATTTGATGATCATTATGCAATAAAAACGGGTAATTTTAAATTCATCGACAATTCCGAAGATGATACCTCAATCAATGTCCAGGATTTCTCAAGACTGACTGGTTTAAGATTGCGAATGTTGAATGTTCAAAACTTCATAAGTCGATCAAATTTGATAGAGGAAGATGGAAATCTTCATTTATTTATTTGAAAGTTGAAGCGTCAAGAATATTCCGCAGTATATGATTCCTTATAACTAAAAGATGTATAAAATTTAGACTTAATAATATTTTAAATTATGTTTATAAACCAAAATAAAATATTATTATTCGCATCATAATGACTCTCTTTTACTTATATATATTTTTTTAATGTTTGGTTTCGGTTTAAAAAAATGTCTTTTATATCAATTTGCAATTTAATCATTTCCACTTTTAATTTTAAGTTGAAATTTTGCGATAATTAGAGAGATTTATATTACGGACTTACGGCCTTTATAACTGCATGAGTGAATAATATGACTATCAAAATTTAAACCTTAAGATTATTTTGATGAAGTACCTATTAAAAGACAAGTTACATAAAGTATTTAATTGACAATGATAAGCCACATAAAGTATTTAATTGATAATGACGTTACATAATGTATTTAATTCATAATTTTAAACAGAAGACGGACGAACCAGCTGGTCGCCAAAGGCGGCTAGTTAACAATAAGAGATTAACCGTATATATACAAATTATGCGAATGAGTTAAATTACATTACAAAAAATGAAAAATAATTATTGCAAAGTGGGCAATAAGATATTTTATTAAAAATATGGCAGCACTCGAGGGAAAAAATTGTACAATATTTAAAACTGGTATTATTAAAAGGTAAATGTTTCAAGAATGGTGATGCGCAAGTGATTTTTGTATGAATATTTTTGAACTGGAAACCATCAACCTTGAACTTTGCAATTTGCTTTTCTGTTGCGTTTTACTATTAGTAAAGTTATAAAAAGGTGGATCTTTTTGTACTTATTATTTTAGTAGATCCTTGTAGAAACAACTTCAAACTAGAAACTTTTGAGATTTTAAACATATTATTTGAATTAGGGAGTTTAATTTAGTTTAGTTAAATTAATGTCGTTTTAAAATTATATGAGAGCTATTTTGAAACAATTTCTTAGTCGTGAATGGATTACGTGAACAACAGCCGAGTTTGCACTTCACTTTACAGACTTCCATACCACACCAGTAGTAGGAACATCTCAAAGCATCAAAACTTAGCACATGATTAATTTTTGTTGAAATCGTTTCTCGAATCCATGCCTTTAGGCCTCGCCGAATACCATAATTTGCTGTAAGTTTTTCTGTTTGAATAATTTTGTGATATTGAGGACTCGTCTTACATGTGTTTATACTCTCTAGCTTTTGTAATTAAAAATGTAGTGCTGATATATACATATATACAAACTATCTCGATATCCCAAAACTATCATTGATATTGATATATTAGCTGGTTAAATATCCAGATAGATCCGTAATTATTACTCCATTTGGTGTTATCTATGTAAAAAAAAAAACAATCATATTTTTTAATAAAACCGAGAATAAAAGCACTGATTATAAAGAAACTAACGGAAGAACTTGATTATTTAGAATTCATATTATGCTTCATTCTCGTAGTTCGAACACAAATCAAATTCTTTAGGAAGTTCTAATTGACAATTAATTTTAAAAGCCTTCATAAAAACTATTTATTTTTAATACTCTTCAAAATAGCTTTGAAAATCTCTCCTTTTTACGGTAAAATATCAGCTAATTCCTATCTCTTTAAAAAAAAGCAATCAAAATGATCGTCCCTATTTTCCAAAGTGTGCGATGTTTTTAATTAATAGCTTATTTATGTATAATTATTATAATTAATTATCGTAACTAGATCAAAAAAAAGAAGGGGGGAACGTCGTTTCTGCCATCCTTTCAATTTTCTTACTCTGTGATTAATTCTAATCAGAGTGTGTATGCTTATGCCTCCCAGTCATAAGACTCTCCTAATGAATCGCAGGACTAGGCCTACCCTTCCCCCCTAAACACCCCACGGCCCATAGGCCTGCACATGTAGGAGGGAGGGTAGGAAACAACAGTGAATTTAATGAAGCGACTCCATTGGAAAAGACATGAAGTGACATGGGACAACAGTAGGGCCTTTTATTAATTGCATTAATTAAAGAAGTCTAATTAGCCGGCTATGTAAATGAATGTCTTCTTATCGCAGAGTATGACGAGGTAATTATAGCTGGAGGCACAAGAGCTGAGAAAAGGGATCCCTGACGTAGATGAATGGTGGTGTAGGTGGGACTTGGGACAGCAAAGTTTTGTGACGTTTAATGCAGGTGAGAGGCTTTTTCCCCCTTACCTTTTTTCCTTGGAGGGATTTTTTTATGACTTTTTTTGTGAGCTTTAAGATTCTTTTTTTTTTCTCTCCAAGGGTGGGTATGATTTACAAGAAAGCTGTGGCCAACTAAGATTGATGCTTCTTTTATTATTTATTTTGCACTTAGTTTTTGGGAAATGATAAACGAGCTCTGGTTCCTTTTTTTTAACTCTTTAAGATTTAATTTTAAAATTTAGAATTGCAGTTAGAAGAAAGACTTGAGCTTCATTCTGCTGTTTTGTAGTATTTAAATTCTTGCCTGGCAAAGAAAATAAATTGGAGCAGATATTTTTCACTGATTCTCTTCAAATTTCGGAGTTTCGTTTGCCTCTCAGCTTCCATTGTTACACAATTTAATCTAATTAATTTTAGTTTGATTGCATTTCATTTTAGAAACAACAGGTGATATATTCCGAGTCCTAGTCAGACTTCGTAATTTGATTCATGAAATTGCGAAAATGACATCCGAGCCATCAACCTTTCTTCCAAGTTTCGTATTAGTGGGGGATATTTCTCAGATTTAGCACGCAACAGGCCCATATTTTAACAAATATGTTGATTCTTCCTTGAAATAAAGGTCCCGATCTGTTGGTCTTTAAAACCAAGATTCTCTCATCAGGTTAACTAGGAGCGAAATATTTCCCTGTTGGTATTGATTACATATATACAAGAGAGTATCTTTTGATGGCAAACTGAACAAAACGTCATTTTAAAATTGAATATATATGAATCAATCGATAAAAAATGCTATGCAAAAACAGAGGTATTTGTTTACATAATCTGTTTGCATATTATTATGATAATTACAAATGAAATACCAAAAACCTGAAACTATCGAAAATAAAAAGAAGTTGTAATAATTTTTTCCTTACCATTAAAGAACCCATTTAAATTGTGGGGCAAATTGCGCCTTTTCAAGACATAATTTTTAGATTAGTAATGCTCATCGATGATCGAAAATGAAACATTTCAATTTAAATTTGATGAATATTATAATATTATAATAGAAGAAGTATGTTATAATAGTAATTAAAATGGTAATTTACTTTATTTTAGTAAAATTGAATGTCTTTTCTTTATAAAATTTGATGAGAAATCAGCAAGAAACAAAGCTGATGGTTGAACACTAGGGGTAAAATCTATGACAGCAATCTTTTGGGGACCTTCTTGCATTCTCTGTCTCCGACAATGAAAAAAATTGTACTCCAAAACCCTATAAAATGAAATTAAGGTTATTGTTTAATAATTTTCATCATAACACCTCCTCACACACATACGCAAGGAATTTGGTCAAACCGATCTTTGCTAGAAGTATCAATAGGTAGAAAAATATAACTTTTGATTTAATTTCGGTTTTTGACCTGTATCCTTCTTAAGCTGACTGTTGCATGATAAGTAGTTTAATAGCAGGTAAAACTGAAAATTGTTTTTTCTTGTACAAAGTGATAGCATCAAAAAAAACTTAAAAATGTTTTAAATTAAATGTATTACTCTTTACCAACTGTGGTCTTTTTATAGAAGCTTGTTTTTGATATTTGAAGTTCGAGACCTACTTATGTGCCTGATGAATCTTATAAGTCATGGTTTAAATGTTTTTCGGTTGTGTTTGTAGAACTGTGGAGAGGCTCATTCATCAACTAATGTTGAATCCATATTTTTAACTCATGGTGCTATAAAATGAGAAGTTAATCTTAAAACTAACTTTTTCACTAACGTCACCAAAAAATGAAATTTAAAAACAATCTTTCTGACTATAAAATATCGTTTATCCAATTAGTTATTGTAATTCTCGCTAAAAACGCACATGTGTTCAGTGAAATGTTTTAATGAAGAAGTAGAAGTTTTTTTAAAGCATTAAAAGGATTGAAAACTATTTATAAATAATGTTCATTCTTTTGTTAGAACATTTTTTTAAGAAAGGATATTTATATTGAAATAATGGTGAGCAGGTTAGGAAAAGAAGTATAGATAAAATCATGTAATCTCATTTTGTTTTCAAAATTTGAAGTTTAAATATTGATATTACATTATAATTTTCTTTGTATTATAGAAAGTGGTAGTTTATTGGAGCTTAAATATGGATTATGTTTTGAAAGGAATTAATAAACTGAAAAATTGCGAATTGAAAATAGATTAAAATGTCAATATTCTAAATATGGAGATTAGAATAGAATTTAAGCGACTATCAATATATTAGAACATTTAATTAGTTAAATGGAATAATAACCTATCAATGGAATTAATTTTCTTCTTTTGAAAAATTATCGTCTGCGTGTTGAAATTTAAATTATTTCTTTCTTTTAGTATCATTCTATAATATTAAACAGATGATATTTATATAAGTAATCAACCGATTTAGTAATATAAATAATACATAACATTTGGGAGAAGTAAATTAGTTATTAATAGAATTATTTTCTTTTGAAAAAATATCATCTCCGCATTGAAATGAAATTGCATTTATTTCTGTTCATAATGTTTTATAATATTTAACAGACGGTATTTAAAAAAATTAGCATCCGATTCAATGACATAAATATGTAAATGGTTATATATTTGAATAGCGAATGAAATGAATTGCTTATTATATGAAAGACAGTTTTAATGCAATATAACAAAAGTTATAAAGAAATTCATGGCATTCATCTGGGCAACTATTGCATTTTCTATGTTATAAACAGCATATGAATCTGATGGAAAGCAATAAAAAGTAAGATTTTTATTTTGATAACTAAATCCATTATTTAAGGTGTTATTTTCCTGTTACCGAAAATTATTATTTTTTTACAGATTAAAATTAATGTTTTTTTTCTGTTTAAATAGTTCTATAGTATTTTGCAAATGTTTGACAGACAATTGTTCCTTTTTTAAAAAATATTAATTTATGAATATAATATTGGAAGTGAAAATGACTGATAATTTTATAAAGAGCATTTTAATATATATTGTTATAAAAGTATCCTCTTGTTGAAAAACTTTGGGCATTTTTTTTCTGAATATTTTCTTCTGAAATGTAACGAATGAACATGCTGAATGGCAACAAAAGGCTTGAACTGTCATGGATCGGAACAGCAACTTTTAGTAAGCCCACTAGCAAATTATCGATAGATGTTTTTTCATTACACTTTTCTGTCTTCTCTCAAAAACTGGAGAATCATCGTGTTACAAGAAGAGGGATAGAAAAAAAAAATATCCAGACAAGCACTGATTAAACAGTTAAGGGACATGTTTCTATATCTTTGAAAAATTGGTCTTGAAAGAGAAAAAAAAGGTTGATGAGAGGAAGAAAAAGGTGAGTAAAAAAGAAAAAAAATTCCGATATGCCCGAAGTGGTGGGTAATTTCCAACATCAGAGTAAAAAGGGTCCATAAGTGGATGAAAAGGGGCCAGGGCTCAGCAGAAAAGAGCTAATTACCAACCTGTATTCCACCGTCGACACAAGTATAGTAATTAGCCGAAATTTTAATTAGCAGTCCCCCTTTTCCCCCCTGGTGGCTGGCTGTGGCAGCGTTCTAATTAAGGATTTTGCTTTTCCTTCTTTGCTAAATATGATATCGAGAAGAGAGGCATAGCTTGCCTAATTAACCGGCGCTATGAATAAAGTATAGGAGATGGCTAATTGCCTGGGCATACCCCTCCATCACCCCTCGCTATCTTGGGCGTTTCTGGAAGGGGGCACCAAGGAGAAAAGTTGAGAGGCACTGCAGCTGCTTCTGCCCTTGGACATCAGGGATCGAATGATCAAAAATTAACTTCCCTTTCTCCCAAGATTAGATTCTGGGTCACAATTGATCACAGTCTTTGGTCAGCACAATCTTCTGCTGTAATTATCGAAAAATGCATGCTTGAATAGCTGTCTTCCCCCCTCTCCCCTCGTCCCCTTTTTGAAAGGTAAGGGGATTTTAAGGGTCTCGTCACTGAAGTTTTGTGTTTGGGGTTATTTATGTAATGAATAATTGAGGTGACAATCTGGGATTATCTTGAATCATCTGGGAAAAGTGTGATATGAGTAGTAATTTGTAATGAAAGATAGGTCTTCAAGCAAAATAAAATTTAGGCTGTTATTTTCTGTTCTCTCGTTAGAAAGCATGTGAAAGATATTTTGATGCTATAACTTGGAAAAGGACCGTTAAAGTGTCGATGAATTTCTTTGTTAATCAAGAGAAAGATGAACTTAAGTCGAGATAAATTATTATTCTTTTTTTAAAGAGAAGTTAAGAAAAGGTATAAAACTTTTCTTTCCCATGAAATAAAATTTATTAAGTACTGATAAATGATGAACTTTCTAAAATGAATTACTCTGAACTTAGAAAATTACTTAAATAATTTATTTCAAACTACTCAAGTCTCCCATATTATACTAACTAATTAAAGTACAGAAAACAATGTTTTGATTAGTTAAAGACGAACAAAATACTTATATTTGACCAACACTGTTATAAAATAAACAAAAAATATAATTTATCCTGTTAGTACTATAAATATAACTTTATTGCTAATATATAATTAAACAAATTTTTTAAGAAATTGATAAAAATAAAATATCATATTAAATCCTTTCAATTGGATCTGCGAAGCATTTCAACTAATTATTTTTTTATATAATATATAGAATATTACTGCATAGAATATCTCATAAACAAAATTTCAAGTTTGTGGTCGAAAAATTAAAAAATCACAGCATCTCAGGTGTACTAGATATTATGTCACAACAGCTGCCTAAAAATATGATTATAAAAGAATAAAAAAGGCAATTTTATCAAATATCTTGCATTTAAGAAGTTCATCTTTTAATATCTTAATCTTAAGTTTAATTTATTATATTTATGCATGAAATCATAAATTTTAATCACATTGTTTTTTTAAACAAAGTAATTTAGAAATTTTACAATGTAAAATTCTAAATTGAAAATTTATTTGCATTCTGCCTTATTATGCTGTATATAAGAGTGGCAAAAAATAGTGGCAGTTTTTATTGTTCATTCATTCCTAATATTGCTAATATTTGATATTAATTTATTGATGACATCATTTGATAATATAGCTAACATTTAACTTCATTATCTTTTCATATAAAACAGGTAAAAAAGAATTACTTAGTTCGTCACTTTTCGAATTCCGAGCTCCTATTTACTGAATATTCTAAAAAATCTACATAATAAATTTTAAAATTAGATTTTAAAAAAATCAGTCACAGTTTAAAAATGTATTGAATTTCCAGGAAAAAAATTAAACGGACAAGGTGATTTATATTTAAAGTACATGGTATAATTTTCATCAAAATTCTTGAAACCGTTTGGGATTCTCTCAAATAAAACTGCATGCTAAATATCAAATAATTTCTCACTTCACCTTCTGATAAATGCGAATGGAGAAACAGACTTTACACATACAGATTTGATCCAAAATATGATATTTTAATAAAATTTTGTTATAGAGCCCTTTTATCAAATAATTCAAAATTATTAATAATTTTAAAATATATATATATATATATAAAATTTATAACATTACCCCCTCATTTAGGTTTATTCTTAAATTATCTGATTCAATGATAAACATAGTTCCATAAAGTTTTTTTGTTACATTTAAAGATACATTCAGGTATCTCAATGTTAAAATTTTCTATGATTAAAATACTTTTTAATGAAATTTTATACAAAAAAAATAAAATGTATTCTTTTTGATCATACACCTGTTGATTATCACAGGCCTTCTGTGATTCGTTATCGTATTCTGTTAAAAGAGGTCGCACGTGCGTGCCTGAAATATTATTCAGAAGGAAAAAATAATAATAATTTATTATGCGAGTTGGTACAGGCGTCGTTTACCCGTCTGTTACAGGTGGCCTTCAAATTGTTAAGAAAATTAAGCAGACAGAAAAAGAATAACATAATCACATAACCACACGTTAAGTGACACTTGTGATAGTAGTAATAATAGTGGAGAATGCTGGTAGTAATTAAATCCTCTAACGCTGACAAAGTTTCAAAGAAATGAAAGTTATACAATCATGATGAGAATAAATTTATGTACAATTAAGGAAAAATAAATTTAAACTTTCTATTATTAAACGTTGAAAGCGTATTTAAATTGCTGTGTGATGTATTAATCGTTTTTCTTTCCTGGTGAAATTCTAATAAGAACATGGCTAGTCGTATTTTCGAAAAATGGCTACATCAGAGAGGAAAAGTATCTAAAATAAAAATGCTGAATGCTCGTTAAAAAATCTTCTTTCAAATATTGAAATTTTTTTATATTTTCCTCTTGACATTCTCCCATATTCGTCCTTAAGGACTTCTTATCACGCGTACTCAAAAATTATTACTTTATTTTTTGAAATCTTAGTTATTTGCATACTTTTATCCCATTCTTCCATAATTATAAGATACAGCAATATCCTAGAGGTGTGGCAGTCTGGGCCTTGAAGTCTTAATATTTCAGATTCAGAGCTCGGGGAAAGGGTGTCAGCTCTTGTGTCATCCTCGTCGTCTGACCTCTATTTAAAATTGCAAAGCTCGTATTAAAATAGTTCTAGTGTTTCTCTGAAATAATACACGAAAAAAATTAAGTTAAATTAAATTACTATTATTACGATATTTAGAAAAATATAATTGAAATTCTTAAGATTTGTTCTTAATTCCAATGTTTATTTTTAAATTGCAACTAAGATAAATAGCATATAAATAAATACATTCAATATTTTCACTGCCAAGAATGGCAAACTTTATGTTAAAAATGAAATAATTAAAAACATTTTTTGTTTCTTTAGATGTTAATGACGACTTTCAAATAAATAAATATAATACTTAAAAATCATTAACGTTCCTTTGTACATGAAAAGAACTCTCAAATTTATGAAATTCATAATTGTTTTTATTGAAAAACAAGATTTAAAGCTTAGTTACAAATGAGAGTTTTAAGCCAAACTCAAAGTTATTTTGTGTATAGATATGAGTGGCCTCATATCTATACATAAAGTAACTTTGAGTTAATATATCATACCGTCAATATATTAACTGGCTAATACTAAGTAATATAACTGACCTCCAACCCCACCCAAAGGCATACGGATACACTACGTAAAACTGAATGACCGGACCGCAGCAACAGCAACACTGGCGGGAACTGTGGTTGTGTCCTAATGGCCATCACTGGCCACGGTACAACCTCCCAGTAGGGATTATGTCCCGTCATCGATGGGAGGGTCAGATCCCCACCAATCATTGTACCTGCAGGGTTGGCGAGATCTAACCACCATGCAGGAAGCATCTCATCCTAAATTACGAGGTGACCCCCAGGGGTTACTGGCTAATGTTAAAACCAACAGCATTTATTAATAATAATAATCGATTAATCACATATATCGGACAATATTTATATACAAAAACGTGATTCTTATTATTTCCAAAAAGAGCTAAAATAATGTTGCGATTAAATTTGAATAATGAAATAAAAAGACTAAATTAAAGAGCACTTTGCATGATTAATTAAAATGTAATGGATATTCCAGTGACGAAAAAATTTAGAAAAGTTGTATTTAATTTTCAATATTACAGATTTGCTATTCTTTTTTAGACAACTTTACAGTACCTTTTTAATATTATACAGCTTTATTTCATTTCTTATATAATTCGATTCATAAATGCTTTCAGAGTCCTTTCCTAGAAAGCACACTCTGCAATGTTCCATTTTCAAAGCAATGATTGTAATGCGATTGCAGCATGTTTGTTTTTATTACATATAGATATGCTATGGAAACTGCATACATCGTCTACAATCCAGCATACAACTTTATTTTTTAAATTGACTAAATTATCCATAAATCTAGATTACATAAGTCATTTAAATGATATCCTGAAATAAAATAAACAAAATCCGAAATAAAGAATAATGACCTGCCTATCGAAAATGTGAAATAGTTTTATTGTATTTTGAGATATAATAAAATAAAATCTAGTGTGTATTTATAAATGTGACATCCCATTTTCATGAATTTGCTAAAAAAATGTTAGCAAGATCAAAATATCATTGTTTGTAAATATTCATTTTTAAAAATTAAACCCCGCTCTAACTTGTTTGGTTTATGAATTACCAGATTTACATGAGTAAATAATTACTTCATGTTCAAGAATTGATGAAATATGCCAAAAATTTGACTCGGGTCTGATAATACAGAAAACTATACGGGGAATTCCACAAAAACATCCTGTTGAGCCTTTAAGTTACTGCTTTCTCATATTCAGATGAGCACAAATATATTGTTACGGATTTCCTGATCCTAAAATCAGTGGGATTCTTTTTACCTCGTATTCGTTTAAACGTGTTTAAACTCTTTAAACGTGTGTGTATGGCGTGAGAAGATGATTATGACACAATGATCAGTCCTTTAGTAGACGACGCTACACAGACGTTTATTTACAGGACGAAGTCAGTACAGCACACAGACGACAAATATTTACAACACAACTATGTACAGGTGACAACTATAAACAGCTGAGACGAACACACGGGACAGCACACTGCAGATAGTAGCTCACAATAGCAGCAGTAGTCCACAGGCAGAAATTTCGTAGTGACAACATCCACAGCTCACAAAGCGACCAGACAGGTTTCAGGCAGGAGAGGAAATCTTTAAGGGATTCTGTCGATCACGTAGGTCTCTCCGTAAGAGGCTGAAACTATTCTTCTTGCCTTTGCTGTCGACTCACTACTTCGAACAACGGGACTAGTCCTCAATTCAGGACAGCTCCGTTCCCGACGACGACACAACGGGCTAAGACACACGACACAGGCTTCGTGCGAATATGCCTTACAGCAGTCCTCCGTTCAGGACTCCTCAGTTTAAGATCTCTCTATTCAGATCTACTCCTTTTCCGATTAATTCAATTGTGCTGCTTCTCGCTTGATTCACACCTCTGCAGACTGACTGCTTATATATACCGGAGGGAGGCGGGGCTAACATCTTTTGGATCAATCAGGAGCATTCTGGATGTATCTTGGCTCCTAATGGATGGATCGGAAAAATTCTCAATGTTTCGGGTACTTTCCATTTTGTTGCCAAAGGAACGCCAAGTTTGTCACCGAGCCCTGGGACCTCTTACGTCACATCCATTCACTATTCAATACATATTAGTGTAAATCTCTCTTTCTTACGATAACAATACAGAAGGGAAAAGCAAAACTACACGTTCTGAATAATATCATTCCATTGTTCATTACTACAAATTTAAAGATATCTAAAATAAAATTGATTAAAATTTTAAAACAAGCTTTATTTTAAAGACTACAATACTTTCTATAAACTTATACCAACAAGGAATTAAAACATATTGACATTGAAATGTATTGATTATGAATCCAAATAGGGGCTCATTTCATAAGTTAACATTGAAATTTTAATGCTAACTTATGAAATGAGCCAATAAAATTTTTCAATACTGATAAACAAATACATTTTGTTTTATTTGGCTAAAATTTAATAAATGGCCTTTTAAACTTTTTAAGGCAATAGAATATCTCATTCTATTCACTTTTACTACTGCCTTTCAGCCTGTTTTACTATTTGATATTTTAGTAAACTGTTTCATTCAATAGTAATTAAAAAGAGAAAATGGAACCAGGCAGAAATATTTTCCATGAAACTTTATCATATACACCTTAGTAAAAATATTGTCCTATCTTCCACAGTATAAACATTGGAGACTTTTATCAAGACCACAGACTCCTGGTTTTCAATCCCGTAGGTAGACATTTTCTACTTCCAAATATTAGAAAAAAAGCGAGTATGAATTTTTGACATTTACAGAAAGCTTGGTACACATCTACTATTCTAGTACAGAGTGCGCCAGAGAATTTACTTATTTGAAAAAACTCCCAAGCGGTGAGTTGGGTGGGTAGAGGGGTGATACCAGGTGCTACTGGAGGAGGAAGTCCCCAAGTTTGTTTCTCATTCTAGTCAGTTGCCATCATGCTCTGGTCTAGAGAACAGCGGACTTCGCGTCGAGAGCTTCTGTTCTGACGGTCACACGCTTGTTGCTACGCAACGTGCCTTCCGTGCTCGCTTTGAAACTCCTCCTCACATACCTGTTCCTGACCGTAATTTGATTCTGTCTTGGGTTAACTCATTTCGGAAGTGTCGCTAAACCTAGAAATGGACACCAACGGACCACAAGAACTCCGGAAAATGTCGAAAGAGTGAGGCAGTCAGTTCTGCGTTCGGCTCTCAAACACGCAGCTGCTCTGGGAATTTCTGACACCACTGTTCGAAGAATTCTCCATCAAGACCTTCAATTTTACCCTGTAAATTGGCTGTTGTGCAAGAATTAACTGAACGCAATTTTGTTGCCCGTCAAAATGCATGTTAAATGCTGCTTGACAACCTGCCTGAAGACGCGGTAGTTTTTTTCAGTGACGAGGCTCACTTTGAAATCCCTGGTATATGTCGATCGCCCATGGACAATAGCTCAACAACAACTTTTGCGACGCCATTGCCAACATACCGATTGATATGCTGCAAAGAGAAGACACGAACTTCAAAAATCGACTTAATCAGTGTATGCACAATGGGGGTCACCATTTAACCGATCTCATTTTCAAAACTGTATGAAAAAAATTCGAAATAGTATTCACAAATAAAAAAAGAATTAAAACAATAACTGAAGTACTTTTGTTTTTATTGACCTTTCAAATAAGTAAGTTTCTCTGGCGCACCCTGTATTAAGGCAACATATAGAATTTTAATTTTATTAAGTCATCATGTTTTTACTTTAACCTATTTAAGTACAAGGGAATGCCCAGATAGACAGACTGCTAACCTACCGAAAAATTCATTATGGATCTACATATCAGATACTAAAATGATATGTCAAATTTTATTTATTTAATTATTTGCGTTATGTAATCATCGTTCTCACTTACATTCAGAACTGACAGAAATTTAGATAAACCGCCCCATATGCATTTCGTTCAAATTTTGATAAAAAATTATAAATTCATTGTTAAGATCGCATGCTGAATTTCTTTCGTTTAGCTGAAAGTATTATTGAGTTATCGACTTCATAGGCTGACATAATACAAAAATGAATTTTTCAGACTCAAGGAGGTCTTTTTGTTAAAAAAAAATGTAGAAGCCCTAACTTGCAATTTAATACCATTTCTGTTGAACTTTTATATTTTATTCGAAACATATTTGTGCTTTGCTATTTAAATATTCTCGAGAAATATAGTGAGACTTAAGAGTCTATCGGATTTGATAGCAATATATACTTGAATCATTGAAAATATGCATTTCCGAGCTATTTCTATGAAATTTTTTCTAATAAAAATCAAGAAAGCTTCGAAAATTTTCAACAATAACTTCCTAATGTATTATCTTACAAAAATGAATTTTATACAACTTTTGCAAAGAAATTTTAGCTCGTAAAATTTAAGAGTTTATACATCTCTTTTTAAAATAGATTTTAATGTTCCTCTTGATAACCTTTTTTAAAATTTGCTTATTTTATTTTGTTTTTCAGAGCTTCATAAGAATCAATCTTTCTTCCGATTAATATTATGTTAAAGATATTTTGTTAGTTTATATTGTTAAAATCGTTTGTTTCGTTCATAGCTATTTAACTCAATATAGTTAATTTTTATTTTGAAATTATGTTTCTTAAAAACGGATAATTCATTTTATCAATAAACTTCAATATCAAATAAATTCATTTTTTACAAATCTTATTAAGCTTCAGGTGAAATTTTAATTAATTTTCAACTTGTATTTACATTTTAATAATAAAAAAATCCACATTTCGAATAAACAAGTCAAAATGAAACATAATATTTTTTATCTTCTTCTTTTATTAGATAACTGTTATTTCAAACATCAAAATTACCGTTTTGATATCAATTAGACTGTCATATAGAATTACATAGTAAATGGCAAAGTTTTGACAGTTACAGCTTTTGTTTGAAATTTTTTGAGGGTATTAATTAGCTTTAATATTTCAATTTGTACTTTAGCACTGAAAGATATACCATTTATTATTCTTCCTTCCAATTAATATCTGACAGGTTATTGAATGGTTTACAATTCATAATACAATATATTCTCTATATAACATATATTGGTGTATATATATATATATATATATATAAAGAGAGAGAGAGAGAGATGTTAGTAAAATCTAACTTTAGGAAATGGAAGGTTGCAAACTCGAGACCTACCTCGTCAAAGATTCGCTGTATATATTAGTTTCGTACGCGTTAAATCTATTGAGTTCAAATTTCATCTAATTTCATTGTTGGGAAAATCTAAAGTGAAACAGTAGTTCATTCTTTTCATCTAAACACGGCTCAAAATGATGTTAGTCCCAGAATAGTAGTCATAGACAAAGACACATTGGCTACTTTTATATAATTGAAATGCTGTTAATATCATTGGAAAAGGAAACTATATGTACAGTTTTCCAACAGCATAAACGTGAAAGTTTATGTAAATAGCCAGAAAGATTATTTATTTTCAAAAGCATTGAAGAAAAATTATGTTGAATAAGATATAAATAAATTTAATAGAGCGTATATTCTCTGTTTTGATTTCCTTAACCAAATTATAATTTCGCACCAACACCCGTAATATCTTTAAAAAGTAAGTAGAAATTTCCTCCCAGAGAGCTACATTACTTAAAGGAAATGGTTTTAAGCATTACTGACGCTATTTTGAAAGGATAACGGAAGAAGCTTTGGAACTGCTGTGGTGGTCTCTTTAATTTGACCTTTCCTCCCTAGATGGCAGCACCACGTCTTTTCTGACCATCCGATGATTACAGCGGAAATGAGGAGTGATTCAAGGTGGAAGGGACTTTACCCTGACATTAGATAGCGCCGAGTCAGCTGATAGATAACTCGACTAGGCAGGTAATTACTACGGAAATACGTCCAAAATTGGACGGAAACCGCGCTTACCAATTTAATACCCCAGATTTGCTCGAATCGTGTTTCAATAAAGTTTCACGAAGACTATGTTAAAGGAGTAGGAACTACGATTGTAACTGCATTAGAGTGAAAATTTTTTACCCTAAAGGGGTAATTTTTTCTCTTTGTGAAGAGAGGTAAGGATAAAACGACTAACAGGGGATTCTTTTCTGGATTAAATAGATTGATAGTAAGGGTTTTGGAAGAGGGACTTTTTAATGAAGGATTTCTTTCAAGAAAGGGTTTGCCTATAAAGAGGTTTTTCTGAAAGACGCATTCAGCAGTATTTCCTTTCAATTTTTTTTTCTTTCCTTTTTTTTTTTGGAAGGAATTTGTAAGAAAATTTGCCGTCTTCTAATGATGAAATTCAGATATCCATCTCTCTATGGCAACCAGAAAGAAAGAAAAGAAAAGAAAAAGAAAAAAAATTCAGAAATATAAATGAGAGATTCTTTTACTGTAACAGAGATTAAGAATTACATTTTGTAGAATTTGCTGAAGCGATGTGAATTCCTAAATTAGAATCTAAAACTTAAGTGAAAGAATCAGATAAGGGTAAATACGTCATATGAAATAAATAAGAAAATCATTTCATTAATATGTTTGCTTATAAGAAATAATAAAATTGCTACTTGAAGCATTCTTAAATTACATAATTTCATATTAAATTAAATATCGATGATAAAATATTTTCTTTATTTAATACAAGGTAATGAAAAATATTTATATACCCTTAGTATACTGTTATATTTCAATACACATTATAGTTTCATAACTTTTATGAATTAATAAAATCATGCCAAATATTAGAAATTTTATGATTCCAATTAATGGCATACTTTTTTAAATATATTTATATTTACAGTATTTTTATGTTTGCACAATATTCTTTACAAAATTAAATGTCAAAATAATCACCCTAATTACAATAACTAAGTAATATATATAAGTTGTTAAGATACATGAATTTGTATTGAATTAACTTTGTAGAATGGCTTGACTACAAGAATATATAATATTCTTAATGCTGAAACTACTCTCGAGCAAAATATTATAATATATAAAACCATTTCAAGGCAATATTGTAAAACAATAAATAATAATAAAACTAGTGTAAGAGAACTTTAAAATCTTAATGTTATTTTGCAAAAGAATACTTATGGACTCCTTTACTTACAAATAGTCTGCATCAAATTTTCTCAAGAAATAAAAATTGATAGAAAAGTTGCTCAAAAATGGAGTTGATTTAATTGAAAATCTGAATTTTTTAAATGCTAAGATTAGGATTAAGAAAGTATATTCCGGATAATACTATCCAAATTTTAATTTCACTTTTCTTGCCAGCATTTCAATGATTTATGCTCAATAATAAAGATAAATGTGTCTTTGTCTATGTTGGCTGGAGTGTGCATCAGGCTAGACATAAGAGTTACGAAATGGACTTTATACATGTTGTTTTGTAATAATCAACCGATTGTTTTGCAATTTTTATTAATTAACTAAGAGAAATTTTCCTAAATGTTTTTCCAAATATGTTACCTCATAGCAATTATTTTAAAATTATCTTAAAACTTAAAAAAATTCAAATAAATTATTTTTTTCATAGTCTAATTTTATTCTATTAATTAATTTTAAAAATATGTATTTATTAAGTTTCTTTTACTACGTATATATTATATTTTAGGTTAAATATGCCTCATTATTAAAGCGAATCTCTAATTGATTTCATTGTTTAATAAAATCAAATTTTCCGATGAAGTAACAACTGTGAGAAAAATCGTTCAAAAATAGAGTTGGCATAGTTGAAAATCTAAAAATTTTAAGATTAAGAAATATTTTCGGGAGAATTTTATCCGAAATTTAATTTTACTTTTTTTACATTCGTCCAAGTGTTAATTGATGCTTTATTTTAAGTAGTGATAAATCTCTACTTCAAAACAAATGAAAACCTGCTAAAAAATAAGTAATAAAATAAAACAAATTTTTATAAATATTGGTAAAATATCTCAATTAATTGATAAATATCTTAAATCAATTTTAATGCTTTTAAATTTCTCTTTTTGTAAATTAAGAACAATTGAATTAAATGTTGTGCGTGATATCGACATCACTGAGGTAGAAAGATTTTGAATTTAGAGATGGTTTAAAATGATTTAATTTAACATAAATTTTCGTTTATGTTACTTTGGAAAAAAAAGTCAAAATGTTGGTTAATTTCTAATTAGTAAAGGTAAAAGAACATACATAAGAAAATTTAAACCTGACAAAAAAATCATGCCTTATTAATATTTCATAAAATTTTACGTAACTAGCGGTCATTAGTGCTACTTATTCGATAATCATTTATTAAAACTGTCAGCATTCATTAATTTTCTATTAAATATTAATGTTCCTGTATATCTCCGATTCATTGTGATTTCAATTGCTTTGAAATTAAGTGAGAATAGCTACAAAAACATCTAGCAGCGACCTTCCGATATTTAATAGGGAGGGGGAAGGTTTTTCTTTAATGTTTCTTTTGATATGGAGGTCAGATGTGTCACTGCGATCAATGATTTCAAGGGGAAACGTATCCATTAACGAGTGTATAATAGACAGGTTACTATATCTTTCAAACGAAGTTGATACATTTTCTTCCTACAGCAAAACAAATAATCTTGGGTAGTATGAATCTGTCATGTACTTACTTTGAAGCTAAACTTGTTTCATGTTTTTGAAACGTTGGATCTTTTTTGTTCATCAAAATGGGTGAAGTATTTTGTTTTTATTGCAGGCTATTAAGAAACATTCAAGGTTTTTTTTTTCTTTTTTTTTTCTTTACAGAAAATTAATACAATATTTTATTTAAAAAATTGCAATTAAAAATAAAAATATCAATTCATATTATTACATTTAAAATTGTTGTAAAAACATTCTTGAAATATTATTCACTATTTATGCATAATTGCATTGCTTAACAATACAAGGTGATTCATAATGAATGGTGCAAAAAGCTAACACGATTGTGAACGTTGTAATTAATATATTAAAAAATTCAAATTTACCTCAAAACTATATTTATTCAAGTTTCTACAGGTGTTCAATATGTGCGCCTCCGGTGACAAGACAAATGTTTACACGGTAATCAAGCCCCTGCCATACTCGTGGTAGCATATCCCCTGTGATGGAGTTCAACACTGCAGTTATCCGCTATTTCTTGCATAAGCAACCGGTATCCTAGAACTGCTTCACCCACCTGCCTATGTTATGCCGATGCAGTGGTTCTTTACGAAATTTCGTGCGGAAATGTCTTTGCACAACATTTACAGAGGAGGTTTTGGCGTATTCGAAAACGCAGCACGCTTTCTCCTGCATGGACGACATTTTCTTTAATAGCGCCTCTAGCGGCGAGTTCGTAATTCGAAGATTTTTGCCTATTGCCAAATAAAATGTATAATTGTAGTTGCAGAATAAATTTGTTTCAGCTGAATAAATCTATTACGGCAGTCAGACTGCGCTATTCTTTTTGTTACATTCATTATGGATCACCCGGTATTTTAAGGACATTTAACGTGAAACAAAAATTTCAATGGGAATCAGTTTACGAAACGCAATTATCTTATGATAAATATTTTGCAAGATTTAAATGAATTCCTTTATCAAATACTCCCGTCGCAACAACAGACAGCATAGAGATCATGAACTCCTCAAACTAATATTTAATATTCAAAGCAGAAAGAATCAATTTATTTCATTGCTGTTGTTACTTATAACACTTGCCATAGACAAGCCCACTGACAAAGTCAGCGATTTAAGCTAAGTTTGTGCTGTAGATTCTGAGGGTAAGGGTTCCTGAGTAGCAGAGGGTAGAAATCTGACTTCTAGCTCACACGAAGATGACATTCACACACTCACTTACTCTACCTTTTTTTACAGAAGTGCTTTTTCACACACCTCAAAGATAGAAGACAGGGCAAAGAACAATCATGCCTGATTCAGGACCCGTCATACGCAAATTATGGGGAAGACGAGCTGCATTTAGGTCAGAAAGTTGACGAATTTTAGTTCAATATGTTATTCGATCTGTAAATTTGCTAGGATTACTTTCGATGGGTAAAGTAAAGAATGAGGACATAAAAGGGGAAAATATTAACATTAAGGAATATGTATCATCACATTTTTTCAGATGAGACAGCATTTAGAAGCAGATTTTGTGGCGGTGGGTGAGTGGTGCGTCTAATGGCACTTGGTCATACCAAGCCCGAATGAGCGGAGCTTTTTCGAATTAAGGCAGAAGTGTACGTCTTTCGTTGTTAACGAGCACAGTTAAGTTGAAAGTACGACTTTGCTCGAACACACATGACACAACCCTTTTTAGGGATTGGTCAAACTCATTCATCTGCAAGTCAGAATTTAGATCCAAATCAGAGACCGACTAATCCCTGATTCATAACCCCTAGAGGTATAATTTGCAATGGGAAATTGGAGGACTTTGCAGTCTCGATCTGTTTAACGTGCCCCAACTGCCATTAGCCAACACCAGCGGTCTTTTTCTGAGACGAGAACAGAACTCGTTACCTTTCGGTTACGAGACTGACGCTGTACCAACCAGGCTACCATGGCCTTCAGATTTTGTAAATTTATCTAATGAAAATTAGTTGCGTAAGAAATATTAAAAGTTACAATTATTCACATAAATTATATCAGGTAAGCAAATTATTTCCATAAAATATATCAGGAAAGGTTCAAATTTTCAAATCATTCATGCAAAATGTATTAAGGTAAGGTGGAAAATTGCAAATTATCCCCAAACAATATGTTAGATAAGATTCAGAAATTCAATTTATTCATACAAAAAATATTAGGTAAGGTACAAAATTGCAAATTATTCACACAAAATATATAAAATAAGGCTAAAAATTTTAAATTATGTAGCAAACTTTCATAGTAATTAAATTATTTATATCATAATAAATGGTAATATATTTGTGTATACAGTTTTTATTTCCCAAAAATTTCTCTATTTACTATAAAATTCGAAAAACATAAATGAGAATGATAAAATTGAGCTTTCTAGTAAAACTCCCTCTTCGAGTTTCTTTTTAATTTTCTCTCTTACTTATTGTTTAGTTTGAATAGAATCATTTGATACTCACGAAATATAATGGAACAAAATGTAATTGATTATTATATATGAAATTTAGTGAAATATACGCTCATGAAATATAATGGATACAAAATATAATGGAATATACCCACAAAATAAATAAAATGGTCTGAATCCAATTGATTTTGGAATCTATTCATATCTTCGGTGCTAAAGAGGATGTGTCGTCACAAGGCAGGCGTAAGACAAAGCGTAATTGATGATAGATAGCATGTGCAGTTATTTATATCATATAACAACACGAGATTTGATTCGACTTTGATTGTTTCTTTAAATAAAGAATCAGTTGAAATTGAAACAATGCTTTGTAACTATTTCCTGTTAAAAAAATACGAAAGAATTAATACCGTAAGGTTGAATGTTAAGAAAATTTTGGCACATTGTCTTATGATGTAATTCAATTCATACGCCTTAAAAACGTTTATAAAATGTAACTAATGTTATAAGAGCAAGTATTCAGATGATACATTTTAAGAACTTATTTATTTTGGAGTTTTGAGATTTGTGCTTATTGCAGTTGCTTTATCCGTAATTACTCAAAATAATAATATCAAAAGATCGAGATTGGATAAAAAACTATTGGAAATGTTCCCAATATAGCACAAAAAATGGAACCATGAGCTCCACCCAACCACAAAAATATGACACACATTTTTTGCCGATATCTGACATAGTCACAAAAAGGCGGGTTGGATGCCATACATTGCCATAGCTGGAACTATTCATTTGAAGCTGATTTATGAATATGCCAATAAATGAACAATATGCAGAAATAACTGTGGGACAGTTTCAAATCAGTAGAAAGTTCAAACTTTTAATAGTTTAAATGTATGAATTTCTAGTAGACATTCACTATCGTAGATATTTTTTTGTTTCCATTCTTTTCTTTGCATTTTGAGACCGTGGTGGACTGATGGTAATTCCACGGCGTGGGAACCGGAGGATTTCAGATTTGAGACCCCATTCCTCCGAGGAACCGCCGTTTAAGCTGTTCTGGTGCACGTTAAATGAGCAGGAGCGTAACTTCCTCTCTCTGGAGTGCTGTGAAAATTTGTAGAGGGGGTGCTGGCTCTCGTCACATGAGCATGGTTCTCGTGGTCCTCGTCACATGAGCGTGGTTCTAAAGTATGAGCCCATCCTAAAACAGTCTCAGAGTTTCTTAAAAAAAGGGGGAGTTAACATAACTGAACCAAAAAAAAATCTCTGATTTTCATTATCGCCCATTTTTATTATCCGATGACTTCCACAATTACTCAGAGGAAATATAAAATTCCAGACATTTGATTATTTTAATCGTTTTATAAATGTATAAAAGAAATATCAAAATGACAAATATTCAATCAATATTTTTATTGCGAATGTAATCAATGAATGACTGAAACTGATAAATTAAAAATCGGTTGTGATCTTTTCTTCTGGACTTTCTAGTATATTTATTTTTACAAAAAGTTTTTTTATGTTATGCTTGGCAATGTTATGAAGAGAATTGAGCTTATAATTCGGATTTCTTTTCGTAGAACGAATAGGTAGGAAATTAAATGAAGGTATGCCATTTTTGTATTGGAACCAAATTCCGAATTCTACTCGTTAAAAATTTGAGTTATACTGTTTCAACATAATTAAATTTTTTTTTATTTATTTCAAACTCAAGGAGATCTGAAAAAATTATGACTTTTCAAAATCATTAAGTATATTTTGTATAAAAGATAATGAAAAGAATTAAATTCAGAATTACCCATCTTTAACATAATAAAGTCTTGACAGCATAATAAAACAAAGCCCGACTGAGATGAACTGCAACAAAATTAGAATTATTAATAAATAACGAAAATAAAAGTTTTAGAATCATTCTGCCACTAACCCCGCCTAGCTGGATCGATCTCCTCCCATCCCGCGTCCACCTGTTGAATCATTTCAAATTCTAAAACCAAACCTAACCCAATCAATATAAAATTCCACGAATAAACACCCACAAGCGATGACGCAGTGGATGCCTCAGTCCCAGTAACTATTATGTGGATTTAGCAGTCAAGAACTTGCCTCATTCCGTCGATGGAGATGGAAAGTAGTCATTGACCGAGCGAAAACTGACCTCCTCCGCCCCTTGAGGTCATCCCGTTTTCAATTAAGTGAGCACAAAACCTTATATTGTCTCGCTCCATAGGCGGTATGCCGCTCGGCACACGCCAGCCTCTATATACAATCCATTACAAAAGTAGGTGCGGTGACATGCCGAAGAAAGATGGAGGGTGTCCCCCACTCCCCTGTTGTGTCAGCACAGCTCTCTTTGTTCTTAGTGTTATTACTACGATATTAGTTGAAAGAGTGGGCAGTGCTTTGTCAAGGGATGGGAGGGAGATAGTTTGTCTAATGCTTTCTCTCTCTTCCGTATGCGATTGTGTGTGTTTTGTTTTCTGCTGAAATGATGAAAAGTGCGAGAGCACTTTGTATCTCGTTTTTGGATAGTATTTAACAAAGTGTTTTTGTGGCGTGTGTATTGTGAAGGACAAAAATATCTTTTCACGAATGTGTGCAGCACTGTTATAAAGATTCCA
>JAPMOQ010048382.1:625643-648488 GCA_026543055.1 Argiope trifasciata
CTTAGAATTAAATTGAATTCAACACTCATAAACATTTAGAACAAATGAAGACACAACTTTTACTTCAAAATGAATAAAAGAAATGGACCCAAAACAAACTGCTTTCATTTCAATTTTTTTTTCCTTTCTAATTCTAATCTCACTTCTTCCCATTCCACTAAAAGCCACTCTTGCGTCAGACCCTAGAAATAGGCACTCAAATATACAAATCCCAGGAAGGCAGGAATTAGAAATTTCGCAAATGGCCCTCGTGATAATTATTCCACCAGAGCCATTTCTGGAGGCATTTTGCACGAAATCCAACCCACACCAACGAGGTCACCACCAAGCACCAACTAAACCATGAGGCGAAATAATAAAACCGAATGAAGGGGGAAAAAAATAGCAAACGTAGACCCGCACCTATGTTTTAAGTAAGATGTGAATGTAGAGAAGAAGGGAGTTTTAAGTGTTTGTTTAATAGGCGGGCCATTCAGGTTTGGAATGCGTCACAGGGAGGGCCCCCGTGTTTTGTTAAGCTCGCTACGATCATTAGGAGCATTTCAGGAAACATGCAAATGTGTTTGTTTTGGGGGTGGAATGGAGAATGTGAGGACTTTTTTTTCTCTTTCTCTTTACTCGTCGTCTTGTGACTTGCAGTAAATCTTTGTTGAAGTATGAGGTACACTCGTGACTTATTTTTTTCTTTCAGTACTTATAGTTTTGTTACAGAATAAATTCCATGCACAATTGGAGTGAAGTATAGTTTTCTGCCTTGAATTGTCTCGTAAATGAGAGTTTTTTTTGTATGTGTGTGTAAAAGATGGAAGGTTGTGTATGCTTAGAGAATAACTCGAACATTCCTTTTCAGCTTGTTATTCTAAGGCACACATTTTGCTTCATTATGCTCCATGTTTTCATATTCTTTTCAGATATTGCATTTATGTTTCTTTGCCTTAATTTATAGAATCAGGGGAACATTGGAGTTTCAGAAAAAAGATAAATTAATGATGTTTTTCTACTCTATTTTTTAAAAAAGTGAGATAATATGTTGAGTATTTATCAAAATCCTGTCTAAACCAGTTTTCTTCTATAATTTGTTAAGACAATTTTTCTTGTGCTTATATGTATCATTGAGGCACTTTAGAAAATAAAAATTATAAATGCGATTAAGAAATTGGAAGGAAAATATTGTATGCAAAAGATATAAAAAGTCAGAAATTTCAAAAGATATAAAACAGTTAAAAGATATAAAAAGTCAGAAATTTCAAAAGATATAAAAAATAAGAAATTTCAAAAGATATAAAAAATAAGAAATTTCAAAAGATATAAAAAATAAGAAATTTCAAAAGATATAAAACAGTTAAAAGATATAAAAAGTCAGAAATTTCAAAAGATATAAGACAGTTAAAAGATATAAAAAATCAGAAATTTCAAAAGATATAAAACAGTTAAAAGATATAAAAAGTCAGAAATTTCAAAAGATATAAAACAGTTAAAAGATATAAAAAGTCAGAAATTTCAAAAGATATAAAAAGTCAGAAATTTCAAAAGATATAAAAAGTCAGAAATTTCAAAAGATATAAAAAAGTTAAAAGGTATAAAAAGTCAGAAATTTCAAAAGATATAAAACAATTAAAAGATATAAAAAGTCAGACATTTCAAAAGATATAAAACAGTTAAAATATACAAAAAGTCAGAAATTTGAAATGCAGTACATTAAGTTGAGAAATTGTACAGGAAGCATTTGAAGGAATTTTACATGACAAGCATTTGAAGTTTATCGTCTTGGATGCAATAAATAATTAGTTTGAAATGACAATATCAACATGTAAGAGCTTGTATTTCGCCGGACCTTTTCTCCCGTCTTTAGAGAGTAAACATTTGTATATTCGTGGTCAAGGCAGATAATTGGTCTCCCTTGGTGTTTACGATGAGCTCTCTTACCTAGTTTATTTTCGGTCTATTGTCTCATGGTTGGTTCATTCGCTCAGCCAATGATTACTCGCAGCGTTATCCTTTCAATGCAGTATAGATATGAACCAAATAATTAAGTATATCAGACTACGTTAAAAACGCTGGTTATCGACCACGTTGGCGATTTTTTTGATTGTTATTTATTGTAGTTCAGACTTTTCTCTTCCCCAAAGAATTTTTTATCTAGAAAAAGGAATTCCTAACCTATCATCCAAGGGAATTTTAAGCAAAACATATTTTTCAGCTAAAATTTGTCTTCAATTTTCTCAAAATTGCCAGTGGGAGTGCTGTAGCAGAGGTGAATATTCTCTGATTCAGGTCTAAATTATTATCTGTGGATGAATGAAATGTATGAATGAAGTCCGCCCAGTGTAAAGAGCTGTGACGCATGAGTAGTAACTAAGACGCACTCTTGTCCCTAGATGGCGCAACTGATACAAAGAAGGCCAAACTCGGCTCAAAATCGCTCACTTAGCAGGTCTGTATATGACAAATGTCATAAGAAATAAGAGATCATTGTGGATTCATTGTGAATTTAAAACACTTCCCATTTTAAGTAAATACTTTAAATACACAAAACATCTATTATTCGAATTAAGTTCTTTCCAATTATAAGAGCTATAACTGTGAAGGCATATATTGAGACTATTTAATTGTGTGTAAAAATACATTGCTCAGATTTCCTTGTGATGTTTGCTTGAATAGTCTTGACTATAGTTGTTGAAGAAAATTAACTGAAAACAGCGTCAATTAATCACCAACAAAGCATTTATCTAATTATTTTAATCTAATCGATAACGAAGACCACATTAATTCATCTCCTATAATACCAGAAAAAAATCTTAGTTCAGTTCCTCATGAAGAATATAATAATAACATGAAACATGCAATTCCAACATACTCAGAGACTTAAAGAGGACTGGTTTTTTTCATTGTCATCGACCAAAGACTGGCGCATCTTTGTGCTAAACCTAATATGTCAGACTATTCTTAGCAGACGTCATAAACAAGACTGAGCGATATTAATGCGTTATTTTCAAGAGTAATTACAAGGCATCCGATATGATATCGGCCCCATTCATCGCGTGTGGCGGAAAAGGGCCCCTTAATTAAGCCATACGTGGACTGGGAGATATTGCAGGGGAAATCTAATATCAGTGTTTTTGTTGTCACTCGCAATTAGGCCAGTCCAGGCACAGATGTTTCCCTTTGTGGCCAACGTTTTCCCTTCTTTCTCGCCAAGTATTGGTTCGGCGCGCCTTAATTAGGAAGCATGCGGTGGTGAGAAGCGTTTCGTGCGCGAAAAACAACATCAGGAGATTCTTGTCATAACTGGTGATGGGTGATCGACAAAGAGATGCTTGTGTTGCCTTGTTATGATTTAATTATAATCGCGTTTTGAGCGTATTCAAAGCGGAGTGATTTTAATTAACAAATTTTTTTAAGTCTATTCGACATATTGATTTGGAAAACTTGTACTATAAGATAAACTAAAAAGATTTATAAATAAGATATCTTATTAGTAAGTTAGCTTGACTAATAATTTGGCTTGTCTAATCAATTAACTGGTAATCTAGCATGTCTGGAAGCTAGTTTGACTGGTAATTTAGCATGTCTGGTAAGTTAGCTTGCCAGGTCAGTTAGCTTGAGTGGTAATTTAGCGTGCCTGATCAGTTAGCTTGACTGGTAATTTAACCTGTCTGGTAAGTTGGCTTGACTGGTAATTTAGCATGTCTGGTAAGTTAGCTTGACTGGTAATTTAGCATGTTTGGTAATTAGGTAATTAGGCCAGTTGGTAATTGACTGGTAATTAGGCCAGTTGGCTAGAGTGATATTTAGCTTGACTGGTAATTTAGTATGTCTGGCCAGTTAGCTTGACTGGTAATTTAGCATGTCTGGTAAGTTAGGGTGATCGGCAATTTAGCATACCTGGTAAGTTAGCTTGACGGGTTAGTATGTTCATAGATCTTATATAATCTAAGATCTTTTGATATGCTAACCTATCAGTCAATTTAAATCACATAGCGATTTATGGAGTTAGAGCTGGCCAAAAAAAATTCTTTAGAAATACACTTTTCCAATCCACACTTATTCATTTATAATAGAACGTATTGAAATCATGAATTTCGAGAAAGGCTCACTGCGGAGAGTAACAATTTCAACACAATTTTACGATATCCTGAAAATTAATAAAAAACCCATTAAAAATGTTGTACATTATTTCCAGTCTTTTGCAAATATTTGAAGATTCTTCGAATTTTTGTTAGGTGTTATCCTCTTATGCAAAAGTTGGATAGTTGGTGAGTATAAATGCCAAAAATACCTGTTTATATGACTTAAGATTGAGGCAATGGGGTGACTGCCAATAATTTGAAAAAAAATCTAAACAGTAAATGTTAATGTAAACAGTAAATATTTGAAATAAAATGTAAACAGTAAATATTTAAATCATAAAATAGGTATGAATGTCAATTAAAAGCATATATTTCGTATAATCTGGAGTGTAAGACAATGTGATTAATTTTTTTAAATCTATTAATCTAGGGACATCAGATATTATATGACATATTAAAATTTTCTTCATTTTTACTAAGTAAAAATTTTCCTGTATTTAAAACTAGCCACATATAACTATTCATAATCGCCTAGAATGATAGTTGTTTTTTAAATAACGTTATTATAATTTTTTGAATACATTTTTTTTCGGAATGAAAAATGCCCAGATTACCATTAAAAATTTTCTCTTATTTAATGGTTCAGTTTCACCTTCTTTATTTAATTAACACAACAGAAGCTCTATAAAGTTTATGTCATTGACAAGTTCCCATCCTCAGAGTAAATGGATAAAAAGTTGATGAGGTATGACATTCTTTTAAAAGATCCCTATAATTCTCTTATCAAAATCCCTACCAAAATCTCACAGTGTATAAGCAAAAGGATAAATCTTTCACTGGCTTTTCCTCATTACGCTCTGAGTAGTTCTGTGTTGATGTGCTCATCGCTTATGCTTACACATAGATCTTGCCTTTCGGGATGGAATAAAACGTAATTAAAAATTCGAAACTGTCTTCCCTGTCTTCATCCATGATTCTGTTTAAAAATTTATGTTTACACACACACACACATCTTACAAGAGAGTAAGTTTTTTAATTTTCTAATTTCACTCGAAAGTTCGCAGGAAGTTTTATAAGCGATTATCAAAAACAAATATTTCGTTATTGAAACTAAGTAATAACAAAACTAAACTTTAAAAATTCTGAACTAAAATTTAAATTTATAAATTTTTAAAATGGTTCTCAGACTACATTTACGGTGAGAAAAATGTTACAGTTTTGCTTATAATAGTTTTGAAAAAAAATAATAATAGCTGTATTAATTACTTAAATATTTGCTCTTTAATTGCGTTGATAATTGAGGAATAATTCATAACGTGATATTTTTTACATTGATGTTAAACACATCCAGGAAACTGACATGAAAAAATGCATTGAATATTCATTCATATTATTAATAAAACAGTTTGATTGAGAGTAAATTCTACAGTATATATATAAGAATGAATTCTTCTATTTGAGTGCTTGCGCCTCCAAGTGCAATAATATAGTAATTAAATATTCTAGCAGAATGGAAACTTAAAATAATTTATTTAAATATTTTTCGCAATAGCTTAGGAAAATTGTATTTAAAATTATTAATTAAAAATTGGTTAATGGATTGTGGAATTAATTTTTTGCGAATACTGTACAAAATTTAATAACATTTTGTTGGAAAAAGAACTATGTAATTGAAATAAGCTCCGTAGGTGTTCATTTTTTAATTCTCTTAATTAATCTAATTGTTTTTACTTCTAAATTAAAATGTTGGAGTAATTTTTTGTTTAAGTTAAAAATTTTTTTAAAAAATAGAAAATGCATCACACTATTTCTAATGTAGGCTTTACATAATTAAGTACATTCAAATAAAAACAGATTGAAAAAAATTATAAAAGCATTAATACAAGGTTTGCATGATATTAAAATTAGTAAACGTTTTTTTTTCTTTCAATAATCAAAACTTGAGTATTAAATATCATATAGTTTCAAAGTAATACTAAAAAGAAAAGGAAAAAAAAATTACTATTTTTTTTCTTCTGCTTTTTTAAATCTCAAACGAGAAATATTTAATTAACTTTGCCGAACAGGGAGAAAAAAATTTCCCCGAAGTATTTCTTATTTAACCGAATTGAAATCGTGATTTATCAGCATATTAAAAAATTACCGAGGAAAATACATAAGCCGATATATATTAGTGTTTCATATTTCTTTTTTTTCTGTTATTAAATTAGTTCATTTCCTTTGTTAAAGCAGGCATTAAGAAGTGAGAATTCTGAAATTAAAAAAGACGAATTGAGTTCGAATTAAAAAAGAAAAAGAAGAAGAAAAAAAATCCCTTTTTTTTCTAAAATTAGAGTATTTTTATTTCGCTTCTCAAATTCTTTTTATGATTAAAAGACGATGATAAAAAAAGTTCTTAAGATGTTTTTAAGGAAAAAAAACCCTCCTTATTTCGTTCTTTTCTTTAGAATCGTCACTTGAAAATATTTCTTCAAGGGTGCTCTCGTGTTCTGTGTTGTGTACATAAAGCTTTAAAAACCACTAAAGATCTTTGATTAGTGTTTTGCGAACCACGTGACCGATTGTCTTCTCGCCTGATATTTCTTGAAATCTCTTCTTTCGTTTATTAATTTATATCTTCGAAAACGAAGATATTTACACACAAGTACCATTTTTTTAAGTACCGACTTTTTTTTTCTTGTAAAATTCCTTCTTTTTTATTTTATGTTCAAGTGTTTGAATAATAAAGACTCCAAGAAGTAAAAACCAATATGAAGATATTTTTTTCTGCTTCTTTATCTTTGAGAATTGGTTTGAAGTGTGCTTTTCTTCTTTATTTAAGTACTCAGAAACTGCAAATAAAGATTTTTTAATGCTTTTCTTTTAAAGAATCCCTCCCCTCCCCCTTCCTCCTTAGACAGCTTTTTTGTAGCCTTTTTTTCCTAACAGTAGCAGTCAATAATTATTAAAATGGACGCAAAGTATTTAGTTTAATTATTCTGTTTATTATGACGAAATAATTTTAGCGGAATTAATTAGTTACCGATTCTTCAATTTTTTTTCGACAGTTATCCTTTTTTTTTTACATGTCTTGTGAAAATTAATTACCATTTCTTTAGTAGTAAGACCCAATCGAAGGCTTAAGCAATCACTGTTCACGAAGAAGAGTAGGAAAAAAATTTATCGATGTAAAAAGATGTTTCCTTTTTAGAAGTTTTACTTAAAAATAATGACTGTTTCATTTATGGTATGAAAATAATTTCGAAAGGGGGAATGGAAAAAAAAGGGCTTAAGAAGTACTTCAAGAATTGATAAGCTACTAAATGAAGAAAACTTCATTAATGGTTATTTTTTTAACATTTCAATTAATTATTTTAACGATGGGAGGAACAATAATGAGGGGTCGTGCATTAAATAAAAATAATTCAGTAAATGTTATTTTAATCTTCCATGATTCTCAAACTAAGTTATGCTATAGATTTACTTTGTTTCACTTAAATTAAAGATTCGATTTAAAACAATAGGTATTTACAGACAAATATCTTGGTTTTAGATTACAAAAAATATCCGAACAAGCAACTCTTCAAATTTTTACAATACAATAGCGACATTTGACCCTCAATAAATTCAGAGCATGTTAAAACACGTTCCGTGGAAGATGCTGATTTCGAATTCAAGACCTTCTAATCCCAGAGTCGAAATTTTACTACAAATCTCTGCGATTTCTATTAAAAAAGAGAAACCAGCAATTTTAATCGGCCACCAGTCTTTGCAATTTTGATTCCCAAACAAAAAACAATTCATTTTGTTGGCCCCTACTTTCTGCGATTTCAATTAAAAAAATAGCAAAGCTTTTTTTATGAATAATTTTAGTTAGTTACTAGTTTCTGCGACTTTGATTCTAAAAGGAAAACCAATAATTTTAGTCAGATACTAGTCTTTGCGTCTTCGATTCTTAAAAAACCCACACAAATATTTTAGTCAACCACAGTCTTTGTGACTTCGATTCTTAAAAAACCCACACAAATATTTTAGTCAACCACAGTCTTTGTGACTTCGATTCCAAACAAACAAACAAAAAAAAACCAATCATTTTAGTCAACTACAGTCTTTGCGACTTCGATTCCAAACAAACAAAAATTTTAGCAAACCACAAGTCGTTATGATCGATGCCAATAGAAAATTCGATATATTTATGTCAGAGCGTTTTTAAATTTTAGTGTTTACTTATTTGTAAAAATACAGACCGATAGACTGTTAACCCTTTGTTGGATTTAATTCAAAATTTGACAGATGTCTACATTTTAGATGTAAAGTGTACGTACCGAATTTTATCTATCTTGTCCACTTCATTTTGTGATTAACATTTCAATTTATATTTGAACAGCCGGACAGACATATCTCTTTGAATATATTTTAATTGAAATTTGAAAGAAATCTGCAAATTTGCAGTTAAGACCAGATATCAAATTTCAATCATCTGGATCAAATCGTTTTTGAGTAACCTATGTTACTGACAAACAGACATACATTTCCAGAAAATGTGTTTTTCAAACTCCGAGTGGTCTGCAATGTGGAGATTCATCAAAGCCTGGAGTTCGGTTTTATTTCACATTTACATTATTTTTTCTATACTACACATACGAGAAAGTAAAAAAGAATAGCGGTATGCTGATGGTAGTTAGTATCTTGCTAATGGAGTAGGATAGTTATCTATTCAAAATTCGATCTCACCAATGATACGCTATGCATTGGTGCATAGCGTATCGTTGGTGCATTTGTATACTTATGGCATTAATCTTTTTCCAAGTCATATTTGTCATTTATCTTCAATTCAAAACGGTGATATCAATTCTAATACTTTAAGTAATTTCCAAATGTGACATTTATTTGAGCAAATTAAATTAACTAATAAATATATAAAACTATTGACCGCAATTGGTAATTTCAAACTAAACTATTAATAAAAACTGGGAAATGTAGTTTTAAACCCAAGATATCGTTTTCGACCTGAATTTACAAAATAATACAAAGATTACGGATTATTATTAATATTGATACTCCCGACTTCATAATCAGATCAGTTTTGAAAATTGGGTTATTAGAATATTGCTTTGTAATCTAGACATACTCATAATAGATCTGATCTAAGTTTAAAACTCCTTGAAAAATCTATTATAGATTCAAAGGAATTTTGAAAATTAAACTCTTGTATTGCCTACAGTATCATCATAAAGCTTATAATTTTTTATTATTATTCACTAATGAGAATTTCCTGATAAAATCTATCTTGGGTGGGGGACAAATTTCACTCAGTGAGACGAGTTGGCTTTCTAATGAAGAAAATGGGTATATACATTTTCTTCTCTTATATACATTTATATACAAATTTTTTTTCATTCATGGATAATATTTTGCTTTGCAGTACAAAAGTGACAATAATAAAGAAGGCTCTTTTCCTTGTTATTCAATTTATTACTATATATATATATAAACTTTTACTTTTAAGGCATTGCGATGAGGTTTGAGGTAGTAATAGATCTTCCCTGAAGGGAATCTTCTATTGAAGAATGATTTTAGAAGGTCTGATATTAAACGGATTACTTTATGTTTTTCTTTTGGTCTTTTTGATCATCTGTGGAATATTGTTATACCTCAATATTAGGAGGGAGTTGTTTCCAGATAGATTGTATTAGCTAGAAGAATAATTTGCATATCTTTTCATTTCTGCCAAGATTGTTACTTAAGATGTTCATTAGTTTTTTTTTTTTCATTTTCTTAAATATTTCGATTTACATTTACATACTTTTATAATTCGACTAGAGGAGTATAATTTTGTTGTTGTTGCTTATCCACAAAAGATCTGACATGTGTCATATCTGCTTCAGTAGGTTGTTGACCGCCAAAAAGCACCATAATAATAAGGAGATAGGTTATTAAATCTCCCTTAGAAAGGCCCATCAGCCCAGAATGTGATTTGGTGTAGCTTGGGGAGATGTTTTTTTTTATTTATTTTGGAGTGGATTTTCCTACCTCTTTCAAAGCAAAGACACTTAAGGTGGCCACACTTTTTAGTCCATCCAGAGTAATTTGGGAGTCACAAATACATTTGATTTCCATCAGAGTGCTATGCGATGTTCCCACATAAATGCACCATATTAAAATGTGTTCAAATCTTTATAATCTAGTATAATCCTTGATAAGTAAGTGAAGAACCAGTGTTTTTTTTTTTTAAATTCTCAACACCCACTTTGACGAAATTCCTCTTCGTATAACTTATGTCAAATTTTTTACAACAACCAAACAAGTAATTCGAAGTTAATAGCTTCATTTAATTTATGTAGATTTAAGCCCATTATTTGATCCGGAAAAAAGGACAATTGGAAAAGGAATTCAGAATTCAGAATTTTGTTATTTGTTTTATAGATGTACCAATCGTCTGTTCTCAGTCGCACGAAATAAATAGATGCAATACTCTATTCGTGTTATTATTACAAGATTTTTGAATCAATTGTAATGTGTTATGGCTACCAATTATGCCTTTGTACAAATTAGCTTAAGGCTCCTTTTCTGTGAAGGTTTATTGGAAAAATATATTAACAGATCAATACAAATTGCGTGATTAACAATTTCCAAATAAAACATCTGTTGATTTCCTCAATATTTACGCAATTCTCTAAAGGAAAAGATGCTCCCAAAAAGCGGAACAATCGATCCTGATCCATATTTTTTTCCGATAAATATCCATCGACAATCATCATAAGTTGCTGTTTTAATCGATGCTGTTTTCAACATTAGTATTTGGATAGAATTACATTAATTAATTTTTACTTTCATTCTTTAGCGTCGAATTGGATGAAAAATAGCGTAATTTTATAAAACATCGTAGAAATTATGTAAAATCATGTGGAATGTATTAGAAATTATATTAAATATTATTTTAAATGAGCAGTGCATTCATAAAAACGCAGTATGCTTACATTGAAATGCATGCAGGGTAATCCTGTCCGACATTAAAGAAATATTAACTTATATGTGCATACCTGGAAAAAATTATACGATTTCTCTCATATGTATGGAAAAAAGTTATGTATTTAATACTACCAATTATAATTTTTTTATTCAAAATTTTTCTATCTAAAGTTATCTGTAATCTTGATAACACTAATCTTTAACTTGATATGATTAAAATGAAGAATTTCGAATATCTTGGAAATAACTCAACTTGGATTTGAATTCTGAAGTTTGTTATAGATGATTCGGTCTGTTACTTAAATTAAAAAACCCAGAAAGACAGAACCATTATAGCAAAGAGTTAAATGGAAAGACACGAGCAGTTGAGCGAAGTCCTTATTTGAAACACTGATCTCTTGTTGCTTCTTTTTGAGCATTTATTTTGAACTTTTACGATTATCTATTACCGATAGAAGCTTGTATGTGGCTATTTGATATAAAGGTTATTTTTTGTATACTTCGCCCATGCTTTATTACCCGTATATCGTATAAAATAAACCTTCTTTATTTGTTATTAAGTCTATTAAAAGTGTTTATCGTACACATACCGGATGGAATTTGGATTTTTCTGGGTTGGTATTAAAGAAAAGACATTTTTTTTAAACCTTAAGAACTTATTCAGTGCTCCAGGTACCATTGGTAGATAGAAGATTTACTTTTCTATTTTATTTTATTTTCTTAATTCGTGAATTTCGTTATATGTGTTAGATTGTCATTAAAGATCGCTTCCTGCCACTGTATCCGCCTACTTCGTGCCACTATTGCTCATCATTCGGAAAACTGATCAGTTTTGGAGTGGTGGGGAGTAGCCATTCCGTAAAAATATGCATTGGTCCTCCCCATTGAGAATGAGTTTTAGTGAATATTAAATCAGAGGAAGGGAGTTCAAATTATGAATGAAAATTTGTGATGCTTTCTTGCAAAGAGTTTACCGAGAATTTCGACCTGAAGCTGGCATGTGCTTCTTTTGAATGCCCCATCTAAATGGATAAATTAAAAATACAATGGTTTGGTAAGGTATCAAACCATTGAAATGGCTCTAAGTGATCAGTTTTAAACTTAGAGGGATTAGAATTGCTATCAAAAATTAGAGATGAAGACACTATATATGTTATGTTATGTTTAAAAAAAAAAAAGAACTGACTAACTATATATGTTATGTTATGTTAAAAAAAAAAAGAACTGATTAAATTAAAAGTAAACAAATTAAAAGCTTGAATCTACTTTAAAAAAATTAATTATGAATGAAAAGGTTATCTTCATTGCAATGAAAGTGCAGAAAAATATGTCACGTTTTAATTATGCCAAATTTAATTAGAAAATAATTATGTAAAATTATGCATTTAGACAACTTAGAAAAACCTTCTAAGTTTTAAATTGAAGTACAAAGTTTTATAAAGTAACTACTCAGTATTAATTTTAAGTACTTTATTCAAAAATTACTTGCGCAATATAGTAATAAAATTAGTCCTGTTCGTAATATTTATTACTTTATTTCATAATAAATAATCGAGATGAATATATGCTTCAACAAGAAAAAATAATTACCAAAAATTATAAATATAAAATTAAAACCAGATGATTACATTAACATATATTTATGTTCATAATATTCGAATAAATATTGCTAATTAAATATTTTTAAAGAAAAGGATTAATTTATTTCTAAACAATTCTATAAAAAAACTTATTTAATAAAATGCATTTTCTTAGTGGGAAGCAACCATAATTAATTATTTCATAGCACAACAAATGTAAATTCAAATTTTGAATAATTTATTTTAAAGGTTTTTATTATCCTTTATGCAAATAAATATTTCACAAAGCTTTTTAATTTTATTTTTAAAAAGATAAAAAAACGCTAATTCTGTCTACAGATTTCATTCAATTAAAATATGCTAAAACACAAAATGTAAAACGAAGTTACTGTAAAAACACTCGCTGAAAAAAGTATTTACTGTGATAACCTACAAAAAACGAACTTATTAAATTAAAAGTAAACAAATTAGAAGCTTGAATCTATTTTTTAAAACAATTAATTATGGATGAAAAGGTTTTCTTCGTTGCAAGGAAAGTGCAGAAAAATATGTTACATTTTAATTATGCCAAATTTAATTAGAAAATAATTATGTAAAATGAGTCTGCAAATTTTTTTCGAATGAAAAAACAAAAGTTATTTTGGAAAATCTTTTTTATATTTGGAATAAAAATGTTATTTCTGTAACGCATTAAATTTGAACGTATATGCTCGGTAATAAAAAAGGAACACTTCGGCTAATTTAAACTAATTATAAATTATAAGTGAATAAAGTAAAAAGCATAACAAAATGTGAGTGGAAAAAGTAAAAGTAAACCTTAAAGAAGGAAAATTGCTAGTTTCCTCCCTCTTTTTTTTTTTTTCCGTCAGCGAGTTTTCTTTTTTTCTTTTTTACTGAATAGTAATGTTAAATTAAAATATTAGTAATACTGTTCCCCTTTTTAAATAGTAACAAATTTTGAATTTTTTATTGATTGTCCTTTGAAAATCTAACCTCTCAACAATAATTTTTTACATTAACCCTCTGTTTGCTCATCCCTTGATTTCCGAGGACATGTGTTTTTCTTCCTTTATTGAGGAGTGCATCGCGTTTCCCCCTCCCCCGTTTAGCAATTAAAATGTATCATATACGGTATTAGACGTTTATTTTAAGTCTTGTCCAACACATGTCGTTAACTGTCCACTAAATTGCGGCATTTGAAGACACGTGGTATTACCGCTCAAACTTCACTTCCTGCCGCCTTTTTCTTATAGTAATGGCTGCTAGAAAACGTTCAGAGACTGTCAGAGAGTATATTAATAATGACATATCAGATTCTGAAAGGGATTTTAGTTTTGATAGTGATATACATTTTTCAGACTGCTTCTCAAATAGATATGCACCTCAAATGACTTTGATCATGATTCAATAAACTTGCAAAGCGTTAGGCAATGGTGCAAAATTGATATGAGTAATATTCCTCATCCTTAAGTTTTGTACATTTTACTTTTTTATATTATTCGAAAAATAGAAATTAACTGTAGTTTCAACTTAAATTTATTAATTTTTTTAGTAACATTTGAAAATGGTTTTTCTGGAAACTTAGTGTTCTCATGATAAAAATCTACACAAAAAATATTTTCTAGAAAGAAAAAAAAATGCATTTTTTAAATTTTCCAATATATATAGACTTAAAATATGTAAAAAAAATGAAGCGATATTGGTCCACGAATTGTGGGTTAAAGCATGATATTGCTGAAAAACATGAAAAAGAAGGAAAAAGGTTCCATGTATTTATTTTCTAATTCAGGGATTCTCATATACATGAGCGTCACAACCAAAACTTAGAAACCAAATTGATAGTAACCCATTTTATCAATACCCATATACAATGCCTTATCAGTATCATTTCCTCTATGTATTTCCATCAAGACGATGTAAGCATTTCACCCCATGTGAAACCTATGTGCATCAAGATTGCTTTAATTATTAACACATATAAAATTTTTAAAGGGCTTCAAAGTATATCCACGGAAAAAGTAAAGGAAGGTGAGGTTTGATATTTGTCATTGAACGATTCTTAGTGTATGAGTACGGTGGATATTCCATTCATATTCTAACATTGCTTATCATTAATTACTGTAGCTTTGAACTCAAATACTATGTATGCATTTTTTTATTTCATTATTCCCAATAAACTTGCAATTCTTGAATCCTAGTAATCACATTTCTATAAAAAAAAGTTGCTTTATAAGATTTGTTCATCATTATCTGATTGTCAAACACTACTTAAAGTTAGCACAGAATATTGCGAGAAAAATTTATGTAATACAGGATTTCCAGTAAATTACTTCTACTTCTCATTAATTTAAGAACATCGATAGCTAAAGCCAAAAGCATACTATCTAGATATTTTAAAGTGAACATATGCAAGATGAAGAGATAGGCTGCAGCCTCATCTGGAGGCAAACGACCTAATTTACTTACTTTTTTCAAAAATGATTTAAGATACGGTGCGAAAATATCTGTTACAAAAACTTTAAAGCACATTTAATTTAATACAAAAGACATCTTGGGCGCTAGAATTCTGAGAATAAAATCTAATGAAAGCGTGTTTGTTTAGTCACACTTTCTAGCTTTCTTAAAGCCAGATGCCGAGCACAACAATTAATCCTCAGTAAATATTTTTTATTTTCAGTGTTCAAAATGCCCTAAGTTTATTGTTCGTTTTTATTTTTGCATCTATGTTTATAGTTCAAAAGATGATCCTTCCTTCTTTTGTCAAGAGTTATTGTCAAATATAATCGAAGATACCCGACTTCTTTTCAATCAACATTTCTTCGTATATTGTACTGTTTTCGAGATAGGATTTTTGATTTTGTTTTTTTTCTCAGATGGCGCTATAACAGATCTTACCGCTTATGGCATGGTCATCTTACTATATTTAGATACCAAGCTAATGACAATAGTTATCACCGCTCTGAATTTAATGTTATTTATAAGGAATTTAAAATACACCCTTTATATACTGATGTCTGGGAAAGTTCGTGGAAATCTCACTCAATGATTTTCAACATTTATATATTGCAATCGGTTTGAGAAAGTGGCATTACAATACAACTATAAAGCAAAAATTGAAATCCCTTAAAGCATAAATGATTACAATATCTGAATAATCAGATTAATTATAAAATAAAAAGAGAAAAAATAACATTTATTTTTATTATTATAAAGTTATATGTATTATTATCGATTATCGTTTCACAGATTCATCTAGAATGATATTAAATCAAGTCTTTATATAAACTAACTGCTCCTCAATCGTCTTAGTCTTCTAACATTTTAAATAGTATATTGCATCGTAAATTTCATTTTTTAAACCTTTAATTTGACTCGGCCACTTAGAAGTAATATATGTTTTCATTGGCTCTTTTTGGAGATTTACAGCTTCAAATGTTTCGTATGGATGTTGCATGACTTCATGAACAGCTTTTTGCTTGATAATTAAAACAAAACTCTAATAATTAATTAATTTTAATAATCTAAAAGCATGTAAATATTTTATATCCTACTTACCATGTGTCGCTGAAATTTTTATTCCGACTTTTCAACCTTTGCCAAACACTTGTCAAGTTTTTCCAAGATATCTTCTATTAGTTTTCTTTAGAAGTTATTAAAGATAGGATATTGTATATCTACATAAATATCAATGATTTGATATCTATCTATATAAATATTAATTACGAATTTTCTTTGCTATTTAATATAATTTAGAGGCTTATTAAAAATATATACAAATGATATCTCAGCTTCTTTAAATTTCAATTGCATTTTATTTTCAGTCCATCGAAAATTTTGATTCATGCCTTTATCCCTTCAATAATTATGATTTTAATTAATACTATTCTTCCAACTAAAGTAATAATTATGATAAACAGAATTCCATCCATGATATTTCGAAAATTTGGCAGAATTTAAAAAAAAGATCCAAAGGATGTGTAAATAAATGCAAAGAAGGCCATACAGGCAAAATCTTTCTAATTCACTTTTGTTTTTTTAACAAGACTGTACATGTACATGTAATCTACATATATATATACATTTACAACAGAATTCTTTTGAGGAAATTAATTCCTTTTTTTTAAAAAGTTTTTATTTTAATCTGTGTACAATAGAAAGAAATCACGGCACATTTTTTGAGCAAAATATTCTTTAAAAAAACATCATGGTCACAAGAAACTAATCCAATTTTATTGTCATAGTTTATTTACTTTTTTTTCTTCAAAAATAATTCTTACCATCTAAAACATAATCCATATTTTTTTTCCGCCTTCTTACTTTTCTGCTACACTTATTTAATTTTTTCATCTCAAAAAAACAATGCTTACAAATTCGTTTTCGAAACAATATTAACCTCCAAGTTCATACTTAGAAATATTTTTTTCTACCTCATCCGTGTTTCGAAATTAAATTACATTTCTAATCTAAACGTAATTTTCCTGGAGACAGCAGCAGCGGCGTTAAGCAAATATAAAACTCCACTCCAAGCATTTCTGCGTTTCTAAAATTGCGCATCCACTTACAATGGAGAGCGTTAATATACAGTCCCTAGGCCCACAAGGTTAGCGAAAATAGTACGGCCGGTCTTAATAGCTTATAGAGCAGCGTCGGCCGAAAATAAAACTTTAATCTTTTTTGTTCATTAAAGGAGTAAATGATATGAGGGAGCAATGCTTATCACGAAGTAGAGGGAAAAGGTTACCAGCCTCTCCGTGGACAGCGCCAAGCCAATTATAATTGCTTTGTGATGAAACAATGCCAAGGCGTTGCTCTAGGCGAGAAGATTTGGTTTGGGGGAAATGTTTGTTCTCTACTTTTCCTCAAGCATAAGTGTTATTCATTAAGTAAACAGAATGAGGTTCGCAATTTACTCCGCTTGTGCTGTAAGCTTAATAGAATCAATCAAAATCATTATTACATTCAAAAGTGTGTTTTTTCCATAGGTGAAGATTTTGAAGTGCATTCTAGTAGAGATAATATAAAAATTTAGATTATACGCGAATAAAAACAGATTTGACAATTGTTTTTTTGTTTGTTTGTTATCTCTTAGTTTAGAAGCATTGCATGAAAGTTGGTTCTCGACAATAAAACAAAATGTCTAATAATATCGCAATACTATGTTTTATTTCTAGAAATTGCATACAATGAAACATTTATATCTAATCCTATATTTCCCATATTTTTCAATTTTTATTTTAAAAACTTTCATGTTTCATTTCCCCTAATTCTACATTACGCACGCACACACATTCTCTCCCTCTCACACACACATATATATACACACACACCAAATTCCATCTATTTAAATTATTGAGTTTTTGAGCTATTATGTTTGGTAATTGGGAATTTTTCAAATCTATAGGTAGTCAATAAAGAAGCATGTTGATTCTAAATTTGATAGATATCTGTATTTAAATGTTAAATTTGTATGTAAAATTTTATCTGTCTAGTTTTCTTCGCTTTTCAGTCGTCATTTTATTCGGATAACTAAAAAGGCAGACTTCCTACGAAAGAATTTCAATCAAAATTCGATGGAAATCTACAAATTTAATGTAAATTCCATGTATTAGGTTGGTGCGTATGAAATGTCGGATTCTTAAGTGATTGTATAAAACTGCATATATTTCTTCAAAAGCTGTTTATTCAATCAAAGTATGCTCCATTCGCTTCAATACACTTCTCCCAACGAGATTTTAAAGCGTAGATGCCTGTCTTAAAAAAATTTTGGTCTTTAGAATTAATAAACTCTGATATCGAGTTTTTTAGACTGTCTTCATTTTCATAGTGTTTGCCCCTTAAAAACAGCTCTAAATGCTTGAAAAAATGAAAATCGGTCTGCGAGAGATCCGGTGAATATGGTGGATGCTGCAAAACTTCATATTCCAGTTCGTTCCAGCTTATTTCGCTCTGTCAGTGCGTGCGGTACACACTTGTCCATCTTCTTAACCTTGCCAATCTCAGAAAGGTGTCTCAATATCGTTGTATGGTCAACTTTCATCCTGATAGCAAGTTCCCTCGTGGATACGGCTGGATCCGCTTCCACTACAGCCTTCAGGTCATCATTCTTCACAGACGTTTTGGGTCTTCCGCGCGGCTCATTTTGCAGTGAAAAATCGCCAGCCCGAAATTTTTCGAACCAACGCTGCACTTTCCGATCGTTAACCGTATTCTCCCCAAACGCTTGGTTTATGTTGCGTGCAGCTTTTGCAGCACTATTACCAAGTTTGTACTCATATAAGAAAATGACGCGAATGTCGGCAGAATTCATATCGGCAATAAACTCAAAAGAAATAACAAATGGGAAGACCTTCGAGAAAACCTATTTTGCTGAAATGAATCTCTGGCAATGGACAATACGACTATGAATGAGGTTATGCCAAAGACAAAAGTATAACGAAAACAGGGAGACAAACGTCCGCATGTAAAGAGAATCCGACATTTCATACGCACCAACCTAATATCAAATTTCATCCATCTTACTAAATGTGTTTTTGTGATATTATGTTCACAGATAGAAAGACAGACTTAACTCCAAAAATAATTTATCGAACGGGAAAAATTGAAGTATGGAGATTCCTCAAAAGTCGTGTTGGAGTTTTTTTTTTTTTTTTTGCTATTGCAATACTTTTTTCTCTTATGTTTCTTATAAGAAAAAGCCAAGAAAGCTCTTATAAATTTGAGAAATAAGCCGTTTCAACTTGCAAATTTTTTCCTCAATCACCCTGAATTGGGAAGATCTACGTGATTTAAAACTTGTCCTATTGGATTATTGGAGTATGTTTAAATGACTAAGCTGGTATCCGTGATGACTTTTAATAATTACATAAAATAAACTAGGATAACTAACAAACTGAATTAACATAATAGGGTCAGTAATGACACGATATTCATATACACTTTGAAAAAAGAATTCAACAAAAAATGTTTAATATGTCGAGAATTAAGGTAAAAAATGGCGAGGAATTCCGGAAATGCAGCCATCCTTCCGCGCCTCTCCCCTCAATGAAATAGAATCTTCGAAAAGTGGTCGTCTCAGAATAGTGAAACGAGCAGTATATAAAAATATAAAATCTCCAACAGAAGGTTTTCTGATCTCTCTTGTTCTTTTTTGTTTTCCTATGTTCGAAAATTCCATTAGTCTATATGATTTATTCTAAGAATTAATTATTTAAAATAAGTAAGGTTCTGTAAACATTTCTCATCTAAATTGTATTTTAATATTAATTTTTTTTCTTAATTACAATATATTTCAGTCTGGATTAGAAGGACATGAAATACTTTTCTAAATTGCAGAAACAGTATATTTTAAGAGCAAAATATATTGAATACTTACATTTTAATAAATTTAAGGTATCTGTAATTTAGTATATATAGTTGATATCCTATTTAATAAAATTTATAATAACATAATTTAATTATGAATTCAAATAAATTACAATTAAATTCATTGAATAAGTCATTGAAATTTGAAATTTCGGTCAAAATCCTTATAAATGTCTATAAATATTTTCATTCTTCTGATATTCGAATTTTCTCCAGCGCTTCAAGCATTTTTATTCGTTTTATACACCTAAAAATATTTCAGTAATATACGTAGTATGTTAATTATTATAACTGTGTTAATTTCTACAGTGCATTCTATATTATTCCTTTTCTAATAAAATTAAAAAAATGATTTTTTTTTCATGAAATTGTATAAAATTCATATAATAATAAAATAAAGTGAATAATAGGTTCCTTCTAAGAGAAAAACTGAACCCAGATTAATAGTACTGCCTTAAACACATTTTCAAGAAAATAGATTTATATAGATCGATATTTAATATTAATAAATATATGTATTAATATCAATAAAAATAGACAAATTTAATTAAATACCGGTTCTTTAAAAGTTTCCAACAACATAATACTTTTAAACATTCGTATTCATTATTAAAATTAATACATACTAAAATTAATTTATAACGAATTTGTTTTCCTAAAATGTAACTTTAGCTTTTTAATGATACTTTTTATTTATGATTAATGTATTTCTAAATATTCGTGTTTTTATATGTGACGCATGCATTTATTTTGCAAAAATCTTTCATACAATAGAAAATATATATATATTTTGGTATGTATAAATCTTAAAGTGAATGCCTTGACCTTTGTTTAAGATAGAAAAAGGTATAGAATTCATTACTTTAAGCGAAAATTTTATCAAAATTGAAATTGAATACTTTATTTAATCAATAACAAACTTATTTGAATGAATATTATAAATAAGTTTAAAATATTATGCTATATTTAATAAATAATATAATAAATATAATTACTTATTAATTAAATAATTTTTCATTATTTTATTTGAGCATATGATAAAGTGAGAATAATTTAAATTTGATATTTCTCTATGAAGAGGTGGTATTTATTCGAAAAGAAATTTTTTTTTATTTAAATGGAAAAAAAATTACATGTTTTTAACTATACATTATTTATTGTAAATACTTACGGCTTAAACAATTTGTCTATACGATAAACTGAGAATAATTCAAATTAGATATTCTTTATTTAAAAGTTTAAAAAATATTATATGTATATAAATATAAATTATTTACTGAAATTGTATTGCTTAAATACTTTTTTCAATTTTTTTACTTGTCCATACGATAAAGTGAGAATAATTCAAATTAGATATTCTTCTATCAAGAGGTGGTATTCATTTCAAAGAAGAAATTTATTTAAATGTAAAAACAAATTTTATATGTATGTAATATTATATATATATTTAACTGTAAATTCTTTGCTGTAAATACTCATTGTTTAAATAATTTTCCGATAATTTTTTATACATGTGATGCAGTAAGAATAATTCAAATGAGATATTTCTCTATGAAGGAGTTGTATTAATTTAGAAGAAAACATTTATTTAAACGTTAAAAATATTATATGTGCGTAATAATATATGCATTTAAATGTAAATATTCAATAAGAAAATTTTCAGTAATTTTTTTGTGTGTACGATAAATTAAAATAACTCAAATTAAATATTTCTCTCTGAAAGAGTGGTATTCATTAGGAATAAAAAATTCTTTATTTACAAAAACTTTTATTTTCCAAATCAAATAGTATTTCTTTTACAATTATATTAAAAATTCGATTATGACTTGAGTTTCCGACTCGCCTTTTATTCTTCCTTTTTCTAAAAAAATTGAATTATTTTTTTTGTGATTATGAGCTTTTATAATTAGAGTAAAGTCATTAAACAAGCGACGGTGGAAAATATGAAGAAAATCCTCTACACATCATTGCAATAGGACTTTGCCATTTTTTTTTTTTCATTGCTGTTATTATTTTTTCTTACTTCCAAAATTTCACGACCCAAATCTTCTTCTCAAGAACGCTCGTAACGAACTTACCGTTTACGACAGCAGTATTTTTACGAACGCGAGATAAATCGCCAAAATGCGCCGTTCGGGCCAAAACGGCTCGGCATCCGGCTTCGAAAAAGCTCTTAAACCCACCTAACACAAAACGGGACCATTTTACCGGTCGCTCTTTTCCCGCAGTTGTTTTCGCTGCTAACACACGGGCGCTCAAATAATTAAATTGCTACGGGGCTCCTTATTTGTCGCCCTCCTTAATTACAAGAAAGGGTGGGGAGAAGCTACGAAATTCCGAGCTCACCTTTCATTGCGCCACGGCGCAAGGGATGGCAGGGGGAAGGGGGGGAGACAGATCCTTTGTGAGCGCCATTAGAGAAATTGAAATTTATCTATTGACAGAGGCGTTATTAAGGAAATTGGCAAGCCGACGGTAATTGAACAATGTTGGGTAATGAACACACACGCACACACGTTCTCTCATGGACGCCAAAAGGAAGTGGGGTATGGCAGAAGAAAGATCCAGGCATCCGTGGGGGTCGAGCACATATTACGGGGGAGAAAGGGTCATTAGTTTAGTGGAGTAACAATGGATAAGGCTTGTTGATAAAGGAAATAGTTGGTTCATATTGTGGACTTTGGATGAAATGCAAGAGAAACTACTTACCGAAATTGTGGAAACTTTATGGGAAAAAAATTCTTTCTGGATTTGAAAGCTAATAATAGCAAACCATAAAGTTATGGATATCATTTTCAAAATTATTTAAACACGATTTTTAAAAATAATTTTGATAATATATATTTGTATTGATACATCAATTATGAAGAAAGAAAAGGATA
>JAPMOQ010048382.1:661602-709812 GCA_026543055.1 Argiope trifasciata
CACACACACACACACACACACACACACACACACACACACACACACACGTCACACGTGTGTATGTAGGAATGGATGGGACAAAATGCCCATTCAGTCTCATTTAGATCAGTGTCTAGGGTTACTGATTAAATAGAAGAAGCTTTTAAGTAAAAAACAATAAATTTATTTACAGCAAAGAAAATATTAAAAAGACATTGACAATTAGGACAGGACAGACTATTTACATTAGAAATAAAAGTGTAGCATTTAGATGACACCAAGAGTGAAGCCTAACTAAATGCCCCATGGCAAAACTATGTACAACCGTAGCGTATTTAATAACCCTGATATCGAAACGAATGACCCACTCTCTCTCTGTCTGCAGAGAGAATGTCCACAGCTCACTTTTCTAAACTTGGTGTCATGTGACTTAGATTTCTAACTTGGTGACCTATGGTGCCATATATTATAATAAAATAAAACCAAATATGGAATAGGAATTTTTGCTAATTAAATCTCTACATAGTCTACTACTACTACATAAATCCATTATTCCGTCATAATCCTGATAGAACGATGGCCTCATCATTGTTTACATACTGGCACTCAAGCTTGATATTAAATTCCACTAGGTCAAACTGTTATAAAAAACTAATTATGAAATTAACTTTAAGTTTATTAATTCCTAATAGAGAGGAATATAACACTAGTATTAATAATTTTCTAAATATATAATTCGAAAAAATATCTAAATTATAAATGCAGAACTTAGAAGTTCACTACAAAATGAAAATATATTGGACGAAACATGAAAAAACATGTGTATATTCATTGAAGTAAAAATATGTTAGAATATAAAAATATGCATAAAAACGAAATATATTACAAAATAAAACATAGTTATCACCAATCGCCCTGATTTTGTTTTATCCAGCCTGGAGAATAAAGTTTCATCAAATCAGCAAAAGTTGTGGTTATATTAGGACCTACATGGTCGCCTGTTTTCTCAACATACAACTACAATAAAATAAAACTAAATATGGATTAGAAATGGCCGCTAATTAAATCATTAGCATGGCAAGGACACTGTATTTAGATTTGTTACAATATATTGTCATAATAAATCGTGTATCAACATTAGATGATGCAAGTAATTGATGCATTTGATGCTCTAGTGATAAATGCCAAAACAATCCATTAATTTAATTCTAAAATTTATTCCATGCCTTCTAGGAGAAAGAGACTAACAAAACATACAATTATCTTTGCCGCGTAATTTTAAAGTTACTGACTCCATTAAAATTCCCATCTGATTGTGAAGTAATGTGAATTAATTCCCTTGCATTTAGTCTTTTTTGCCTGCTATTGTTCAAAAGCTGATTTAAATTAACATTATTAATTGCTTGAATTGAAAACCACCTCATTGAATAGAAAATTAACAAACTCAAAAGTCTTGAAACAAAGACTTGCTTCCTAATTCGATTGATTTAAAATAAATAGAATTGCTATAAAGATGTATTCTTAAAGAGAAAGAAGAAAAGTTTGTTAGAAATTGATTTGAAAGATTTGAAACTAAGAATGGCCTTCTATTTCAAAGGCAGGCTTAAAGTTTTAGAATTGATACATTTAAAGATTTAGAAGTTTTAAGCTTAAAGTTTTAACATTAAGCCTTGATATGTTTTATCTTGAAATAATTTCTAAGGGGTTTTGAGGATATTCACTGGTGTAAAATGGAAGGTTCATAAATACTATTTGTTTATTTGTTTTTATATACAATAATTATAAATATAATTAAAATAATTTTTAAAAATTACCTTCTTATGTGTTAAATTTAGTATAATTTTGTTTGAAATCTATTTATTTTTGTGCTTCTTGGGAAAAATACTATAGCAATTAATATAAAAAAAAAGTATTTTTATCATTTTATGAAGAAAAAAAATTTGAAGATGAAGTTATTAAGTTAACTTATAACTTAATTATTAACTAAACTAATTATAACTTAATTATTAACTAAAAACTATTATGTAAACTGGATTCTCAGTCAACCTCATGAAAATTTTTTAATTTTATGTAATGATGTGGCTTATAGTTTTATCTATTTTTTCTGCACTTAATAAATTTAGGATTTTTGTTTTGACCATTAGATTTAAAAAAAAATTAAACTTTTTATATTAATGAAATCATTTTTCTAAGTAAAAGTTAAAAAAAAAAACTCCCGACTATTTTCTGTTTCCTATATGCATGAAAAGTGTTAAAAAATATCTTTAATTTTATTATTTTGTAATTTTCTATTTTTGATACATCTCATAATTTAAGATTATAAGTATTAGAGAATCTAGGAATTAATATTTTTGAAATTCAATTCTGGATGTCACCACCTCTGTTAATTCAGTTTCTTATAAATTATTATATTAAATAATTAGAAACTCTAAAATTATTAAAATATTCTAATGTTATCGGAAATTAATAACTGTTTAAAATTTCAGAACTCTGTATATGTAGATATACGAGAAAAATTATTTACATAATTCCAGCATTAGATATATGAAACATTCGACGGTAAGTCCAAGCAGTCTTTATCGTCTTTTAAGTATCTAAACAGTGACAAACAAAAGTACAGGGTGAAAAATACAAATATTTTTAACATTATGGATTCAAAATGAACCAAATTATAGAAAAATTATAAAATTATTTCTCTGTGTCTACAACTGGATCCGATTTACACAAAATTTGTGCTCGCACATATGTTTTACAATTTTCATGAATTCAACAAATCTGGGTTCGTTTCAAGTGACGAATAAGGATGCAACTCTAAGTAAAATGTTATAATAGTTGTTCTTAGAGCATTTGGTCTAAGATATTTAGATAAGTCTGAATTAAATGACCTCTGTAAAAAAGATTTGTGGCAACATCTGTGTTCAGCGAACGTTCTTTTCGCTTTTAAGGTACACGTTTGATTTAAATTTTATTTGATGAAAGGAGTGGAGGAGAAGTTTTAAATTCTATTATGCCTAAAAAAATTGGTGCACGTTTGTTTTCATTTCAAGACAACTCTCGAGTTACCAGCCGAATAGCAATGAGCAGTTTGTTGATAAAACGAACATTGATCTACCAATTTTTGAATAAAGCTGATTAATAATACAGTCACTGGCGTCTTGGTTTATAAGTAGAGCTTCTTTCCCGTGATCTGAGCGGTGGATTCGAATATGGATGTTCTTCCTTTATGCTCTATCTGTGAGATATGGGAATGAGCCAACCCGCTCTGAAAAAGAGGTTGTGCAAGCTAATGCGTGTATGTCATCTTCATTTGAGTTAAAAGTCATATTTCTGCCTTCGTGTGCTCAGGGGTCTTTACCCTCAAAAGCCCCTGCATCCCCTTTCCGTGTTAGCACGGACACGATATCATCATCATCTTTAATAATACTACCCGATCACTATCTTTCATCCCTCTATTCATGTCCATCATGAATTTCATGCTTTAATCCCCGAAGCTATGACGAATTGACATAAATGCTTTGCACATAACGTTGGAAGTAATTTTTCACGTAATTTGGAAATCTGTATGTACATGTATTGGTAAAATAAGAATAGATTAATCAGATGAAATAATAATTTTTTTAAATAACAGTTATTTATTCGTTTCTTAGAAATACCTTTTATATTATTTAATTGTTTTTATGTGCATCTGTGTGTACATGTGCTTATGTGGTTATGATTAATTTTCACAGCTTACGCAATGGAAGCTTAAGGCCTTATCACACGGCAAAAAATCGTCGGCACTTTCAGTCAGCAAACGACAACGAAAGTGACGTCACTTCAAAGTTTCACATGATTGGTTAAATTTCGTTTGCGGACAATATTTCCGACGGCATTCTCTAGCTGGTTAGAAAAAGTTGTCGATTATGAAACTTGCTTGACCGGTTTTTGAGGGTAGAAACGGAAAAGTGCTGACGAAATTTCACCGTGTTATAAGGCCTTTAAACACATATATTCTTGATCCATCGTCGGAAGAAATTTTCTATTTATTTCCTACTTATTTTCGCCGGTCTATAATAGCTATGGAATCAGTACATAACAAAATAAAAGCAATTTCGAGAATAATTAATTGCAAGTTGATAAATTATAAACTTAATCTAAGAATAAAATTAATTTAATTTAACAAAGACTACTTTGTTTTGCTGTGATCTTACTCGCTTTTTTATACCAGAATTCTCTCTGGCAATTGCCCCACTCAAAGCTAACCGACCCATTGTAATGGAACTGATTCGAGGTGGCTCGTCTAGTCAGTTACCAAAGGATTAAAACGATAGAAAGAGGAAAAAAGCAATAATAAAAAAAGGGGGCATCCAATCCTCTCCAAATTAGTTTGCACACGCTCCCCTTTTCTCTTACATCGAATCTCCCTTACTGCCCCCGGGGAGGTGGGTGGGAAGGGGGTGTGGGCGGCACCCAAGGGTGCCCACTAAAAGCTACAAGGCAATTTCTCGCTTCAAGAACTCAGACATGGACGCTGTAATGGACAACGGGCCGCAATTTCCGAAGCAGCCGCACACACAGAAGAAAAGGGATGGTGCAGGGGGTAGTGGACGAGATTCTCTCTCTATGAGCCTGCTGCCTACCTGGCATGCAATCTGTTAAAGGACGGAGGAAGGCTGGAATTGATGAGATGTGAGCGTTCCTTTCAGCGGAAACGGGGAATGAGCTGAAGACCTCCCAGCGTTCCTGAAGGGGTTCGCACGCAAATAGCGGAGAGGGCCGTTTTGTGTTCGGCAGACCCCCTTCCACGCCAGAATCGCTTGTCTGCTTTTAGGGAATGGTCATTTGGGTGGATCGCCTGGAGTTGCGGGAGTAATTGAGAGAGCCTTTTCTTTGGAACACTGCATGGAGATGTTGCCGTTCTCCATTGAGGCTCTGCGGAGAATATAATATATTTCTCGGAATACTTTCCTGAAAGGAAATCAATGCACATAAAACACATTTATATGACATTTATTGATACTATTTTTAGTCTCCGCAAAATCATCAGTTTTTTTTGGCACCAGAGTTCTCATGCTACAGCTTGGACAAAGACTGATTGAAGCTTTAAGTCAAGTAAATTTACTCAAGTAGTAATGATAAATAGTAGTAATTACTACGTTAGACGCTAATAATAACGTCATTTGTGATGTTAACTGCACCATGCATTCGTGAGAATCTGAATGTCCATGTATATATAATGTTGTGTTATCATTGCTCATTTAGATATGCAGTGCAATAAATGTCATTAAAACTCTGGTAATATTATTTATATTAATAATTTCTAACAGATTCAAGATCGATGAGGTATTAACTCCCTAAACTAATATAGGGAGAGCTATTACTTACTTTAGTTAATGAAAGAAGAAAAAAAATATAAAGAAAGCAAAACGTAAAAAAAAAAAATGAGTCGAAATTTCTTTGACCTAATTATTTTTAAGCGTAAGTTTACTGCGATTGCAGTCAATTAAACCAGTAATTACTTATCATTATCAGTTTCACTACATATTAGATATCAATATCATTACACATCATTATCAGTTTCACTACATATTAGATATCAGCATTACTTTATATCATTAACAGTTTCAAAGCATATCAAATATCATCATCATTGCATGCAATTATCAGTAGCACTATATGTCAAATATCAGTATTACTACATATGAGATATAATACATCAAGGATTCTCTTTGATAGTGGCATGAGGTGAGAGATAAGGAGGTGGAAGGAATATAGCCAAAGCCTCCTAAGACTCCATCTTAGGAGGCACCAAGGAAGCAAATCCTTAGTACATTTATATCATTTTCAAAAGTAGTTTTGGTGAAGAGGGAAAAAAACTTTATCCTAGGCATCATTTACAGTCGCTAAACCTCTGATGCTTTTCTTGCAAAAAGTGCATTAAACAGCAAGTAACAGGATACCTTTGTTGATCTTATTTTCACTCAGAACATTCATAAATCAATATATACGATTAACTAGACATTTTAGAAAACATTTTGCAAACACTGTAAGCAAAGATATTCATATATTTATAATTTTTATGAGGTAATTGATTGATTATTTATGTTCAATGAACATCAACGATCAAGGTTGTGAAACCCCCTTTAAAATATAATATTTTTATAGTTTTTAAAAGGAATGACATACTTAGGATTCTTTAAATTAAAAAAGTTAGTTTATTTCTGAATGATAAATTCAATAAAGAGTATTTCCTCCCACCCTAAAGGCAAATTATTATTTCATATATTTCTATATGTTTCAAAAAATTACGTAATAATATCTCAATCGAAAAATTCTAATTAAATTGAAATAATTAAAAAAAAAATATCGAGTCTTTTTAAAGCAGTGCAATTTTTTTTTCTATAAATATTATAAAAATATTCATAAGCCATGAAATTTCTTTTAAATATTGTAGTAAAATAGAATACAGTACAAAAGTTCCATAGTAATCTTTTTTTAAAAATCAACGATTGAAATTCTTTCTTATGACGATTTCTTTCGGTTATTTCAAAAATGCATATGCTACTACAATATCCTTATAAAGGATGCATCAATATACATTGGAAAATGTATTTACTCAAGATGACTGTCTTCCTTAATTTCCATCCGTTGTTTGAGAGGGGTTCGAAATCTGATGAGGTTGTCATAATCTTCATGAAGAATCAACCGACGAGAAGTCAAGATTTAGAACTAGATGATATTTCTTTTTTTTCATGAAAGTCATTTTATGGGATGAAATTTCTGTAATTTTATCAAAATTTTTAAATTTCTCAAGACATCCTCAGTATATATCTACAATTCTATAAGCTTGTTTGAAATATTGTTCAACAGCGTATTTTCACTGTTGAACAATATTTCAAAAATAATGAAAGTTATGCTGACACAGTTCGAACATTTGAGAATTGACTCTCTAGATGATATAATTTAACACCATTGAATTCCTCTTTATGGGTGTATTTGAAGTCTATGTCTACAAACCAATAAGCTTGCATGCATTAAAGAAAGAAATTTTACAAAGTATCAATGAAATTTAACACATTTACGGAAAATGGTCATGGAAAATTTCGACAAAAAAGTGCCACCAAAGCCGTGGTGTGGAAGACACTGGCTATAAGTGTTGTTCTATGCATAACCCTATCCTGGGTACTTTACTATTTTATAAAAATATAACAATTTAGAGGGGTAAAAAAACCTGTACTTTTTATTTAATTCAAACCTTGTGTTAATACTTTGTTCTATCATGTAACGTCCCATTTTTAAAAACTCTAAAAAATCCGCTCTCAAATGGTTTTTTAATAGGGTTGCCCAGCAGTTAACTGTTTGAATTAGGGGAAATTCAAATATGAACCTTGGGTCTTCCTTTACAATTTTAATCATAAAGGGGCATAATCCGTTGCGTTACTATCAAAATCGTATACACACAGATAAGGTGCTTTTAATAGATGAGTTTCATATGCAATTTGATAAAAAATTTAGAAGTTTAGTGTAAAGTTAGTACTTAATTACCTTTATCTAGTTTTTTTAATTATCACATTCACAAATATATATAATTATTAAAAGATTGTGTGATTGTATTATCATACTAAATGAAATTTAAAAGATGTAAATTCATCGAAATCTCGAGATTAAAACATTAACATTAACATGAAATTAAACATTAAATACGAAATTGTAAAAATATTCAAAGATTTGACGAATTTTTTAAATATTCGTATTAAGCACTCCTTTAACTCCTCGAACAATAATTGCATACTAGAACCTTATTGACAGACTTTAAAATATAAATGAGTAACAAAGGTTTAATCAAAAACTCTTTTAATTTGCTGGATATAATTCCAAATGAGATAATGGTACTATTTTCCTTCAAGATATAGGTCCGGAACAAATTCTATTATAAAAGTCATAAATATCAAAATTATGAACCCTTTTGAGATGAAAAAATAAGTAAAATTTCATTTAATTTGAAATAGGTTTTATTTCAGAAAGTCAATAAGTCACTCGATTAAATATTTTATGAAGAGATTGAAATCTTTTTATTTGTTTAAATCAGGGAACAAATTTTGAATCCAATTAGATATCCCCTCCTTATTTTCTTTCCTTTCTGTATTCAGTTGAAGAATTATAGAAGAATCTATTAAAATGTTCTAATTCTGCTTTTAAATATTAATAATTCGATTTCTTGAAAGAAATGGATTGGCTATGAATGCCATGAAGTTTAGGACATTTAATAAATCATTCGATTTTTGCTAATGCATGTTTTTCAACTTTCTTTTGGTTGTGCTTATAAAATAAAATGTAGGAAATGAATATACGTAGATGGATATAATTGATGAATACAAATTTTCTATATTACATTACTAAGCCTACGCTATAAAAACTTGTTTTGAAGTATAATTTAAAGCAAATTTCCTTTTCATTACAAATTACTAATAAAAATAATTGTGATAAATTTGAATTATTACAATCCTTTCCCGTGCTTTTCTCAATTTATAAATTTATAATTTATTTAACAGTTAAAAATATTATTACAAACCTGTAATTTTTGCCTCTCCGCTCAGTTATTGCCATTGTAAGACAGACCACTTTACGATCCACCCTGTGGGTGCTGATTAGGTGCCGTGTCAGTGATATCAGAGCTTGGTGACCATTTGGCCACAAAATGGATAATGCTGGAAACTTCAAGAATTTTAATGATCCATCCAATATTAACTGAGATACGTCCAGAGCCTTCTAGGCCCTCCTCCAGAGAACTATAAAAGGACGGCAGTCTCAAGAAGTAAGGAAATGAACTGGAATTGGGAAGCGGAATCAACCATCAGCCAGCATAGAGTCCTGTAAAAATTAGGGAGTTGGCAGCCAGTTGAGCAGATAAAGCGAAGAGATAGAGGAACAGACTTACATGTGCATATAGTGAATCTTCGGAGATGCCCTTTCCTACTGAATTCCATCTGGCCACTTTGAGTGCTGTGGATGTTGTTACTACCGTTTACGACTTGTAGGCTACTGTGTGGTAACTTGTGTTCTTTTCAGCTGTGTATATTTGTCGTTGTCTTTGTGTTAGTGTCTTGTAGTAAATAAACGTCATCGTTATTTTCTATTGAGGCTTGCTGCTTATCCAAAACCCGGTTTCACCAAAGAACTGCCTTATTAACGAGTCTGGTAAATGTTAAATCCGCCGAAGTGTTATCCCACAGGTATGGCATAAGAGTGTGAAAAAGGGGATTGCAAACTCAGATGCCCTCCCCCTCTTTGTTGCTTTGATAAATGAGGGTTTAGAGTTCAGGAGCCATCTTTGCAGTTAGACGACAGTTCAAAAAAAAAAAAAAAAGCTCGTCTTTTAATGGCTCATGTTATTTCGAAATTGGATGCTGGGAGGGTAAATGCAGAAAATGAGATAAATTGTAAAGAAGTTCATTCGATGTTTTTCAATACATAAACCACATTTTTCTTAATAGTATTTAAAAAGATAACTTCAATTTCTTGACTTATTTGTTTCTATTTCTTATTGAAGAATCCGGAGCTGAGTTTAGTTTAGTTATGTTAACATCCCGTTCTAAAGCAACACCAGGATAAATTGTGGACGAACCTCGTAGTTTTGAACCTAATTCGGCTGTTGAGGATGACACCTGAGCTGGCATCCCCCTTCTCCAGACCAGCGGGTGGATGTTTGCAGCTGACGGACTTAACGTGGAACAGAGCCCCTTATACGAAAGTTTCTTCGGTGGAATTGGGTTTCGAACTTGAAACACTACGCCTCATGAGCCGAGACCTTAACACAAAGTCACCGCGGCACCCACAATTGGTACTGAAGAGCAATGCTAATTTTTGAGGATTGATTTACACAATTATGTATAATAATAAAGGATTTCAACTTGGAAAAGATAATATTTTACCCAAAATTATGCAAATATTAGATTATCTTCTTATATTTCTTCTTGTACAATTTGTAGTTTATTATTTCTCCTTGTACTAAAATGTTCCTCATGGAAATAAGGAAATACTGTTGAAGGATCCCTAGCATAAATTAAAATTTTTATAAGTATGTTACATGCAAATATTTAATATTGTCTTTGATCTAATAAGCATCTTAGTTATATTAGTGTCCCGCTTTAAAGCAACACTAGGTATATTTTGGAACTGACTTCGTTGAATCGCGGGCAGATGATAAGGACACCATCTGAGCTAGCAGCCTCCTCTCCAAACTTCCATACCACACTGGCGGGAGGAGGTTTGGCCCCGACGGATTTAATGCTCACCAGACACGCTTACACGGCGGTTCTTCGGGGGGATCAGGTCTCGAACCTGCAACCCTCCTGTTCCAAAGCCGAGACCTTACCATCAGACCACCATGGCTCCAGTTTAATTCGCAAACTATTGTAGTGAAATAAGAACGAAGTCATGAAAAATGACTCATGCTATTTGTTTGCGTAATTCCATTTCTTTAAATCATATTTTTGAATTAACCGATATATTCGTTTCATAGGTCCTATGATTACGAATCATGATCAGATGCTAGTGGATGTCTGAGGTGGATTCTTTCTATCCAAATTTCAAGAACATTTTTTTTTCTGCTTTACCATATATAAGAATAAATTTTATCATGCACTCATAAATGAGGAATTTCCAATGGAAATGGATTTTGAATACCCAGTCTACAATTTCGAATCTGTAGCACTAGAACACCATGACTTTCACTATGCCTTGTTTTATGTCTAATCTTAGTACTTAATTATTTTTAAGGTTTCCATGTTAAATCAAAAAAAAAAAAAAAAATCCTTTCTCGTTATCATGGCGAAATCAGGGCATCTTCTGTACAATAGAAGTAGCATCATAGCGAAATCGGAAAAATTAAGTAAACTCATGCCGAAAAAATAAACAAGTACTAACAGGTTGTGGGCACTTGTCATATATGACACTGAATGTATATATACACTGAATTATATATGACGAAAAAAATTCTTAAAATCTCATGGAGGAGAGGAAATTACCAGTAGTAAAATAAAACGAATGTCATATTATATAAAAATAAAAAATATACATATATATATATTAAAAAAATATTATTAAAAAAAATATTATAAAATATAAAAAAATAAAAAATAAAAAAACGAATGTTATAAATGGGGATATTGTAAAAAAAAGTTACTGAGGCCTAGAACAAAATGCAGAATTTCTAATATTTTCCATCAAATTTAAGAAATTATGAAGCTATGTCAAATTTGAAAAAACATGATCAATTGATCTTGAAGATGATTTAGAAAATTTTGAATTACTTCAACAATTTTACGGGATACTGTTACACAGGTAAGAACCATTTGAGAACTGATAAGAGAAACTCTTGGAAATATTCATGCATACACCGTCCAAAAAACGTATAACTAATAAAAAACATATAAATGCATATGATGTAAGATGATGATGTATATGGATAGTTATATTACTCTAAAGATGGTGATTTTTTTTTAGTTCGCTATCTTCAATCGTTTTTCATTATTCACATTTTTAAAAAGCTGTGTTGTTATTACTTTATGTTAAAAATTTTTTAGATAATACAAATTGGGCAAACTTTTTCCAAGCTACAAGGAATTGCAAAGTCGGACTTTTTTTTTAAGCATTTAATATTTTAGACATTTTTAAATGGAGAATTTCAAAATTGATACTTATCTGAAAATATTTTTTCGGTTTCATTTATTGCATTTTATACAAAAAGCATTTTTATTAATATAAATGTAACTCTCTATTTTCTTGAGAAAAAAAAATATATGGGCTTTCAACACTCGATGCGCAGCTACGACTAAAAGTAAACAATGCAAATTTTTGTGGATTAAAAAATGTAACAAAACATATAACTATCACATATCAAGAAGGCTCATTCAACAAATGAAATGTATAATGTTTTGTATACTATAGCTTGTTGAGAACTTAAAACAAAAGAAAAGATGACTACCAACATTAGAGAACGTGACTGAAATAACAGCAAACTACTTAAAAGAAATAACTTTATTATAAGAGTTTTAAAAGTATTAGGGACAATTCTATCTTGTGTTGTTTTAGAAACTAATTCATTTTTATGACTTTTTTTTCATTTTTAAAGGTTGCTCAAGGGTGAGGATTGAAGATAAAAAAACTTTTGTCATAAAAACTATTAAAATTTTTTTAATGAATTAAGATTCCTACCTTCTTAGGAAACGGTTAATCACTGGAAATATGGTTGGTTTTACCTTTTCAGTCATCATAATACAATGATTCACTGGGCTACTTTCATAGGCACTTTAACTAAGATAGAGGGAAGAAATTAAGCCTATACATTAATAACTAAATTTGAAAAATATGTATCTAATTTTGAAATAAGTCAACAGACAAGTCAATTGCTTTTTGCTTGTACATTGATGTAAAAGTATACAATTTAAATAATTGAGACTTGGAATTAGATTATGACATCAATATTTGAAATCTCCATCAAACTCTGGACTTTTTAGATTAACTGAAAGTTGTACCAAATGCATTTATTTTAACAATAGGAAATTGAATTCAATATATCCTAGATAAAATACCAGAAAATCGAATGTTGAAAGTTCGATCAGTTTTCTTTCAAATGAACTTTTTTTTGACAAACCCTTTATTTCTTATTTAATTTTTTAAAAGTTGATTAAAAATGCTTTTTTTAACTTTCTTTTCTTGAATAAGTCATTGGGAAAAGTACTTTAGGAAATCGCATATTGTTTTAAGCATAATTTAGGACTAAGAAATAACTTTTTAACATGCGGCAACACTGGGATTTAATTCAGCGAAATTCAGTTGAAAAATCAGTTAACAATGTTAAATTTAAAGATAAATAATAAAAAGTGGATTTTTCGAGTAGTATCTTTACTATTATTAAATTTGCACAGTAAAATATTGAATTCTCACTCGTACAAACCAAATAAAACACATTGTCATTATAAAAGAAAAATATCAATTTGTAATTGTTTGTCATCAGCACTCGTTCTATAATATTCTTATTGTAAATCGACTGAATAAAAGTAGTTAGTATGAACTGCAATGGCAATAACAGATGTCAGAGCTTCAAGTTTCATTTTCAAAATATTTTAAAAGTTAAAACTGTATATACTAAAGGATAAAACTTTGCTTTTAAAGATTAATTAAAATATCTAGTAGACCAATATACGCTCGGCACAGGTTTTTAAAAATAGTATTTCTTTTGGGGATGGTGGAGACATTTAGATACGAATCACATACCGATTGCATATTTTTCTATCTTTTCAATCTTATTTTTCAATAAAAATAAAGGGTAAAAATGGTAAATAAAAATGTATAAGCAAAAAACAAAAAAAACAAATGTGATTCAAAACGGGAATCCTCAATAAATGCGTCATTTACGCTGTTCTGACCCCTACATATGAAATGGTCATTTAAATAAAAAAAATTATCAAGGCACTTAATTTAACATGTTATTTGAAATAATTTGCTTATACTGCAGTATATAATTTACAGTTTATCTATCAGTACATATATTTTTAATTTAAAATCGGTTTTGCCATAAGGAAATCGAGATGGCGCTACATGACAGTGTCAGTATGTGAACAAATAGAAAAATTATCTAACAGCTAATAACAAAAAAAAGTTGCTTTTTTCAGTAAATACACTATATAGATTAAAAAAAAAAGCAAAAATAGTAAATGTAATTGTATAAGAAAAAAAAAAAAAGCCAAAAGCTCGGTTCGAAGCGAGGACCTTCATTCATACTGTTCTGACCACTATATTGCACAGCTTACACTTCGAAGTTGTTGAATTGAATATACTTATTCTTATAGTTATAAAAAATATGTTATTTATCATTTTGTATTACATATGTGCGACTATATTCATTAATCATTCATTGTCGTTGGAAGCAAATTATGTTTAATTAGGTTAGACGATCATTTAATTTTTTTGCAACTGATCTTATTGTAGTAACTTTAACAAAATGTAATTTTTTACTGTATCAGGCCGGTGTTTCAGTTATCAGCTCTGACAGATCACAAAAGCTATGTAAATCGATATTTTCCAAATATCGTGGGGAGGGAAGATGGACAATAAAATCTCTTGTTTTGTATACGTACAAGGAGAGTAGGAAAGCCATTTCCCATTCGTTTAATTTTGAGTGGGTGTAACATTGCATTTTTTTTTAAGGAAAGACACCTATACGGCGAAATTTAACAAGAAAAACCCTTATTTAAACATAATATTTGGTTCAAATCGTTAAAGAGAGCCGTTTCCGAGGTACACGAAATAGAAAAATTAATAGGCATATATATATACAAGATTATCTAGTATAAAGTTGAAAGATAACTTCGTGCATTTTCGTTTTTTCATGGCAGCACCGCTCCTTTTGTTGGTTGGTGCACTATTTCAATTTCTAGCCGATCCCCCAGGATCAGTAGGAAACCTCAAGAACTCGCCAAAGAGTAGAGGGAAAGAGAGAAGTCCACGTGATGAGACTGAAAAATGGTCCCCTGCATGGGTAAGAAGGGGGTGTCCTTTCCTCCTGGAATGTCCCTTCATTTGTGAAGTCCCGGAGATTAGTTTGATGGAAAATTCCTGAGGACACCTTCATTTGTTGGTTCCGGCCAAAGCGCGGGGTCTTCCGGAATATTTTTTTCCTTCCTCTCTCCTGCTTGGAGAAGGTGAACCGCGTTTTCAAAGGAATGAATTAAAGTTGGCGTTTCTCTCTCGTCCCCTTGTTCTCAATATACCGAAGAGAAAATAGAGAAACGAAATGTACTTTTTCGGCTCTCTTTCTATGAATCTCTCTCTTTTCATTCGCTTCATATTAATTTTCTTCTTTTCTTTTTTTTTTTCAAACTTTGTTTTATCTCGAGATAGTTTTTCTTCTTATTTCTTCTTATTTTTTTTTTCTTTCTTCCTCCTTCATATCCTTCTTCTTTTGAAAGAAGATGGAACAAATATGTATGGAACTCACTTGAAGAATGAAATCCGAATTAGCCTGCACATATTTTCAGAAATTGTGCTCTACAAGCAAAAAGGAAGAGTTATTTCGCTCCGCTGTGGAGATTTCCTACTTTTATCATTTTTCTACCTGGCAAATTAATTGCGGTCTTGTATATTATCTTTTTTCTTCTTTTTTTTTCTTTGTATGAGTAACATGAGTTGTTGCGCGTTCCTTCTTAGAAGAGATTTTAATGGGGGGGATTTTTACTCGGTTTAATTTCGTAAGAAAATTGCTACTTAGGTATAAGTAGGTTTAAAACACTTTTGAACTTTTTTTCTTTCCGTTTTTGTTTCTTTTTTACATTTTCTTTGGTTATTTTTTTTTTTCGTCCGGCGCGCGCTTTTAATTTATAAGAAGATTACTTACAATTAGGGTCATTTTTCATAACTCGTTTTAGAAAGGAAGAATTTTTTTCTGGCCAATTACGTTTTGATGAACTTATTTTCATGATACGGAATTCTTTTATCTTTTTATAAGAAAAAGCGAGCAATTAAAATCTTAGTATTTTAGAAAAAAAATGGAAACGTAGGTAATAATACTTTTAACTGATGAATGCTTATAACATTCATACATTCATTAGTTAAAAATCCTTTTGCATGTTTTCTCGTTGTTTTCCTTACTTAAAAATTAGTTTCCAAATAAAATTATTCATGGAATTTTATTCAGAATAATGTTGAAAGTATTACACAACAAGATTCTTTTTTAAAAAAATTCGTGCCTTGATTCATTTTGTGTTGAATATATTTAAATATGTTTTGAAGAGAAATATTTTATTTAATTTAAGTGAATATTAACAATTAATTCTTGAAAATATATAAAACTGAATTTTTAAACAATGTTTGCAGTTCAAATTTTGTATAAAAAATGAAATTTGGAAATACCTCACTCCTCCCCTAAAGCAGGCAAAAAAATTTGCTAGTTTTTTTTTTCTTCAGTTAAATGTGGTTTTTATCATAATAATATTTTAAATTATGTCTAATAATTAACTATTTATGTTAAATGCTTGATACAATATTAACATGGAAATGGTTAAATTTATCATTTATTTGATAAACAAAAATTTTCATTGAAAAAAAGTATAAAATCGTGATTAAAAAAAGGATATTTTTTAATTGCGAGATATAAATATTGACTATTTCTCTGGATCCTTTTTTAACGAACAGAAAGAAAAAAAAATTGAAAAAAATTAGTGTTATATAGCTGAAAAGAGATTTTTTGTCTTTTAAAAGGACATATGCATGCTATCTTGATATAAGAATGTATGTGTTACGATCAATGTGAATAATCATTTATTATTAATATTAATTGGTTTGACTGGTTCGCATTAATAATAACGACGGTTAATATTAATGATAACCAATTATTCACATTCCCTAAAACATATGTACCAGTCAATTACACTGATGATAAATAATGTGATCACTGAAAGTTTTAAGTATATAATATTTAGATGGCATGAATTTAATAAATGACTCGAAATAATCCTCACTTGGCAAAAGAATGGTACTCACTTTTAATAAAAAATCAAATATTAGACAGCACATCTTATTAAGGAAATTAAATAGTCTTATTGAATTAGCAGTTGTTGAATAGAAAATAATTTGTATAATTATTGATATTTTTTATGATTCATTTTATTAATATTTTTTTATTATTTTGCAAAAGTTGTTTTAATTTTATAACTGATTATCTTCTATACTTATAATAAAGCTCAATGTGTGTGTGTGTGTGTTGACGCTCTACAGGCCAGACCGTTGGACCTACAGCTACCAACTTCGATACATGTATACCTTGGAGGTCGGGAATGTGCACCTCGGAGCCCTTTTTTCGAATTTTTAATTAGAATTTGAATTAATTAAAATTTAAGAGAACTTTCGAAGTTTTTTCGCTATAATTTCCGAAAATATTATTGGACAGAGATGATTTTTACATTGATTTAAAGATTAAAAAATTAGCTTTCTAATGGTATCAGTGTTTTAATGTAAAACTCAAGCTTCTATTTTTAACGAATTTTTAAAGAAATATTTTAACCATGTTTTTTTATCACGTGACTGGATAAAACAAGAGAATGCCGGAAGTTCAAATAAAAAAAATTATTGAAATTAATTAAAAGCATTGAAATTAATTGAAATTTGCCGACTTAATGGCATATTTATGTAATCGTTTGCAATATCTGTATCATTAATTTAATACTTTTTTCCCTTTCTCGCTTTCTTTAAAAAAACATATTTAATATTTTGGCAACATCATCGAAATTTTTTTTTATATTTTGGAAGCATAACCGATGATAAAACTGACTGATTTATAAAATTAAAGAATATTATTAGGAAAGGTGTACTTTTAGAACTTTCCGTCCATCATCTTAAAGAAAATATTAATTTCAGGTCAATCAATGCCCGGAATTACTTCAAGGCTAATGAATATGTGATTTAATTGAAAAGTTTAGAACGCTTTACTCATGGCGAACCAGCTGGTCGCCAAAGGCGGTTAGTTAAAAATAAAGAAGCATATAAACTCTATTATTAAGACTATTGTTAATAACCAATTTCATTTAAATACTTAAAATAAAAAATACTAATGAAATAAATTTATAAGAGGAATTTCTTTCATGTTACCTCACATTTCGTCATCTTACTTCTGCCTTGATCTGAACTATCACATCGAATTTTCCATTCTTAAATCATTATAGTACTACAACTTTTTATATTTGCTTTGATATATTTACAACTTTTTATATCCATGATTCGATGCAAAGTAATTCATTCATTACCTCATCTCGATAACTCATTCATTACTTCGAAGGCTACTGGCGGTTTCTTTTATACGTATTTCAAAATCAATGTAAACATAATTATAATTATTGTTTCCAATCAGTTCAGATTACATATAACAGTAATTAATACAGGTTGAAAAATTAAAGCAATAGATAAGTTGTTACACTGAAATCTCCTATTGTGATATGTATACAAAAATTTGAAATCAAGAAAATAACCTGTTTTTACTCTTAAGAGTTAGATGTATTTCAATATTTCATAACTTTTTTTTTCCTATTTCCTATTAATTGTTATCTATTTGGGAAAAGAAATAATGAAAATAATTGAAAAAGAATGTTTTAAAACCTTAAGTAAGAAAAGCTTATTTGACAGTATAAATTTTAAAATGTGGTTTGACTTGAATTTCATTGATTCAGTAGCTGTTATTTCACAACATTTTTCGAAATTCAGTGAGTATTTAAACTATTAATTACGTTATTCTTGTTTCTTATATATTTTATTATCAAAGCTCTCTGATATAGCAATTTTCTTAATTTTGACTTGGTTATATGCAAAATATATTTCAGGAATTAAAAAAAACCCTTTCAGCGAAAAATTAAAATAGATTAGGAGAGACTTATGCCTAGTTATAATTTGGATGCATTAGTCCACAAAATTTAAGAAAATATTACATTTTTAAAAAGAAAATTTATTTATTTATTTAATTTACTTCCATACCTTTTAGCATTGCATGTAAGATATCATGCAATTTGATTTTAATTTGGCGTAAAAACTGTTTATATTTCTTAATTGTTTGCATTTTTTTCTTGTTTATATAAAAATACTATTGATAAAAGATTCTTTTAAATTTGAATTTCTTATATTCAATTATAAATACAGAAAACAGAAAGAGAGAAATTGTCCTGGAGCTATATCACTTCTAAAATAATAAAAATCATAATAAATTTTCGCTCTTCTTTATTTTCTATTCGATCTAATATTTCTTTGAACTCAAATTATACTTATAAGCTTTATTTTGTGACATGAAACAAATTTTGTTTGATGAAATTAACTTCTATGTTAAATATTTTTTCGATATACTTTCATAATTAAATTATAGTCATTATATTTGGATAGTTAAATAATATTCACTTTTTCTGATTAATACAATTTTTAGATCTTTTAATGACATTTAGGATGCACGCGCTGTTAAATATCAATCTTTTTCAGAACTGCATTTAGTATGCTGTTAGTTTTCGTTATATATTTTAAAAAGATATTTATTACAGTTAAATGATCGGGAGACAAGCCTATTTTTCAATTTTGCTTAAATAATCAAAATTAAATTTGTGAGTACAAAGGATCTAAATCTGTAGATATGGAACTACAAACAGCATATCATAAAAAAAAACTGCATTGGATATGCCAGTTGAAAAAAACGACAGAATAGAGAAGTGCTATCCTGGCATATCAAAGCTTTTTAGCTCAGAAAATAGGATTTATTTGCCAATTTCATATGCACACAGAGAATAAACAATGTTTTGATGACAAAATCCAATTAATTGTCGAAATTTTCTGTCTTTCATCCAAAAAAAAGTGTCTTCAATAAAATGATTAAATGATGCATATTTAAAATTGATAATATGTAAATGCAAAAATTCAATCTAGAAGTTGATTTAAATATTCTCTTTATAGCACTTTTGGATGAAAAATTCTCCTGAATATTTTCTGCTTATGAACGAAAAACCTTTGCATAAATATATTAATGATTATTAAGGCGATCCTTCGATAGCAATCTCAAGGGAAAAATCTAATTCGTGAAATAAAAATCCAATTTTCATCTTTTCAGACCTTTAGATACTTTCTACTACAAAGTAATAAGAATTCGGAAAGATGCTCCTTTTTCAAAAACACTTTTCTCTTTTCTGTGCAGAATCGCTCTCTGTATTAATAAGAATTTATACAGCGCCCTTGAAGACAAAAATTTTTTGGACGAAATACTTAATTCAGTGAAGTTTCCGTTTTAATGGAAGCTGTCAATGCAAATCTAAATACCGTGAAAATATAAGCAGTTTTTGGAAAGCATGAGCGTTATAACCTAATTAATGCCCATCTGAAAGATGTTTGGATATAAAAGCTGCAGTTTTTCTGCTCAACTGAATGGAAGTAACGTGATAAAAAAATGTGCAATTGATTTTTCCTTTTTGCTTTCAATTAAAGTAAGTGCACGCTTTCGGAGATCCATTTTTCTGTCTTCTTTAAAAATGATTTACTCATATTAAAGAGGAATTTAAAATAATTATACTACTCGACATCAGGCCGCCTTTTTGTGCAGAGCTGTTACTCCCAAATAATTTATTCATCAACTTGAAACAATCTTCAAAGTTATAACCCTGTAAATATTCAGTATGAGAAGCTGTAATTTTTTTACACTTAAGACGGTGCAGTGAAAATGTGCTTGTTTATCAATTACTGCAGACTTTATGCGAAGAAAAACACTACAGCAAGGGCAGGAAACAATCATGGGCAATTTTAAATGCATCATGGGAGTTTTTTTTTAATATCCAGTCATTAAACCCACATTTCCGGTAGCAGGCGCAGTATTTCTTTTATTCAGCTGCGCCCATATATCAACATCTGAAGCGCTTCTGGCGTAATTATGTCATCAATTTATGGTAACATAGCTATGGCTTAATTAATATTTAGTTACGCCACGGTTCATAAACGATAAACTCGGATGAATGCGTCCTGCGCATCGAAACGAAGTCCGCCATTTTTATTCATTTCAATTTTTATATCTGTAGGCGAATCTGGCAACATGTTGTGGCGCCTGCTTTCTGCGCCATCTATCGCTTAGCCTTGTTGTTATTATTATTTTTTATCCGACCGCTTCCGCAATGAGTATCGAGTATTAATTATTTCTAAATTTCCTGCACGCTGTAGAAAAATAGAGTCATGACAGATGCGTCAAATTTGCCTCATTCGATTGAAAAGTAATTACTGAGTCGTGTTTTTTTACAACATAGTTTCCCTAATTTGATTTCAATTCTACTTGATGTATTGATTGGAAGGCGTCACTAAGTTTTTCCTTGCATCGTGATCGAAAACTAATGATCTTTTCATAATTAGCAATTTTTGAACACGCTTGTCTCGGGAAAAGTATTTATTTATTCGACTTCTTTGTTGTTGGACATATCGGTGCGCAGATGACATTCTCGTATTTTTCTTCTATTAGGGTCAAAAGTTTATGCTTCAGTATTAACTTTTATGCAACACTGTTTTTTTTCATTATTTATTTTTGTTTCTGCAAGTAGTAATTTTCTTTTCATAGTCGCGCTGTAACATATCAAGGAAAAGAGTTAGAATGTTTATTATTTTATTCACATGAATAGCTTTGTTGTTGTTTTTTTCAAAGACTTGAAAGGAACGTTTCAAAAGATGATCAGAAGTTATTCCTATTTCTACAAATCCACATTGAATTGCATGCCATTGCCAAAATGAATCGTGTTTTGAAAAGTTTTCTGCTGCTATTTTGAAGGGACACTTCTATAATATCAGAATATACTGCGCATTGCTTTTTTTATTTTATTTTTATTCTTTCTACAGGAAATAAAATGGATTCGAATTCAAAAATCTCTAATTCATATTTCTAAAACCTTTCCTAATTAAGTTATCTAGATCCTTATAAGCTTATATGCCAAGCATAAATATTAAAAATGGAATCCACAGCTACATTAAGTAAAGGAAATAATTTTTTAAATCAGAATCAGAAGTTTTAAAATTTAGTTTTAATTTTTATACAATCCTACCTTTTTTTTACATGAAAATACTCTGAAGACAGAGTTTATCTATAAACTTCCTGGAAGCCGAAACGTTATGCTGTTGTTATTTTTATATATGTACTTGTCATAGATATCCCCACTGACAAAGTCAGGGGTTTTAGTTTCTGACTACAAAGGCCCCTGAGCACCTTAGGATAGAAGTCTGACTTTTGGCTCATATGAAAATGACACTACTTTACTCGTTTGCACAACCCCTTTTAATAAAGGAGCTCTTTTACTCATCTCACAGATAAAACACAGGATAAAGAATCAGAATTCTAACCATGCCTGACCCAGAACTCAAATCCGTGAGGTTCAGGTCACGATAGAGACGACATACCTGTAGAACAGGATGCCGGTTCCCAGTATTTTATAGTATAAGTACATATTTTCTTATTTACTTTCATATTATTATCTGCATGGAATTATTCCGTTTTGGTTAGGTTAGGTTAGGTTAATTTGGGGTTTTGGGCATTACCATTCTTGGCCATACTGCGCCATTCTTATGGTAAAAGATAAAACATAGTTAATGTTTGAAGCTTCATATAAAATTATATTTTTAAGTAAAAATTAATATAAAAAAGCTAAAACAGACGAAGACAAAACCAAAATACATCTTTGAATTAAAAAACAAACAAGATGGAAATTGTTTAAGTCAAATGTATGGTAAAAGGTGTATAGCAGTTAAAAATTTAAAGATGTTTGGATGATGATTCTTTCCCAACAATTCTGGGAGAGTTACACTTGATGAGTGAAAAAAATGGTGGCTATGAGAGTCAAAAGCTGGGCACTCATTCAAAATATGACTAATTGCCGATTCTGAGTGGCATGAAGAACACATAGGTGCCCTTTCTCTGAATAGTAGGTACTTACTTGTGGGTAATCCGAGTATGTCCAATACGTAGGAGAGGAAAAAATAAAATTCAAATTCCATTTTTTCCGTTTTGGAAAAAATGGAATTTGAATTGCCATATAAATAATCAGGAGAGGGAAAAAAAGCGAAATTCTTTTAAAACTATGTGATTGTATCCGACCAATCTGAGGAGTCAAATTAAAAAAAATTAATCAAATAAAATCAAGCAAAATCATTATATACTAAAAAAAGCTGCCTAAAAAAATTACATTTTATATCCCGACTTCTTTCATATTTGTAACAACGAAATTTCATCTATTATTTACTCGTTACTTGATATGCTAGAGCTAAGGAATTGTGTATCTTTGTACCTTTTCGACGACAATAATTTATTTTAAGGATTTAAGAATTCTAATAGTTTCATTGCCAACAAATTCATAAGTTGTTTTGTGTAAGTGTGCTGGTTGTTTTATGTATTTTTAAAATTTTCCAATGAATTAAAATTCTAGATTTTTTTTATTTTCATATCCAGATTTATATTATCTATTTATATTCCGATTTATTATACCTAATACGTGAATAATTTCTTTTAACCCTATGAGCCCTCACTGCTTATCGCACGATATCTACAGACTCTTGACTCAAGTGCTTTGAGTCGGTTAAATTGATTTAATTGAGTTCTCCTCGATAAATAACTTTCACACTTAAACTCATTTAACCGCCTGATAGTGCCTGAATCACGCCCCTGTCGAGCGTTGCTATACTGGGTGGTCAGGGTTCATAGGGTTAAACTATTCAATCAGAAAAGTACTTCTAATATATCATTACTTGAAAAATGGAGTCTTTTAATGTTTTCATAACATCTATGATTAAATCATTTTGATTATGCATTCACATTATTCATTTTAATGAAATTTATTTCAGCTGTATTTTTTTTTTATCGTAAGATATTTTTACATAAATATGTTATTGACTTTACCAAATGAGCGGATGTGTTTTCGCGATTAAATCTTTAATAAGGGCTGCTCCTGCTACCCGACTTTTATAAATAATGCATAATATAGCTCTTTTTATGATTCTTCGAGTAGTGGTGGAAAAAAAACTCAGGTTCAAAATTTTTATTTAGAATCTACAATTTTAGTCACAAAATTGTAAATCAAATTTCATTTATTTAACTCATTGCGCTCTTGAATTATGAGCATTAGAACTTATATACCAATATATGATCCTCCCTTGATGGTTTCAATTCAAAATTAAATACGAGTCTATAGTTTTTAAATCAAAAACTATGAATTGAATTTCACCCATCTAATTCTTTGCGTTTTACAGTTGCCAAGTTGATAAACAGACACAATTACAACAATGAGCGAGGAGTTGTTTACCAGAAACTCTCTCGTATACTGTCTACTAAAGGTATTATATCCCATTTCCTGCACGAAACTGCGATTCTAGGATAAGTTATAGAACGCTTGGAGAGGCTATGATTTTTATTTTCAGAGCCCCACACATAATAGTTAAGTGCTTTATAGCATAGTAAAGAAAACCTGTACTTGTGCATTAATTGCATACATTTGAAGAATAATAGTTCAAGAAAAGTCCATTAGATGGCATACACTTTGATCGAGTAGAAGAAAAGAGATGCTTTTTTTTCTTCCAAATAAAATCAAAATTTGTCACGCAGCTACCATTATAATCAGAAGACAGCATATAAAATTCCATTTATTTAATTTAAGGAGTTTTTTAGTTATCGTATTGTCATACAAGCGAATATACCGATTGACAGACAATAACCCCATGATAGATTGGACTCCAAATTTGATTCAGATTTATATGTAAGATGCTTAACTTCACAACGAAATTTTATGTACCTAGCTCTACATATTTTGTAACGTTTTAACTCAGACAGCCGGATAGATTGAATTCTCTACGAGGATTTTATTTAAAATTTTGTTTAAACGCATCTGCAGTTTTAATTATTGCCATTTACTTAGTTTTATCCGTTTAGCTCAAGATGTTTTTGAGTAATAATGTTCGCCGATAAAGAGACATAATTCCAAAAATAAATTTTTTTCGCTCTGAAGGAAATTTGAAATACGTCAAAATCTCGAATTTGAATTTTTGACTATTACTATATTTTGCATAAGATAGAGAGAAAAAAGGCATGAAAATGGGTTCAGCATAATAATGTTATATTTCGTAACATTCTTATGTCCAAAGTAGGAGAGGAAGAACAAAAGATTAAAAACCTTTTTCTGCTCGAGAAATGTTTATAAAATAAAGGTATACAGTTCGAAAAAACTGCAATGAAATTTGTTTTGATTAACAAATGGATCGATACGTATTATAAGAGACAAAATACACGGGTAATCGTAATTTGTCCCAATATTTTTAAATTTCCCAAAATGAGCACAATATCTGATGAGATTTTATAAAAAATATTACTAATTTGTTAATCTCCGAAGTTAAGACTGCTTTTTAAGAGAATTTTTAAACTCTTGATGGAAAGCTAATGCAAGCTTAAACGAATCATGTTCTTCAAAGTTTCCAGCAGGCTTTAAATGCAGGTTACTAAACACTCGATAAAAATACAGTTGCATTAAAATTAAAACCCAATAGCACTATCACAATTTAAGAGTTATATTAGCTTTGATTTTTATAAAAACTTGAAAACCGAAATCATGCCATGATTAGAAATTACGTGGTCCTACTCAAATGCATCAAGATCTTCATGTAAACAGAATACTTTTCCAAGCGTTTATTTTAAATTTAACTATATTAAAAGTTTCTCTTTGCATAAATTTTATGACTTTTAACAGGATCTCTGGGAGACTTGAAATTCATCATAGACTCGAAACATTTTTAAACGACTTGTTTTCAACTTTTATCTACTCCATCTTATTTCTTTTTTAATGACTTTATTTTTCTTATTTCTTAACTGCACTTTTTGACCATACATATTGCGAATATTTATGTGCTCCTATATTAGTTGTTTATTTGTGAGTATTTTACTTTTTGACTTATGCTGTTTGTTTCCATTTTTATTCATGTAAGGTTTAGAATTTTCTAATTCTTTACTCATGGCTGATCCTTTTTTATGTATGTTTTTATTTGCATTCTGACTAGTGTTTCTTGCGTGCTTTAGATTAATACTCTCTGTAAATGAAGTCAGTGTCTGTAGTGGAATTATTTCATTTAAGTCCATTGAAGAGACTGACTAAAATAAATTCAAATAAAAAATGGCTCTCTGAATAAAGACCTTAATAAATTAATTAAAAGCCTTCTTTTTGCTTTGAGATGTGTCGTAGATACAACTAAAATTTGAAAGATAATAGAAAAACTTTGAAATAATATAAACAGGAAAAGAAAACCGCAATGTCAAATTGTTTAATTTTTATATTTTATTTATTTGTTATTTTTTTTATTGAATAAGTACTTTATTAGACGTTTCAAAAACCATCTAATAATCATCATCAAACGATTATTACAAGAAATAACTAAATAATCTGTAATACAATTTAATATTGATACAGCAGTTATGAAATATAGAGCTTTTCAGATTCTTTCTTTTGAGCGGTTTTCCAGGTGTCAGGTAATTATTTCACAAAAATAATGATATAGGTTTCAAAATAATGTTTGTAAACCATGAATCAATGTCACAGCACCAAGAAAGAAAATGGATCGAATACCCATTCTGAAAAGAATCTGCTATCAATTGAAAGTAGACATTTTTGAGGAAAAAGCACTTCATACCCGTTACAGAGAAGGAGAATGATACATAACAACCTTTTTCTGCTATCAAAAATCTATTCAACTGAAAAGGAACGTGTTCTGTGTCAGCAACTCTGCGCTCAATGATATATTAATTATATATCATAACAAAATAATCGTTATAGTATGAAAAACCGTGGTATTATTTATTTTTCTGCAAAAATAAAAAGAAGTATGGATTTTTTTTCCTTGGAAGTAAATGATATATGGATTAATCCATTCAAATCATGTTTCAGTATTTAGAAAAATTTTCAAATAAGCGTTCAAGAAAATAGAAAAATAAAATGGACACTTATTTAAAAATAATTGAGGAAAGTAAGTCATAAACGTTTTTATTAACTTATTAAGCTTTTTCTAGCTAATGTTTTTCGGAATAAAATTCTATAGCCCAGTTTTTGTCCATCCCTTCCGTATACATGATTAATTTAATTAGTGATGTTTATATAAAATACTTCTTCATTTCTATTCCGTGTATCTATTAAGCATAAAAAATTTAACACATTTTAATTTCATTAATGTAACAAAACATTTATTTAAAAACATATATAAACATTTATAAACATTAAACATTTAACGATGCATTTTTTAAAAACTTATCAATTACTTATATTTTTTTAAATTATATTGTCATCATATAATTTCTTAATTTTCACGCACTATAATTGCTTATCAAAAATATTGTGAATTGGTTTTTTAAAAAAATGTACATTTCCCATTAATATTTTACAGTTTAACAGTAAGAAATGTGGAAGAATAAGCTGGTCACGAATGAAGGCTATTATTTAAAATTACATTGAAATATTTTTTGTTTCCAAATTAAAATAAATGGACTAAAAATCAATCTAAATTAAAATAAATTATTTTAGCTACCGTCAAATCATTGAAATACCTGATCTACAGCCTAAATATCCTATTAGAATGTCAGTCATACTATTAACTTATTTTTTAATTATTAATATTTTTTTCCAAATGTAAGTACATATATAACTGGACAACTTTTCTATATGAAGAAAAATATTATATTTATTGTTTTTTGTTACATACTTTTAAATTTCTACATAGTCATCTGCCTCTCATCTGCGTTTTTATGGCCTTTCTATTCACATTTGTAAAATATTCTTGACGTTTTTAATACTCATTTTAAACAAACAAAAAAGGCCTTACTTCTGAGAATGAAAATGTATGCTCCGAGAAGCTGTTAACGTCATCATTTTGAACCAATTGAAACTCCTTCAATTCGCCAAACAATACATGACAATTCGTAGAATCGGCCAAAATAATCAAATTAATAATCAATTTTAATAATTATTTCATTTTTTAGATAAAAGTCGTTATGTTAGCACAAAAGAGACAATTTTATTTTTCTACTAAAATGACTTATAGTTCAAAATATCTGCAGTCAGATAAATATATTATGAGCTGCATGCATTACTTTTATTTTCTTTTATTGCTACAAAGTTAAAAAAATATTATAAGAAAAGATTCCCTCTTATTTATGTCCTCATATAGAATAAAAAAATTATTCTTCAAAATATCCGCTTTCAGGGAAATATTTGTTCAATACTAAATAAAAAGATTTTAAATAATGGATTTTTCCCTTATAGCTACCGTATTTTACAGATGTTTGATTAATCAACAAAGGGATTTTTTTCTATCTGGAATTATTGAATTTGTTTATGATTAAATATTAATGATTAATGAATTATTATTATTTTAGTAATAAAACTTATCATAAATTTTGACAGACTTTTGATTAAATAATTTGTTTTTTTACCAGTACCGATTCTTAACGATGCAAATTGGGGTAAGTGTTAAGTAACAAATAATGAGTATATAGATTCGGAAAAAATTTAAGCTTCTTTTACTATACACAAAAATCAAATGATTCAAAGCTCTTCATTTTTATAGCATTCATTTACTGTGTTCAACCAATAGAATTACATATAACCTTTCAAATAAAATTACTACAAATCTAGATATGATTTTAGGAAATGATGTTAGAAATTATGAACGATATTATATACACATATTATCTCAAAAGATAGATATACACAAAGATGAGTTCATTTCCGGAATTTTTTGTTAGGTCTTGCCCTTGACTTCTATCCCATTAAGAAAATTTTCCTTCATCTGACCCCTAGTTGGTGAAATAAATGCCTTCTTGTGATTGCGCAAAGGCACGGAGTATTTTTGAATCTGAAAATTGAGAGTACAGAAAATGATTTAAAATAAATTGTTTATAAAAATGCGCATCTGATAAAATAATAATGCAGAACTTTTATATCATTTGAGCTTATTTTGTGTGATAGAAATGTCAATTACTTTATTCTTCTGTTAACTGTTATCCAGCGCGTACATGTAGCTGAAGAAATAATTTTTGAAAAATCGTTTGGAATTTAACATATTTATCTTATTTGATTAAGAATGATAGGAAGAATGATATTTATTTTTTTATCGGCTATGAATACATTAATTGAAATTGAAGGATATATAAAGGAGAAATATAAATAGTATTTGTTCTATTTTTATTATTTTATGTAAAAGGGAAAGCATAAATAGTATTTATTCTATTTTTATTATTATATTTTACAAACAAATATATAAAAACAAATATTTTTATAAACAAATATATAGAACAAATATATTTAAAAAAATTAACTAATATTTTTCTTTAAACAAATATATAAATACAAATATTTTCATTATTCTATATAAAGGAAAATCATAAATAGTATTTATTCTATTTTACAAACAAATATTTATTTTTATATATTAGATTTGTTTATACTTTTAGAATTGTAAAGCTTGATGTTTTTTCAGAATGGTAATGAAAGAAACCATTTATTGTATCTCGTGATTCGTTTAATATTCTTCCAATATTCTCAAGTTTAATATTAGAAAATGTGATTTAAATATTTTCTTTTAAAATGGATTAAACATAGAAAATATATTTATACTAAAAAATCTTTAATATAATTGAAAGGATAATTTTTTGAAAACTAAGATGGTGCAAAATTATTTGTACAATAATATTTTAGGAAATTACTGCAAAAAACGCTAAAATGTTTTTGAATGTTTAGTTAACATTTCAAACCTATGGGTCTGCTCCCCTAAAACTTTCTCGCACACTCCCTAATAAAACAATTATCTCAGAGAAAGACTTACATCGCATTTACATACAATAGCTCCCAATTATTAACGTCTAACTTTAATTTAGCATCTTTACTGAATATATTGTCTCCTTGGCGTTTTATTTGGAAGGTATTCCTTGATTAATAGATGCTGTAAATAAATCTGAATTTTTAAAAATATATATTTGATAATTGCACCATTAAAATATATATTTGATAATTGCCTATAACGATCGCGTAAATGCAAGTAATAATTTGTCGAAATTTTTTAGCAATCAGATGAGAGATACAGCAACGCATAAGAGACATACAGACAAACATTCATTTTTATTTATATAGATTACGTACTTATGTTCTCACTCATTTCGATAAATAAACATTTAGAATGTTCTAAAAACTTTGTACACTTGCAATAATTTGGCAGTTCTTATAGTCGAGAGTTTTCAAAAGCATGAATGGGAATATTAAAAAAATTCTACATGCAGATGTCAGTGTCCAAGGAGCAAAGTATACCAACGTTCAGATTTCATAATTATAAATTTTGATTTTCCTTATAATTTTGCAATATTTTACGCAATAAGCATACGTTTTAAATTCAAGAAGTATTTTTAGTGAACCTTTAGTAATCCGGTATTTTTATTTATTTGAAAGTTTTTTAATTTGATACGAGCAGATTATGAAGAAACTAATGCATTTTTTTAAAGGCATAAGCAAATTTATTCCATTAATATTATAGTTTTCCTTCATTATTTTAATATTCTTTGAGATATACTAATTCATTACGTTAAATTATAAACGAGTATCATAAACCATATCGGCTTATTATCTTAGATGGTATGAAGTAGTATTGTGTATCTTCTCAATTTATTATCTGAGACAATGAACTAGTATTATATATATTTTCAATTCATTATCTGGTATGATTAGCTATTAATATATATCTTATGAATTTATTAACTGAGACGATGAGCTAGTATTATGTCGTATCCATTTATTGTCTCAGACCATGAATTCGTATTATTTATCTTATCAATTTATTATTTGAGACTATGAACTAATATCATATACCTTGTAAATTTTTTATCTGAGGAGGTGAACTAGTTTTATATTCTTCATCAATTTATTAACTGTGACAATGATATAGAATTATTTTTTTTATCAATTCCTTATATGAGACGATGAATTAGTATAATGTAGTAATCTCAAACCAGAACTAATTTTTGTTTTCAAATTTCGCGTGTCAATATTTGTCTCGTTTGTTTCTATTTACAGAATTAAATGATTTTATCTTCCATATTTTTGCTAAAATTCGTTTAATTTTCTTAGCAATATCGGCATGATTTTCAGGAAATCTTAAAAATTTCCAATATTTCTGACTTAAGCGGTTAATTTAATTAGCATTCTTAACATATAAAGATTATAAAGATTCTGCAGATTGTTGCACTGTGTTTCACCAGACCAAACAAGCAGAACTTCACCCAACCTCAAGAAGTGCTCAAACAAACGTCGAGTCGCCGGTCGTTTGCGCAGCTTCCCTCCCAAGTGTGAAACTGCCAACATAACATCGTGACATCTGGTGTCAGATCGTGATACAAAAGCGGCGATCGAATTATGGTTGTTCCCTTCTTCAGTTTATTTGTTGAGCAGGTGACTTCGCATTTACTCACGATCCGAAGCGGAGAGCTTGCCAAAAAATCCATTTGGGACACTCAGAAATACAAAAATTATACATCAATAACCTACAGCGCAGTGCAGCTGGGTTGACTCTGCAGAAGACGTTTTTATTGTCTGGTCCCGCTGTTATTCAGCCATAAAATGCACACGTAAGACTTGCCGTCAGGGCTACATTATTTTCTTTTGCAATAGTAATTCGGAATAACATTATTATGCAGGTGGAAATCTGGAGATCTGATAGAGACGACCAATGGAAAAAAAATAGCAGAGAATAAATCACGCATCGTTCAAATGTACAATATGTAGATGGAAAAGACTGGTTTTAGCAAACGAAGATGCATGAATTCGCAGGTTAATATTTAATTCAGAAATTTCAAACACCGTATTATGAATAAAAAGAACATATAGAAATTCTTAGTAGAGTTACTGCAAATTAACATATCAACCGGTAATTGAGAATATATAATTGTGTCTTTAAATACTATTTGATGTGTATCAATGTAAATTGTCTTTTAAATTAGAGATATGTTGGCAGATATCTTTGAAGCATGCTATGCATATTTAGATTCAAAATTCAAAAAAAAAATTATTATATTAGTTGATGGTAAAATGGTAAATAATAATGGTAAAATTCATAAGTTATCCTCCCCAAAAAACTATATGATGGTACAATAAAAAATAAATATTTATGCATGAAAAGAAAATATTTTGGTATAAACTTCTACAGACGTATAATTGTATACTAAATAGACCTATGCCCACTCAAATGAAGTAAGCAATAATATAATTTAAACAGTTGGTGCCGTTTTACTGATATCCTCTGCACAGTATCAGAATATGCAGCAGACTAACAGATTGGCAATGGTAAATTTTACGGTAGTAGCTCAAAAGTTTATATAGAAATATTTCAATTATTTGACTAAGTTTAGGGCGAAGTTAATATGTAGGCCAAAAAGGATTTAGATGGCTTATTCAAACATAATCCTTTTTCGTCATCAAATAAAATACAGAAAAAAATTAACTGTATCATCGTCTCAAGCTCTAATACTAGAGGTAAAGTAAATAAATTACTTAGATAAAGCAAACTCATATATTTATACATGATATTTAAGTGCAATATTTAGCAAGTATATTGGTTATGCAAATTGGAGTTGCAAAAGAATCCTAAATCAAGAATCTATAGAACATTCCCAACAATTTTTTAAAGAAATTTGTGTAATTTTTAGCAATGTGTATATCAGCAGAAGTTTCTAAATCATTATTTTGAAATAAAATTTGGCATGAATTTTTTAGAGTGTGGAATATATATGAAAGATAAATTTGTTTGGGGATATAGACATTTTATAAGTTCAGTAATCGTTAAATTCTAATCAAATTTTATTTGAATTCTTCATTTATCAGAGGATATTTTAAAAAATCTGAAACCATGGTCATTATTGGAATCCTACTCACAATGCAACCCTTTTCACCGGGAAGTATCGAAAATAGAGAACAGGAAATGGGAAATTCGGACACAGCTTTCATACTTTTGAACCAGTAAAATCACCGTATTTTTGTTAATTCAGTAGTTTTAGGGGATCTAATTACTAGCTTATTTGGATGTTCATATTAGAAAGTGTAATTTTTCAGTATTAGTTTCTTAAAAACGTAGAAACAAAGGGCGTAACCCTTTAATCAAAGATAGAAATGCCTTTATAGTGTTGAGTAATATGTGATGTAATATGTAGTTGATGCCCATTATCTATATTCTTGAAAATATAGCTTATGTATTCTTTTCATCGTGTTTTTGAAACGATTAGTGGCAGAGTTGATTTCGATATCAGAAGATTGAAAAACATGATTTCATCAAAAATTCAATGTGATCCCTTAAAAAAAAACTGTTGTCTTTGATTATCTCCTAAAGTTGGTTTAAGGATGAAACTCTAAAAACATGGTTTCACTTCATTTGTCATCGTTAATATGTAACTCTGAAAATCATGAAACAAATTTTAAAATAATTCTTTTATGATGTAATAAATAAATAACTTTCAGGTTACATCGTAAAAGAGTCTCCCTGTATACTATCCTGTCTGTAATGGATCATTGAACCAATTAAAACACATTATACACACTCTTAAATAGAAACGTAATCATGAGAATAACAAGTTGATAACAGTCCCTTTAAAACAATACGGGTATATCAGCGGGGACAGTCCCAAGAAAACTTTTCCACATGCTTCCCAATAATGGTATTATTCCCCCTCATATAGACTTAAGTAGTGAATGCCACAAGTGTTTAGATTTCTATTTTCAGCGTCCTGAGCATAGCCGTTTTTTTCTAGTACAGCGTCGAAAATAAAAGTGAGTTTTGGAAGCATATTTTTCACCTAAATATGGATTCAGTCCAAAGTTTCAGAGAAATATGCAATTTTAACGTATATATTTATATTTTAATGTAAGACATAATAAATTTTATCCGAAGAGTTTAAAAAGTTCTTGAATTATCGTGTTCACAGATAGACAAACATAGTTTCAAAAATACGCTTTTCTTACTCAAAGAAGTCTGAAATATGAAGATTTGTGAAAACGTTGAGTTTAAATATCTTTACGATTATATTATTTAATATACTTCGTGTACAAGAAAGAATTTAAAAAAAACAGAAGCAATATTTATTCAAACTCTCAAACGAATATATACAAATAAAAGAGATTATATACAAAAAATATTTCTAAGAAATATACTCAGAAGTAGAAGAAGTAATATCTAAATATTAAAATATATATAATCCTTCATAAATATTATTGATGATAATAATATTATCATTAATTAAAATATATAATTAATAGTTTTCTGTCAGTTTCATTATCAAAAAATATAGCGTAAATTAAAAGTAAGGAAGATCTTGTAAGAATAAACAAGTAAAAGAATCAAGAATAATGAAAAATGTCCTACAATAGATTTTTAAGAAATCTAATATTCAATTTTGTTTCATCCCACGAATTTCACCATAAAATTCAGCCAAAGCAATCTAAATATCTTGCTATTTCGTGCTCGTTCCAAAGTGCGTTCTAATAATTTTTGAGAGTCATTTACAAAATTCCGTTTCAAATATACGCAAATTGCTTACTGCATTTGTTTGAGTGCACTTACAGCCACTTTTCTCAAATATTGACAACCTCTTTAATGACTGCGAAGTAGATTCTGTAAATTTGCGATAACATGAAGATGTCTCTGGGGAGCGTATTAGATCGAATTAAAGCTTGTTAGTCATTAAATTTAACCCTGAGTACAGTAGAGATTCTAAAATTAGTTTTGCAGATACTTTCAAGAGACATTCGTTTCTTGATTTGGACACTGGTTTAGAAAATAAATCACATCTATAGTTAGATTATACAGGGTAGTTATAATTAAAGAATCCATACTCAGATCCCTCTAGAACTCATTCTGTTTTCTGGATTTTGTTAAACCTTGGTAAGTATGTTATATAGAAGCATTCGGAAAAGGATTTTTGAAATAAAAAATTTCTCAGATTTTGACCACCAGGGGAGATTGTAGAGCTTAAAGAAAGATTTTAAAAATGTCAGAATCGTTAATATTTAATCAGTTCCGTAATGGGCTCAATGTTTGCTGGATTGATATCAATTATGTGCTGAAAACGCATTACAGCGTATTCAGTGGTAGTGTTGAGAAACTCTCGAGGGATTTCAGCAACGCGGCATGTAATACTGACTTTCAACTCAGGAAAAGTCTTATTTCCTTTTCCATAAACATTGTCTTTTAATAATTTCCCCAAAAAGAAACCACAGAGATTTAAGTCGAGGGAACAAGGAGGCCAAGTATCTGGAAAAGTTTTGGATATTAACCATTTTGGGCCAAAGTTAAGAGGAAGCAATTCTTTAACGTGGCTTCCAATGTAGAGTGTTGCCCACTCTTACATGAAGCTCATGGTCTGCGAACATTGCCGAACTAGCAGAAAAAGCTGCTAAAGATGCCTCGTTACTTTTGCAGCACCCTCTTGCTTATTGTGATATCAAAAGATCCTTTGCAAATTTCCTGCATGGATTATGGCAGGAAACATGAGATCAAAAGATCTATAACAAACTGCATGCTATTAAACCTGTAATTGGTCTATGACCGGCTTTGCCTTTGCGCAGACAAGATGTAAAATTGACTCGTCTGCGTGTGGGATACACGCGTTTTACGCAAAAATATTTACTATTCGGAGAAAGGGCATCTACATGTCCTACATGCAATATTGCTTTTATTGTTTATCATATATTGATTGAGTGCCCGAATTTTAATACTTAGCGTATTCATTTTTTAAAAACTTCATCACTGATAATGCCAGACATAGTGGGAGTACATCCCCATGGAAATCGTTTTCAATTTTTAAAGGCCATTGATTTCGACGATTGTATCTAGGTTTTACCACTTTTAACCATACAGTCCATCAATCCAAGGTTTTTTCATTTTTACAAATAACATTTTAAACTTTTTACCATGTGTAATTCAATCTTTTAATGTAGTTCTTTAAAAGATCTTTTGATACAATTATTTTAGAGCTGTCTATTCCACAATTGTTTAATAGTCTAACCATACGACTGGCGCAGTTTTTGGCTCTTGCGCCACTAAAATTCACAAACCAACCAACCGAATCTACAGTTAATATCTGTTATAGTTGTATCTACATTTAATAACTACTATTGATCAATTATACGCTTCGTTAAATTATTATAAAAATTTTGATTTCTATTGAGAACCACTTTGGAAGTATTTTTTCCTTCAACTTTCTCACATTATACTATTTTAGAATATTATACATTTTAAATACTTTATTTAGAATACTGAGTTCAAAAATGTTTTATAATTGTTAATGTTTGGCGTTCATGCGGTGATTTTCTAAAATAATCTAAAATAGCCCTTCCTTCAATCAATTTTTTTTGTTGGTTCTCGGTTTTGATAAATTCAGACGATCAAATTGGGTGGTAATATAGAGAATAAATGGAAACATTCTGTTCTTGATTTTGATATGAAGCTTGTTTTGTGTTTGACTTTGCCAATTAATGAGGAGATTAAATCTAAAAGTTCTGCATCACGAAAACAAATAAAATTCCATTTGTCATATTTGTTGAGTTTTGTAATTCTAGTCCAAAATCTAAAAAATCTCTCGTCTTTTGTTGAAACCTTAAGGTGACAAAAACTTTCGAAGATGCACAAATATTTCATACATATTAAATCCTATGTCTCCATAGAAAAGATTATTTTAATGTTTCAGCGTAATCAGCATTCAATTGCCACTTGTAAAAAAGAATAGCTGTGCCGTAGCATTCCAAGATTTATACAGCGTGCGAGAGAGAAACTTACTTATTTGAAAGGTCAATAAATACAAAAGTACTTTTGTTATTGTTTTAATTTTTTTTCTATTTCAGAACACAATATCCCAGTGTTTTTTATAGAGTTTTAAAAATGACATCGGTTAAATGGCGATGTCCACTGCGTATAAACTGATTAAATCAATTTTGAAGGTCTTGCCCTTTTTTTGCAGAATATCAATCGGTATGTTGGCAATGGCTTGACGAATGTTGTTCTTGAGGTGAGCTATGGTTCTTGGTCAATGGACATAAACCAGGAATTTCAAAGTGAGCCTTGTCAATGAAAAAACGACCGCGTCTTCAGGCAGTTGTCAAGCAGCATTTCACATGCATTTTGACTGGCACTAAAATCACATTCCGTTAATTCTTGCACAGCAGCCAATTCATAGGAAGGAAATTGAAGGTCTTTATGGAGAATTCGTCGAAGAGTGGTGTCAGAAATTCCCAGAGCAGCTGCGTCTTTGCGAGCCTAACGCAAAATTAACTGCCTCACACTTTTGGCATTTTGTCCCTTTCTGGGTTTAGTGACACTTCCGAAATGAGTTAACCCACGACAGAATCGAATTACTGCCAGGAATGGGTCTGTGAGGAGGAATTTCAAAGCGAGCGTGGAAGGCACGTTGCGTAGCAACAAATGAGCGACCGTCAGAAAAGAAGCTCTCGACGGCGAAGTCCGCTGTTCTCTAGACTATACCATGATGGGAACTGACTAGAATGAAAAACAAACTTGGAGTCTTTTCCCTCCAGTAGCATTACGTATCACTCCTCTACCCACCCAACTCACCGCTCGGGAGGTTTTTAAAACTAGTAAGTTTCTTTGCCGCACCCTGTATTAGAAGATAGCGGTATTTAACAATGCAAGGCCAAGTGCAATGTTTAATAAGGCATTTCTCGGAAAACTACCAGTTCAGATCTCCTGTTATTGAAATATTCAGTTTCAATTAATACAAGACAATTTCAAATAATTTTTCACAGCGTTTAAGATGGAATGTATTGAAATACCCTCCCTAGAGCCCATATCTTAAATCAAGCTGTTTTCTTCTCTTCTAGTATTGAAGAAGTATCTGGCTAATCAGATTACATTCGGATAGATTCAGAAGTTCCTGGTAATTTGTAAAAAGCTGCTGAATCATGGATAGACATCATTATGTGGCTGTGTGATCTGGGCCCTGATTTCTATTATACCGATATTAAAATATTAGTTTACTGATAGCAAAATGGCTTCAATGATCATGGCGAATCTTTGGAATTGTAATATGTATTAATATCTTTCTACATTTATCAATCCCGCTGATATCTTGAATACAATTTTTTTTTTCTCAATTGAGTAAGAATAGATATCTTATATTTAGAAACAGCTTTAACTTTAATTTTTGAACGAGTAGAAATATTATATTGATTTAAATTTGATTCGTCTATCTTCATTTAGCTAGATTGCAACAACTATTCCATACCATGCATAACGATTTTGTGGCGGGAAATGAACAGAAAGAATGTCTTTCTATCCAACCATTCGCTTATCTGCTTATGCCTGTCTCGTTATAGTTTGACCATCCTTCTATCTATCTAGCAGTAATTTTTTATATAAGTTTCCTATTGATTTTTATTCCAACTAATGAAATAACACCACACGATTAATAAATAGCCAGCGGGTGACCGAGCTCCGCTCGGAGAAAACAGGTATCGAAGCTAACTCGAAGATTTAAATTTTCAATTGTGATTTATCAAAACAATACATGCCATAAGAAAATTTGTGAAACCATTGGTGAAAAGATAACCGGTTAAAGTGCACCATTGTAAACTATTCTAAACAAAGTTAGAGTTTGGAAAGGGAACTATTCTATACAAAGGTAAAGTAAAGGTAAAGATTGAAGTGTGTTGAAGTTCAATATTTTTGACAAATTTATTTAGAAAAACCAAACATATATACATACATAAGGAACATATTATAAACCTATAACAGCATAAACATAAAACTTTATTAGTTCGCCATATTGGCTATAGATGGCAGCACGTTACCGCTTGAAAATTTAAGTAGCCATTATGGCGAACTAATAAAGTTTGAAAATATCCTATCTGTAACTCCGAACTGCTCGACCGTAGCGCTTCAAAACCGGCGCCAATCGATTCCTCGTGGCCAAAAATCCCAGACCCCCATGTTTAACGGAGTTTATTAATTCTGGGGCGATTTTCGACTTGGCAACCATTTCTCGTATTATAGTATTAGGTATCCATCAAACGATAGTGTGACTTGTTAGTGTTTTGACTTTAATATATCAGAAAATATCATTCTGCGCTTTGATACCATACCTACACTTGCTTCGATTAATATGACTAAAAATAGTCCCTTATACATTTTTTTAGTTTTGAAATTCTTAAAGAAATTTATATTTAGAGATGAAAAAAGATAAGTTTACAAACGAAGACTGCCCACACATAGTTTCCAAGCATTCTAAATTATAAATTAATTAAATTAATAATTTTAATCGGTCCTCGATTTCAAATTTTTTATAAAATATAAAAAATAAATTTTCTTTACTGAGCGCTGCTAAGAAGAAAAGCAAATGAAAAGCAGAGCTGAAAGCAACAGCAAATATATCTCCTATAACTCATTAGTTAAAGACTAGCAAGACAAACATTTGTATATATATATATATATATATACATATATATATATATATATATATATATATATATATATATATATATATATATATATATATATATATATATATATATATATATATATAATCAAATTATATTTTGAATATAATGATGATTGATCTAACAAAAACTTCTGTTTTAAAGACGACATTTGCTACCAAAAGTTTTTTGAAAACCAATATTCATTGGAATATTAAAAACAAAATATTAATGCATAAAAATGATTTTGACTTTTTATGTCTGCCTTTACTTCATATTTAAAATTTGCTCATTATTGTACGGCACTGATTACGCTTACCTCAAAAAGTTAAATTTAATGTAATCTCAGTGTGCTTGAAAATGAAAGGAAAATTAAAAATTTTGAAAATCGAAAATTATTAAACAAAATGAAAATATAATTGAAAGGTTTATATTATATGTATAGTTGAATTTTAATATCACATGGAAAGGTTTTTATACGTTAGTATTTTTTAGTAATTCAGAAAAGAATTAAAACTTTTGATTGAATTTTGATTAAAATTATTAGTGGACACCTACGATCTAAGAAGTAACTACAGGTCAAGTTTAGTAGCTTTAAGTTCAATGATTTATTCTTTCGAGAATTTTGAAAGATTTCTCAAGTAGGCATATCACCTATGATTGTTACTATGTTGAAAATTAGGTAATAACTAGATACTTTTAAACTTAGTTTTTCAACAATGAATATTTTTTAAAAATTCTTCTCTTCAGTAAAAAGCAACTGCAAGAGTTTTAGACTTCTGTATATAATGTTAATAGTACCATAAAAAACATTCTTAATTAGATGTAATATATTATTTTAAAAATGATTTGGAGAATCCGATAGTAAGTTTAGCAATAATTTAAAGACATTAACTTCTACGATTAACTATAATTGTTAAAATTTTATATACAAATTCTAATTCCTGATTTTTGAAACTATATATAGCAGTTGGAATAATGTGCAGTGCAACGTACTGATTTTCATGACAGATTTAATGACAAATTAATTCAACCAGCAATTTTAAAACTTTTAATACCATTAATTTTTTTGCTCGTATACTTAATATAGAGACAGTATAGTAATCTTCAAAAAATGTGAACTCGAGATACTGACAGACTTCTTGAGTTCGATCAACACATTTTTGGAAAATATCCGACTGACTGCGACAAAAATAACTAAAAAAACGCTTTGGTTAAAATACGGTTGAAATTTGGTATACATTCTTAGCACCAAATTTCCAGATATCTATCAATTGTTGAATAAAATCTGCTCAAAGGAAGTCCGACTCTTTGAACATATTATGTTGACACTATAACTACAAAATGGAGACAGCTAGATAAATAAGATTCCTACACATATTTAACATACGTAGTGTAGGCATTTGTCAAAGTTTGAACTAAAATCAACTATGGTTTGACTGTCAATCAGTCTTTACTTTCAGAAATATATAACTATTTCAAAAGTATATACATTACCATAATACCAAAATACAATGACTTAAATATATCAAATTAGGTATGCGGTTTTTTTTACTACAGTGGCATTTTGGTTCAATCGATTGAGAAAAACGGGCCTAAAGCACAAATTCGAATTGTGGATACTATTAACTTCATGCCGTGAATCCATCGCCAAAAAAACTCGCCAAGGGAACACGATAGATTCAGTAACAATTCTAAATTCAAGTCAAAAGTCAATACTTCGTAAATATTGTACGCCAGTGTCATGCAAGGCGTTCTCTGGCATGACAAGCTCATCAGAGAGTATGTAAGAAAGTTTAAATTAAATTATATGAATTATATGAATTCACTCAAAAGATCGTAATTATTCAAAGTATAAACAAATATCTATGAAGGAAAATTAAAACAATAAACTAATTTCATGTTTATACTATCGATTTGTTTTGTTAAGCCATAGCTGACTTAGTCTTAAAACTAAGTTCAAAAGGATGGGGGAATAGCCAAATTTTATGATGGCTAATTTGGATAGAAAAGAAAAGACAAATCTGCTCTTAAGGCGGGATGCGACAAGCCACTGGCGACGGAACTAGTGATTTTTGTGTCTTTTTTGGCGTTAAAAACTGTACGCCAAGTTAGATATCTGTCGTTAGTAGCGCAAAATAAAGAACAGAAAAAAATCCCTTTTGTTGAGTCTTTTTTCCCTATACTCTTTTTTTTCAGCCGCGCTCAAATGTTTAATTTAATCTTAGGCGAGCAAACCATTAAGTTATTTAATTCCGTTAGGCAGTAAGAAGGAATTTTAAAAGCAAATTATTATTTCTTTTGTTACGCTCCACGCATGTGATGTTATAAAGGAATTCTTTTTCTTTTTTTATTATTTTAACACTGGAGCGAAATAATTTCGAGGTTATTTCGGCCGAATTAAGTATATGAAGTTATTAAATCTGAAACTAGAATTAATTGAAATCCAATAGCTGTGCAGCTCATTTTCTAACGTAGTTTCTATAAATTATTTTCAGATCTTAATTAAAAAAGTATTTTAAAAACGAGTTTTTCATTTGAATGTAATGTGCAAGGAAGATTATGATTTTTTTCTGGACTTGATTAATAAAGGCATGGTAATAGTAAAAGAGCATATTCCAATTATAAGAATTGATGGAAAAAGCGGGAAGAGATTTTCTTACTCGAAATATTAAACAGACGAGTTTATGAAGATTAATTTCCATTCTTTGATTAAAATACTTTACAAAAATGAATATAGATATATTTTGCATCGATCGAATCGATTTACTTCGGAATGGAATTGCCCTGACGTTATATAGGCGCAAGATTAAAAACAGATATTATTATTAGGGAGGAAATTAAATTTGTTGATTGAACTAGAAAATAATCCTTTTTTTATCATAAAGGCAAGGAATTTCCTTTCAAATAATTTGATTGCTTTACATTTTTTTTTTCATTTTGTCAATAAATGTTGTTTGTTAGATTTAGGATTTAAAAAATTATGCAGAAATTATAAGAATTAATAAGAAAACATGTTAGGAAAAATTATGATGGTAAAGATTACATCAAATGGCAAACTCATATCGTAGATAGAACCAATTATTTTAAATATTAACTAAAAATTGTTATAATTTTTGAAGAAAAATATTTCCTTGCTGCAATAATTTTTAAAAAATAATTCTAGCCGTCAATGGTGATTAGCTTTCAAGCTGGGATTATACTTAGGAGATTTTCAATTCAATATTTTATGTAACCTGGTCTCTAAATAGGTTTTAAAGCAAAATATTTTAAAGTTTTAAATTTTCATAGTCATAGTAATCACACTATAATAGAAACCATAAGCCATTCTGATCATTGCACCATGTTCCTCTCTAATTCACTGTCACATAAAAATGTCATGAAATAAAACATGAACTTTAATTTGAAGTTGAAATTATTGAACTTCAATTAACAAAAAAAAGTGATTTTACTAAAATTTATTTGCTTCTTCATGAAATTAAATTATTAGTTTTATTCTCAAAAAGGTTTAAATGAAGTAAATAATTATTTTGTTTCAGTTCATAAATGGAATCCTTAAATAATATGAAAACTTACAATAGTATTGAATATTATTGTAAGACAGTAATATTCCAATTTTAATTCACACAGTTTTAATAGCAATAGAATAACGTTTTATTTAAAATGTTAGTGCGTTTAGAAAATTTTATTACACATTATTCATAGGACTACGGGTTTGTATAAAAATATAAATTCTTCAATTTATTAGATGATTTATTAATTGAAGCTGCATAAAATAGTATTTTTTAATTGAAATAGACCATTTTTCCTGCTAAATGTATGTGTTTAAAAATTAGATGTTAGGACCAGATTAGAGTGGATATGGGAACAGATTAAATTTTATTTTTATATTTTCGAAATAAAATGCTATAAAAGATGCTTAAAATATTTTTTTAAAAAATTACTAACAATAAGAATTTAATTTAGTATTATTGGTAGAAATTAATTTGTGTAATTGGTGTTAATGAAAATAAATAATATATATTTCTGAATTTTAAACTGAAATAACAGTAATTTTTGTGTTACAGTTTCCAGAAGTTATCGCGACACACATTAGAAGTATGCTAAAATTTTAATTGATTAAATAATAAATTAAACATTTAAAAAATTACTATAAGATGTTTATTCTTCTTATACACAATAGTTCATATCACAGTAAATAACACTGGTATTTAAAATTGACTTTTAAAGACTTTGAGTAGTATTTTATTCTGAAGTTTATACCTTAATTCTAAGTTTAATCCAATTCCCAAAACAATTAAGATCATACTTAATATTCATATTTATTTAATAAAGAAAAATAAGACAAACCTTCATATTTTGATCATCAACGAAGAAAATAAAAGCCAGGATAAAAGTGTATAAGAAATTATTTAAAATGAATTCAGCAATTAATTATATTGTTATAAAAAAGCTTACAATATTTTTAAAAATACTTAAAATAGAAAAAAAAATATTTTTTTAAAACTTCGAATAGTTAGTAAGGTAATTTTTTAATATAAATATCACAATTTTTTTTAAAAAAATCAAAATTTCTCTTTGTTTTTAATTAATTAAATTTCTAATTATAACTTCAAATAAATCCTTCCGGGGGAATATTAAATCTTATCAAGTTATTACCTCCTAGCTCAGTTTTTTTGGCTTGTACAACGTCAATGCACACGCATTCATAATTTTTCATTTATAATTAATAAAAAAGCGATTAAAATAATAAAGAAATCCCACTTGTTTTCTATCTTCAATGTGTAATTCTTGGTTTGTGATACTTCAACAGCTTATATCGTTTTCCATTACACTCAAAGAAGATATGTGGGAATTACCCTATACACTATCATTGGCTGAATGTAATAAAATCTTAAATCTTTTATGAACCTTAACATCCTCTTTCCGCTTCATCTCATAACTTCCATACTTAACGATCATATTTTGGATCTAATGCTCTACCCCCCCTACTCCAGCAGGATAGCAAAAGCAGCAAAGAGCTAAAATTTTCCAATTAACTTAAAAGCGCCTCTCACAGACCAAGACAAAAAGTGGGTTAGTCCAATCCACTCAAGACTAATTCGAAAGTGAAGCGGTGGTATAGAGTATCTTCCTAGATCCAACCCGAAGGACGTAAAACCATTTTCACAATAATAACCCTTCACTCAGATCAGAATACACTAGAAATAAAAAAAAAGCAAAATAGAAAAAGGTAAAGCTACCACAAGAGGCAATAGGCACTGACGCAAGAAGCGATCAGCAAACGCTGTAACGTAGTTGAAACCGAGCCCAAATCGGAGCTCTAAAAAGCTTCGAATTTCTTTTAATATCCATTGAGTGAAGTACTGTACACGCTTGAAGTGTTTTTGATGACCAACCATTTCCTACTCAGAGGAAGTAGGCGCAATTTGTCTTTGAAAGCATATAAAAAGGGTTTCCCTCTGTATGAAAGAAGAGATATAAAAGCAAGAGTAATTTTCCTTAAGCCTTGTTTCCTGGTGGTCTAGGGCTTTTCAGTTTTGGGGTCTGTGTTATACTTTTTTTTCCCCTTTTGCTATTGTCATCCTCTGCTTGCATGGGCTTTTTTTCCCTTTGCTAGTACCATTGTTCATCGTTTGATGTATCAAAGTTTGAAAGAGAATCTTTTTTATCTTTTTTTTATCTTTTGTAGTAAAATTTATTCTTGTAATCCTATTCGTGTTTTTGGAAAATAAGCATTTTTTTTCGTTGTTGTTGGAAAATTCCTCGTTCATTCATAAGATGATTCGTGTATGAAAATTTAAATATTTATTTCGTAGAATAAGCTTTATACATTGTGAATTATATAAAAAAATTGTTTTGATCCTCTAGTGCATGACGGCTTATTATTCTATAGAAAAAACTTGTATATATAATACAGTATACAGGAAAAAAATCTAGTAAATACTCATCAAATTATAACATGCTATTTTGTATAAATATCTCTCTTTGGAAATTCATCAATCGCTTTGTCCTGTTTCGAATTTGAGGGAAACTATATTGTTAAGATTATTGTAAAAAATATGTTAATCTTAATAATTAATAATTATGCACTAATTGGAGGTTGAATTCTTAGACAGAATAAAAATGCATCGTTTTAGGAATTTATTGTTGCTGTTGTTACTTATGGCACTTTACGAACCCACTAACAGATCTGTCAGTCATTTAAGCCGAGTAAGCGTCTCTTAGTTTTTCAGTAATGCCAACTAGAACTAAGAATACGACTTATCTATTTAATACGCCACATTTAAGTGAGAATCTTTAGATGTATTGTTACTTTTGTTTTAGCTGAAAAAATGTAAACGATTTAAGCCAAACTTCTGAAGTCAAAGCCACTAAGCACTCAAAAACAGAAATCTTACATCTATCTCATCTGAAGATGACATACATTCGCTTGCACAATTCCTTTTTACAGTCAAGCGCATTCACACACCTCTCAGATATAACACAGAAGAAGAAAAACCGTGCCCGAACTGGGACCAGGGCACCCAGATCACAGGGATGATTTTTTTCTAACAATTATTATTTAAATTTTAATACATGTAAAAATATTCATAGCTTACTTTTTGCTTTTTCGCATACATGTTTTAACAAAAAAAAAAAGAATTATAATAGTTTTATAAAAAATCAAATTCCAGATTTTGACAAATTTTCTAGTTTCAGAAACAGTAATTTTATTTTCATAAATAGTTTTTAATAACATGTGTTAAGTCAAATTTTACTGATTTATCCCTAAATATAACTTAATTTTACCGATTTATCCCTTAATATAACTAAATATTTTGATCTTTTTTTTTTTGAAATTAAGAGTAGAGGAATCCATAACACAGCATAAGTCAAGGAATAATTGCATGTCAATTGACATAAATGGTTAACTTTTGTTACATGACCTCAATTTGATGTGAATAAACACTTTTATTCTGTAATATTTTATCTCAAAGAATAATACAAATCTAAAACAGATCTAAAAGCAATTTGCAAATAATGAATATTTATGAAAAACATTTCCATATAATTAGTAAATAAAAATTTCTTCAAAAATATTAAAAGAAGACACTATAACGTATTGGCGTTAAATATCGTTGTAATATACCAAAAATTTCTATATCTAAGTAGGCGATGCTTTTGGAAACTAAATTATTTCTGGATTTGGTTATATTATACTCTTTAGGTATCAAATATATCTGGACAACTAAATTATAGTCGTTAAGAGCAAATAAAAGACCTCGAAATGATCGAGTTGTCAAGCTAAAACAGCCAGACAACCAAATTGATGATTCATTTGTTATTTGAGTGTCGAATATTTGTTTTTGCAACTGTTTCCCTTTAGGATGACAGCATTTATATATCATAAAAGTAATGAGAGAAATAAACTATATTTTCCGACATTATAAATTTCATCCATCTTCCATTTTTAGCATAAAAGAATTTTTACGAAATAAAACAATTATTTTATTTAATGATGATCACGGAAACAAAATAAGTGAAACATTACAAATCATTACACAGTTACTAATTTAAAATTTGGATTGAAATAATTTTGGATTTGTGTAAAATGAAAAGTAAAAATGAGATGTGAAAATAACTAGCATTTCATAGAGTTTTATTAAATCAATTATTTTACAGAAAATACTTCTAAAATTTCCAAATAAGAATAAAATAAAATTGAATAAAAAAAAACAAATTCAAAATGTTCTATTTTATAAAAAATACTTTTAACATGTTCAAATAAGAAAAAAATAAAATTGAGTAAGAAAAAATAAATTCAAACTAAGAAATTGCAAATAATGCATTGGTTTCATAAAAATTCGAAATATCGGTAATATATACAAGGTGATTCAAAAAACGTATACACACTTTGAACCTTCATAGTAAATTCTTCATTTTCTGGAAATAGAAAGCTTGAAGTCCAATTTGAATCACAAATGCTCTTTCTGACGCAAATATGATTACTGATCAAAATGGTGAGATTCAGCATCAATACATTGCTGCGTACGAGTCACCACCGATTCCGTATATCATATCAACATGTCCAATGGTTATTTCTGCACACGCTGCTTGAATCTCATTCTAAAGTGTGTCTAAGTTTCGTAGTTTACATATATATACTATCTTTTACAGTGACCCACTAGAAGAAATCCAGTGGATTAAGCGAAAAACGATTATCCAGATCGAAGGTTAGAATTTTGTGGATGAGTTCAGGAGATTATGAGACGTGAACTGGGATATATGGTGTCTGGAACTGGATTTTGTCGATGAACAAACGTGAACCACGTAACCCAGTCAAATTTTGGAATGAGATTCAAACTGTTTGCGCTAAAATCTCATTGGACATGTTGGTATTATGTGCGGAATCAGTGGTGACTCCTACTCGTAAATGTATTATGCTGAAGGCTGCCATTTTGAACAATAATCATATTTGCATCAGAAAGTGCATTTATATTTCAAATTCAATTTCATTTCTTGCAACTGAGCCTTGTAGAAAAGAACATACATTTTTTTATGGCTGTTAAAAGTGTGTATACGTTTCTAACGCACCTTGTACATTTAAAAAAATAAGGAAATGAAGATTGAAGAATTTTTATAAATGAATTATGGAGGAGGATAAATACATACCCACAACTCGCTAACATTTATCCCAACTTTTAATCGTCCATATACTTATTTTGTTTTGATGAATTCAAGTCTCGATTTTACCATCCTCTGATTTCAAAGACAGCATTTGGCACAAAGTTTAAGTTAGTTATATTTTTTTCTCGTTTTGAAGCAGCTAATCAGATTTCACCTCCATGGCAAATCCAGGGAAAGGACATTTGATTCTCATAGATTTACCATGCAAGTATTCATCTTAGCAGTTGTTTGATGGAATAGGAATCGAATCTGGACTATATTATTTTTCTCTAGATTATTGCATTCAGCAGTGTTCTTTTATTTAAAACAAACACATTTTATCAATCATGTATAATTTTTGAAATATTTTCAATCTTTGGTTTTTCAATTAATCAAAAAAAATTAATCAAATAATGCTGGTGAATCTTTTCGATTATTCATCAAATTATAAAAACTTACAATATTAGAAAAAAATTCTTGCAAAATATGTTATCTAAAATATTCAACGGCAATCGTGAAATATTTTACTTTTATTTTTGTTTTTTACATTTATTTTATGGCTAAAAAAACGAAATTT